>CM022479.1:26541203-26558797 GCA_011952105.1 Coreoperca whiteheadi
AATGATTAACGGGAGAGGAAAGAAGAAGAAAAAAAAAAAAAACAACAACGTTCTGCCACCCAAATTTGACTTTTTTCTCACCTTTTTATCGTGAAATATTGGATAAGTTTACCACTTTTTGCCTTGTGGTTTCCCGTACAACAGTTTGTTGTTTTTTTTAATAAAACCATCTGAGGGTGCTTTCACACCTGCCTCATTTAGTTCTATCGTACTAGAGTTCGTTTAGAGAAGTTGAGAGGGGAGATCACTCTTTGGTGGAACAGCTACCTAAAATGTGACAAGAGCCCCCAGTGAGACAGTTTTATTTCTTGTTGCACGGGTCACAAGCCCAAAAATGGTTGGGAAGCCACAAGGTGTTGTATTTTATAAGGTTATGCCATGTTCTGTATGTAAGTAACTACAGCTATCAAATAAACAGTGGAGTAAAAAAAACTACAATATTTCCTTCTGAAATGTACAAAGTAGCATAAAATGAAGGACCTCTAAAACGTATTTAAGTACAGTACATTTACAAAGTAGTAAGGGTACTTATTAGTTATATTCCACTACAGCAGAGTTTAATTCGAATCTTTAAAAGCCTGAGTAAAGCCTTCTGCTGAACGCCATTCAGTCATGTAGTGTTGTCCTGTAGCACATTAAACAATAACAATGTATTTGTCCTATTAAGAACAATTAACAAATTTCACTTCCTATAGCAACAGAATGGGAAATGGGATATACTTAACATATTATTGTCAAGTGAGTTTTAATGACAGCCAATAATTGTCTCTCATGTTCCTGTGAGCGGCCTCCCATCGACTAAGCTTATCGTCTCCCTTCCTCTGGGATTTGCATGAAAACCTTTTACAGAAAAACGATCACATATTTTAAAAGCAAACGGAGCCGGAGAGTTCCCACAGTGGCTCAAGTCAAAACCACGGCGCGGATCACAAAAGAAGCGAAGGTCATGACGTTCCTTCTATCCTCAAAACGCTTTTTTCTGTCGCGTCACGTTTGACGTTCAATGACTTTAGGGCGTCACGTGGGATTTGAAATGGGCCACTCCAGCTAAAAATGATTAAAGCTCATTCTCATTTTTTCATGAACAGGGATTCTCATCAAATCATCTTTCACAGAGACTCGCTGGGCCAAAGGAAAAAAAAAAAAAAAAAAAAAGGCACACGCCTCTTTTGCTTCCAAAAGAGTTCACATGGTGGAGAACCCATTTGCATAATGAGGCTCGATTAAAAATTCTCTCAGCGAAGAGATTCAAAACAGTGTTTATTCAACACCTCGACCCTTTCTGCGAAAGTCATGCTGGCGCTGTGGGCCAATGCAGCCAAAGGAAGAGGGTGTAACTCGGCTTTGCGACATTAAATCTGGCTTAATGCTGAAAAACAGATGTGTTTCCACTTTGAAGCGCGACCTCGCCAAACAATGTAAATTATCAGGAAGAAGGAATACTTGAGGAAATAGATTTGGTCTTATAAAATGTTAGTATTAAAAAATAAATAAATAAATGGACTAATGGATACACAATATCCATCCGTTTTCTACAGATGCGTGTAGGGTTCGTGGGCAGCTGCAGCCTGTCCAGCCACACTGGTTGCCACTGTAGAAGCGCTTTGGACTTAGCCATTTAAATTGGCTGGGTCAGTATGCTATTTCCTGTACCAATGTTCCTTCGGAATGAAATCTACCCAACATTTAAGGGATACTCCACCCAAAAGTATCTTTTGAGTGTGACACACTCGTTCCCTGTGGGCATAATAAGTTCATAGTTTGATCCCTTGCAGAGGATGTGGTCGGTTCGCATTCATACTAGTGGTTACAGTACATTTCAGTGGTGACCCAGTTTCACAGCATAATAAAAAAAAAAGATCCAGTCCAAAGAAGCTTCTCACCCCGTTCCTGAAGAATAAGCGTCCTTGTCTGTCAGTATGTCCCCGAACACATATTTTAAAAGGAAAACGCACTGCAACTTCAGCAACACGCTGCAAATACACACAACGGCAAATCAACGGATATGTTCCCTTAATTTGCTTGTGTTTTGTCGATTTGCAAGCGCCCTCTTAAGTTGCCGGTGCGTTTGCCCTTGTCGGCCACTGCACACGTGCTAAAAAATAAAAATAAAAACCCTGCAAGGAGGAGCGAATGTTTGTCCGCACTCTTTGGAGCAAACTTTTTTACGAGCGCCTTTTCAATCTATCGGCAGCGAGAGTTTCACACAGTTATCAAACCACAGTCAAATGTGGGTGTAGTCAGAGCTGCAACGATTCATCGATCGACAGGGAATTCAGAGTTAAATATTTTGATAAATCGATTGACATTTTTCAAGCCAAACGTGTGACAGTTCCAGCTTCCGCCATCTGAGGATTTGATACTTTACCTTCTCTCACATTAGAGAAAACTGAATATTTTGGTTTTTTGTCACTGTTGGTCAGACAAATAAAGACATTTGATGACATCACCTTGAGCTCCAAGAAATTAGGACAAACATTTTTAATTGTTTTACAGACCAAAATGATGAATCGAGAAAAAAGCATCAGACTAATCGATCGTGAACGTAATCGTTAGCTGCGGCCCTCTGCGAAGTATCACATATTTTATACGTTCAAAAGGGAATTTATCCTCTTAACTTCTGTCCTCTTTGAACTCTTGGCGCCTGTTAGAATGAAATAATTTGTTATACTGTAAAATAACTATAAATATAACTTTAGTAATAGTCACTAAATGGGTTGGTATACTTGTGTGTGTGTCCAGAGGTGCTGACAACCCACCCTGCATTCAGTTAAGACTATCAGATGTAACAGACGTCTTAAGGGAAAAGGAAGGACCCCTTTGTGGGAGTAGAGCAGAATGTAGACCAGGCCCGATTAGCTGTCAGATCAAAGGCATAAAACAGCTGAGGGAGAGGCCATAATGCGAACATAGGCGGTAGGAGATGACGTCACCATGATGCGAATCAACGGGGAGAGCAAGTCTAAATCCACGCCCCCTCCCCCAACTTTTCAACCAATTAGATAGCAGCAAGATCGCACATATCACTTTGTATGATCTCAAGATAGTTTTTCTACTTTTTTGGGATGGGGCTGCACCTACCTGCGCGTAGGCTGTGGTTTTCTGGACAAAAAAGGAGAATCCATGTGCATGCTTTCATTTTGATACCCTAATGGTAATAAATCACCTAAATTCAGCATTAGGTGATTAGATCAATTCGTTTTTTTACCCTGCAAATAAAAGAACGCCCTCACACGCCAGATGCACACAACTCTGTGCAGCACAACGATAGAAATGTGCATTATTTTGGTCCGAGTTACGAAGCAGTGTGTACGCACGCTTCGTTGTGGAATTGGGTGTACATGCACAAGCCTCATTTCCACTCCTACGGTCATAAAAAGGGACGTGCTGGTATCACGCTTTAATTCCAGGATTGTCGTGGCAAGAAATATCACAGTAAATGGTATTATCACAAATGCTTTTGAAAAACTATTAGGGCTGAAATATTGTAAAATGTATTGTCATCATGCAGTGTTTCCTTTGGATTTTATCTAAACGGTCACATAAAATGGATGCCCTCTCTCTTGCTTAACCAAACGACCCAGCACCAATAAACTAGCCGCACCTCAGTAGGTTCGCTGGCTAATCTTAGCATAGGAAATCATGCCCACAGTGGGTAGGGCTGTGCAGACAAGTTTTCCCCAACTGCGCCGCCACATCTGCACAGCTCATCCAATAAGCAGCGGTCATTACACACGACCAATACCCACGACTGTGGCTATTTATAGCGCCTGTGTCAATATTTCATTAAATGTCCCTGTAAACCATCAGCGATATCTCAAATCATCATTATTAAACGTCGGAAAGAATCAATGCTCTAGTGTGTAGCGCTGTCTTTACAAAGCGCGTCGCAACAAAGGATAAAATGAAAGGAACCTTTAAACAGGGCCAAATAAAATGATGCGTCCAATGAAAAGCATGACAAAATTGCTCACAATAAAAACTCTAATTAAGTTTATATGTGCCTTTCATTTATATTTTACAACAAATACACGTCGCCGTTTAGCCTGCAGCATATCAGACAGTATCAGTGAAACTTGAAATTACACAGTAAATAGCCTAACCATTTCATTCTTATAAGCCGAGTCTCTCGCAGCACTTGCTCTGGCATTTCCTCGTGTATCAGAAAGCCTTTTTTGTCCTTGTACACGAGACACTAAAAAGGAGTGATGGCACCCTTTTTTTTTTTCCCTCCCCCCCCCCCATGGGGGAGTTCAGGGAGCTAAACACAGAGGAGCTTAAGTCCTCTGCACACAGGGCAAAGAATGTGGTTGGAGGTCAACGCAGTTGAACTGACAAATCCCTGTCCACAAAATATGTACACATTAGACCCATGATTACACAGAGGGACACATACAAAAATAGACCCTGAGCAGCGTGTTCACATGGTAGCAAATCCCTGCTGCACTATTATGGACTCATCTACGGACTGTTGTTTTCTGATCCCTGTTATCTTAAAAACATAGGAATGTCTCTGGGCAGGCGACTGATTGTGGACATGATCTCAAAGAAATCTATAAAAGGGACTTGAACCAATTCTGAGAATAGACTGCTATTTTTACCCAAAGCATGTAATGTCGCGTCCTTGCTGCAGAAAAGCTCTGAATCCAGCGGGCCTCAGATTCCCCTTTTTCTTTTTTTAAAAAGGACAGTATTCTCAAACTAGGAATGAAATAATCTATGAACAACACGTCGAGGAGAGCTCATTTACCCTTCAGGAGGACTACAAGCGGAATACGGAGAAAGCTGTCTGGCAGGAGAGAAAATCTGATGTCCACTTACGCCGAAACAACTGACAGAAACCAGCACGCAGTAACCGTCCCTCCCCCGCCGTGAATGCTTCATGCAGGCTCTCAGCACAGGGATATAGGGGTCCAAATGTTCTCAGCGAAATCATGTTATTGTTGGCAGCGCTCAGCAGGAGCAGATAGGACTTCTATTTACTGAAGGAGTTGGAGGTGGAGAATGTTGTTGATGAAGAAAGTCGGTCATGCAGCACTGCGGATAACCCATAACTGTACTAGCAAGACTTTGTTATGTCATGGCCTGGACACTTTCTGAATAACCGTTGTCACAGATTAGAGGATGCGTAAAGCACAAAGGCCCCTGAGGGCAGGGCCTTCATAATATCCAAAACAAGAGCACATGTAATCTTAATGGTAAGTCGTCTGTCGCTTCTTCTAGAGACTTGCTTTGATTCAGTAAATTCTGATTTGCACACAGGAGGGACGGTTCTGCAGGGTTCGGTCCAAGGTTAGCGGGGCATGTGTGTCTCTCTAGTGGCCGGGGGGGGGGTTTCTGGCATCACTGCGCTCTCTGTCCTGGCCGCTCTCCACCCCCCCCTCTTGGCCATTTTGAAGGATAACAGACCATGTTTGGTTAGCTGGTACACAGAGAGGAGACGAGGCGGTCGAGAGCTGTTCCAAAGAAGGCCATATCTGTCAAGAGACTGGACGGATTCCACAAAGTCTTGCCTTAAATTCATCAGGTGGCTTAATCGCCCACGACAGGCGATTTTGCCACCAATATGAAAAACATTATGTATCCTCTTTAATGTCAAATTGTCGTCCGGGAATGATGTTGCCATTTGAAGTATGTCCAGAGAGACTCACCTTCAGCTGGAGCTCTTGAGCAGAATATGCAAACACGGGGTGCATCTGTTTTGGCCTACCATATTACTCCAGCTGAAATCATTTGTCAGAATAATCTATTTTTGCATCTAATTTGATAATTGTTAGTCATTTTTCAAGCAAAAATGCCGAACGTCCCCACATGCCAGCTGCTAAACTGTAAAGATGTACTGGTTTTCTTTGTCTCACGTGACCGTAAACTGAATATCTTTAGGTTCTGGAGTGCTGGCCGGGAAAAACACAAGACATTTTATATCATCACCTTGGGCTTTAGGAAATTGTGATCGCCTCTTTTCACAAGTTTCTGACATTCTTAGGAGAAAAAGAAAAATAATCACTACTTGCGGGGCCCACACATTACTCTAGCTTTCCTCCATCATGATATATTTGTTTTACCCTGGACCCAGAATCCCATAGCTGCCTGCTTTTCTTTCCAAAATGTGGAATTGGAAGGGTCACCGCAGTTTCCCTGAGCCATGAAACGCCAAACCAGAACACATCACAGTTCCACCCGGTTTCCGTTAAGCCTGTCCCTGTCAAGACATGCCACAACCCAGCTTGTTTGCGGACTAAGGCAAGCAAATAAGGCTGGTTGTTAGTGAAGTTGTGCCAATTTAATTGAGTCAGAAGCGCCTATACATTTTTGTGGTCTAGATTACATGTTAACCTTGCACTGACTGAGCTCGGGGAAAACACTGTTTTTGGTTACGGCAGCCAGCCAGCCAGCCAGCCGGCCGGCCAGTCGACAGTGAAGCAAACCACCACGGGGAGGCAAGAAGCCAGTATTTATCTTCACCAGGGCCCATGCCCAGTAACGCTGGCCCTTGCCCAGCAACACTCATGCAAAGTGGGGGGTCCCAGGCTGCCCCCCCCCCCTACACACAGACACACACACCAGCCTGCTGCTGCTGGATATCCACCCAGCCCTATCATTTCACTCAACTCACCTCCAGGAAATAGAAACTGGACCGACACGTTCCTTCTTCTCTCAGCAGGCAGGTTATTGCATGAAAACCCCTGCTGTCATCACTGCCTTGTTATCTAATGGAGTTAGGAAATAAAGGAGGAAGTTGATTTATGTTGGGGGGGGTGTCGGCTGGCTGGCTGGCTGGCTGGGTGCATTGACAGAGCAAAAACAAAAGCACAGGAGAGGAGAGCTTTCAAACAGCTACCCAGGCTGTCATTAGCTTCCCTGTGTGGGAAGGACGTGCATGCCAGTCCTTCAAACTGTGCGCACAGAAATACGCACAGGCGGCTAGCATAATGGATACACTTGAATGCCATTCGAGGAGGAGGAGGGAGGGGGTGAATATTAACGTTCATATTGTAATTCCCCATTAACTAAGGCGTTCATTTTGAACCGTTTGACGTGTGTAAAGTGGACAACGGCGTAGAAAAGACGTTATTGTCTCAACGTCGGTCGCTGTGCTGGCTGGAAAGATGCCTCGCTACAGTCACGTACCAGCCGTCACTTCGTGACTGCAGCTCCCGGCCGTTGGTCACTTCAAACTACAACTGCCCGACCATTTTTTTTTTTTTTTTAAGCTCGTAAACTCACGACAAACGCCCCCCCACCCCCATCCCGATCCCGCTGCACACATATCAGCAATAAGGCCATTAGAAGAAGAAGAAAAAGAAGAAAACGCCACTAACCTCGGTCGGGTCTCCTCCTGTTATCCACTTGTTACAATGGAAATTAAACACCATGGATCCCCAGTTAAGTTTCCTGGCAGTCGGACAAAAAAAAAACCGCCGAACCGGGCCGAAACCGCAGCAGGCTGGTGTAGAGGAGGGAAAAGAGAAGTGCGGGGAAGAAGCGTGTATTTAAAGCCTGGATATGGGTTTGTTGTTTGTTTTTTTTTTGTTGTTTTTTTATCGGGATACCGTCGGCGAACAACGAGGAAAAAAAGGTTATGTCTTCAAACAGCTGTTTTCCAAAATGGAGTTAGTCGTGCCTGAGCCAATCAGAGCGATCCTGTGGAGGCTCCCACTCCTCTGTGGGCTGGAGCCAACGCCACGCACTGCACCCTGAACATCAAACACTTACAGATTATGCATCCTTTTTTCTTCCCTCTTCTCTGTTATTGGGGGGGGGGGGGGGGGTCAATGTAGCTTTTCATGTCACGGCAGCTTTTTCTTTAGAAGTACATCAAACCACCAGACATCCCAACTAATGAGATTTCCTTGCGGGGAACCAACCAGATGTGTCTTGTGTTGGTTTTAGTTTAGTATTTTTCATTTTATGCAACTTTATACTTCTACTCCACTACACCTCAGAGGCAAATGTTGTAGCCTACAGTTGTGCTCCGCAACATTTGTCTGACAGCTTTACTTACCTTGCAGACTACACATTTACACACCCTTCCTGTGCAGTGGTCTTTTTGAATGTGAGTGTTGCCGATGAGCTGAATTGTTCTTAAGATACATAAAACTATAACCTCCCCTTTCGGATTGGCTGGAAAATGCACTGTCACGAGGCCGAAAGTGGGGCTGTTTTTCTGAGCTCAGGAAAAGTTGACTGCTTTTTTTTTCTGGAAATACCTTCAGAACATCTGTTAAGTGTTGATAAATGGCCTTCTGGGTTTGCCAAAGATCGCCGGGTCTATATTTTTCAGAGAAACGGATGATTGCATCTGCATCTCAAACATGAGAGGCACAAGCTGGGGCTAGCGCTGCCCCTGCCTCCTGAAACCCCACTTCTTTCAAACCTCACACCTCGGGTTTGCAATGCAGGCTTTCTGATGAAACCCCGATGACATCATCATGACATCACCAGGGTTATTTTTCCCAGACTAGGGAGAGCTCCCTCCAGAGCCACAGGAGCCATAATAGAGCTGCTTCCCCAGGCTGAATACCCCTTGGTAAGAGTGACCTGAGCTTCATATGTAAAATCAAGGAGGGGGGGCTTTGATCTGCTTTTTTATTTTTATTTTTTTAGTTGTCAACTCTCATCACATGAGTGTACGGCATGAAAAAAAAGTCGCGGTTCACTAAATCAATGTCATGGAAACAGCAGACTAACAATATCCAAAAGTGTAGGCTGTGTGGAGTTAAAATAAAGTCCAGATCTCATGAAAGAAACAGAACAAATAATGGAGTTCTGTGGAAATGTTGGAAATGGTCCAACATCTAACCAGCAGGCTCTCGTGCCAAACTTTTAATCATCACTGTAAGACACAGCTCTTCATTGTTGAAAATACGTATATTTTCTATTAGGGGTCCTTTCTATTGATGAAGAAAAATGGGATCCTCGGGAGCGCCCATGGGTACACGATCTTTAGGATATTGTGCGCTTCTCTGTGCTTTAGTTAAACAGACTTGATGAATGTGAAATGATGGCGTTGTTCATGGTGCAAACAATGTAAACATAATATTTCTGCAGTGGTGGAAAAGAACAAAGTACATTTACTCATGTGCTGTACATACTGAACTTTACTTAAGTACTACCATTTTACTTTATACTTCTACTCCGCTACTTTTCAGAAGGAAATATTGTACTTTTTACTCCACTACATTTTTCTACATTTGTTAAATTAAAGTTGTTAATTTTAATAATTAAACCTTGCGCCACCGTGACCAGCTAAACCTCAGAATGCTTTTTAAATTTTAATGTGTCCGTAACTAATAATCCAATATATTATACACTCAGTTGCCAGTTTATTAGGTACACCTAGCTAAGCTACTTTTACTTAAGTACATTACTTGCAATGGAGTATTTTTAGACTGAGGTATTACTACTAGTAAAAGATCTGAATGCTTCTTCCACCAGTATTTCGGATGTCTTTGGGGACCCACGAGCCCAGTTTGGGAAACGCTGCTCAAGACGGGTCACAGTTATGTTGTGAACCCGGTGCCAAAAACAGCATCCACAGCACAAACAAGACACAAAGAGCACTTTTTCCAGTTGAGGTGTATTTTACTGTCTTCACTACCAACGGTAAATATCCTGCAACACAATACACGTTACAGTCACAGACATGCTTAAAATAAAAATATAAAAGACTGACGAACATTATTCAAGTTAGCTTTGGGCTACCGCAAGAAAACATTACCAACGTTATTGCACATTTCTGTGCGTGATCTGGTGTAAAATTTGGCAAACCAGATGTCCATAAAGTCAGGACTGAACGTTCTCTTCCCCGTGTGACTCTGCGATCAGTAATGGCCCTGTGTTAAGACCGAGTGATGAAACACAGGCAAACAGGTCAAAAAAGGTTTTTAAAAAAACCATAAGGCAGATTATCTGAACTTAGAAAAATAACCCTCTCAGGAGATTCAAGATACAGAAAACTAAAGCATCAACTAAACAAAGGCCCTGCAATACGACGAAGGAGTTAGATGGTCAGAAAAAACATGTACAGGTACATCTATGACATTATTCTTTCTCTCAGCCACAGCAGCCATCTATTTCCACTTACTTACAATGAAGTAAAGCCGCTCTCATGTAAGACACGCCCTGATAAGAACACAAAATGAGTATTGCTTTGGTACACACAAATCCAACAAGATTCATGATACATTGGGAAAACTTACTGATTAATAACAGTTTAAGGCAATGTATTAGACGGCTACATACACAAAAACTGTTGTGGGGCGATGGAACGGTGCAGACAGCAGACTTATGGGCGGTATATAACTGACTGCCGGTATGCAGATACTAAACAAACTGAAGAAATGGGACCTTAAGAAGCTGTTTTTAGAATTCTTCCTCAGTGGAAAAATATTAAAGGATGGGTTCGCATTTTTCCATGTCTGTCTAAAATCAATACTGACATGCCCATATGTACATTGAAACACTTTCTGCTTGCTGTAATCATTCCTCCTGTTCACACTGGCCATTAAAAGATCCCTTCCGAATGTGCTTCTAATGGAAGAGATGGCAGACAAAGTTCACCGTCCTCGTTACGGGCAAAACATGTATTTCAATGTTCAGCTGAAGCTAATATGAGGCTTCGGCAGTCTCAGTTAGCCAAACAGAGTGGGGAACTTCGAAAGTTTGTGTTTTTTGTACAGAATTCTCTCACCGTGTGTCCCCAGCCAGCGTTTCTGTGCTGAGGTGCAGTGGAGGGCTGGTAACACAAAGACGGAATTTTGTACTAATAAAAACACAGCAACTTTAGGAGATAACCACTTGATTTGTCCAACTGGTTCTGCTGAAGCCTCATTTTAGCTTCAGCTAAACACAAAACTGTCGATTTTGTCTCCCACCTCTCACATTGGAAGCACACTAGGAAGGCATCTTTTAATGGCCAGTGTGGACGGAAGGAATGACTGTATCAAGCAAAACCTGTTTCAATGTATATATGTGCGCCTGACTATAGAAAAAATGTGAACCTAACCTTTAAATACCACCATAACACCGTTAATGCCATCTATAAAGGCTAAACATGCATCTGCTCATGTCAAAAGGCTCGTGGCCTGAGCCTGCAGCTGCCTTGGAACCATGGCTATATGCTGGACTATGTGTAAACTAGAAAAGACTATCCACCTATAGTAGTGCTGCTTAATTTGTAAAATAAATCATGTATAATATTGGCAACTTGCCCTGTAAAGGTCTACACACATGTTTCAAATGAAACAGAAAATGTCCTCTCAGTGATGGGAGTGTATGCATCTACAATCTGCATCAGTAACAGTAGTAAAGCTGAGAGCGCAGCCCCCTGAAGGTGTCGTCGTCCTGCCCACTGGCCCGCTCGCCTTCAAACAGCATGGAGTCTGGGAGCACCACGCCCTCTAGTGGATCCGGCTGGCAGAACTCCACTATAAATTCCTCCTCACAGTCCAGCAGCAGTCTCGCCCACACACACAAGTCCAGTTGGCCAGCGGTGCCGCCGTACTCCTCCGGCAGAACCGACCGGGGGATGTTGTGGTGCAGAGAGCGCAGGTCTGAGCCATGGAGGACGTACTGCGCGAGGAGACAGCACAGAAACCGTGTTAGCGTCTGCCTCACCATCAGCTTCATTGTTGAATGTGGCTGTAATCAACATTTCATGTCATGTGAAAGGTGTGACTCGCAGTAATGAACCCACAAAGAGTTATCACCCGACGCTGCCGTTTCCCCTCAGTGCTACAGAGCTTTGTGGCTTCTTTCAGCTCATTGCTTTGCTTTTACAGCCCACAACTTTACTCTTTTGGTTCATTCTCGTGTTCAGCTGAAGCAGGCAGCTGTTTTCAGTAGAAAAGCTCTAAAAACCAAGCGCACGCTACCTGTCCAGCACCAAACAACTGACAGACAGAGTTAGTGACTAGCTGGTGAACACAGTGGAGCACCTAGCAGCTAAAGAGCCACATATTTCCCTCAGGAGTTGGTGAAGCACAAACGAGACCTAGAGTGAGTCTGCAACTGTATGCTTACAAGTTCACCTTGTTAACTTAAAAGGTGATAACATGTCAGTGGTGTTCTTGTTCAATAAAACAAATCTATTGTTGTAGGTTAAAATGAACATTAAATATGGGGCTGTGTTTCTGCTGTTCTGACTTCATTCCTGGGGAAAAGAAAACGCTTGGCTTTCCATTTTCACAGATGAAAATAGACTATTATTTTGGCGCACGGGCTGCGGAGAAAAGGGCGGTGCAGGATTCTAAATACTCCTTTGTTTAAAACAAAAGAGTCAGAGACAATTCAAGGACAATAGTTACCCTCTCTGCCATCTTGTCCTTCAGAAAAGGCTTAATTATAGCAAAGATGCCTTTGAAAATCCTGGGCTCGTTAATTATGTTAACAGCCTTGATTCTGATTGGAAACCCATCCTGTGAATTAGAAGAGAAAGTGCATTCAGAACAGTCACAGCTGGTCCCTGTCAAACGTTTCAGATGTGCTTTGTGCGCTTATATAAATATTACACACTCTGCAGTCCCGACAAAACTCAACAGACTGTGCAACACGAGAGCCACTGTTATAAATGAACGGTCTTTTTCTCATGCGTGTTAACACAGCTACTCATATTGACTGCTGTGCCGTTACAGAATCAGATTAAAGTTTGAGTAAATGCTGCATTCATATATCAATTCCAGAAAATAAACAAATGAATAGCTCTTTGGTGATTTCAGCTTATAATACATTTAATTGAAACATAAATGTGCTATCAGATCATAAGATGTTAAGATTTCTAGCAGATGATATATTTCTATCATCAGATGCAGAAGATTTCTCACCTGGAGGATGCTCACAACTTTTTTGGCAAGGAACGGGCCTGGATTGGATGCTTGTGACATGCCCACTCCGGTGTAGTCGGCTAAGATGACAATACCATTCACCTGCGTTTCCTCCGGCTGGATCAGCTTCTCCAGAGTCAGATAAATGGCCCTCACGTTGTCAACAAATGGATAATCATTTGGTTTCCATTTTCCTGTAAAAGGAGATTAAGTTGAGTACATCATGAGCAGAGCCCGTCCTGGAAGAATAATCAGTAAGTGGCTATTAGTCATAGAGTATGAACTTAAGAGATTTGAAAAAATAGAGTTTGAGGTCTACTGAATAATGTGACAGGTAAATGGGAAATGGTAATTATGTAATGGTTAATTCATTATAAAACTGCTGAATTCTCCAGTGAAGATGAAGCAGAGTCCGACCTAGCCGAAGACATAGGACGTATCTCCCGTTGGGGTCCGGCTGTGGCAAAACCGTGAGAAAGCCCAGGTCCAGGACGTGTTTCACCGTGGACGGCTTCAGGTCCTGGAACACCTCTGGCCAAGCCTTACGGCCTGCATGGTAATTGAGCAGCAGCTGCAGGGCACGGTCATAGTCAAACTTCCTGGCCCGCAGGAAGCGCAGGAGAAAGGCGTCGTCCAGTCTGGTCCTCAGATTGGGCTGTTCCTGCAGAGTCAGGTAAAACCAAAAAAAATTTATATATAATATATATATATTTACATTTAGTCATTTAGCAGACACTTTTATCCAAAGCGACTTACGTATGAGGAGGACAATGGAAGCAATTATAACAACACAAGGTAACAAAATGCATAAGTACATCAGAAACTGGTCTGTTAAAGCCCAGCACAGTCTAAAAAACATATATATATGAGCTCAGCGGATAAAGTGGTAGTAAACAAAAACAGTAAAATTCAGCTACACTTGGAAAACAAAGCATGACTTGGGACAAAACAACATAACTACAAAATCATGGCAATGTTTTTTAAGTTTATTCAGGTGATAGTCTATATTTTTCTAATTCTCAACAAAGCCAAAGCAAATGAATGTGTCCTACTAATAAGTATTGTGTGTCTGTCTAAACCCTGATATATCTTAACCCTCTGTGCCATGGAGCTCCATTGTTGTGCAATAAACACAACAGTGAGCCACACCCATTGCGCTGGGTGACATGTTCCTTCATTAGAATGAACTTGGGCACTGTAGTTTATTTTGAGTCGATCCCACATGCAACGTCCTGCTGCTGTAAAGACTCACTAGAGTCCCCGAAAAAATGCTCTATTTACTCCTGTTTGAGTATTATTTCCCCAAACCTAAAGTGCCGGTCTGTTTTACAAAATGATTTAACCTTTTTTTTGAAAAAGCAAACATATCTTCATGACCAGTGTTGGGCAAGTTAGTTCCAAAATGTAATACATTATACGTCAGTGGGAATAAACGGGCTTTGGAGTCAGGAAGTATTACAGCTGAAGTAACACATTGTTGTTCATTGTCTCACCAGCCTTACCTTTAAGAAGCTGAGATCGGTCTCCATAACTTTCATGGTGACAGTTTGCTTTTAACTTTGGAGGCGTATACAGTGTGTCATTATCTCGTACACTGCTGGCTTTTGCAAATGGGCCTGCTTGTCGTCTGTTAGTCATACTTCCCAAATTCCCAGTTGCACAGGAACATTGCCTGCTTTATGATTTAAAATAGTAAATATGTGATCAAAGAAGAAGTGTACAGGAGCTTGGGAGGAAACATTCAGCGCCACCTTCCATCACTTGACAGTTTTGGGGGTCCAAAGCTATCATCATCACCAAATCCTCATTGGTGATGTCATTCTGGACAGCACCCTTTCATTTGCACCCCATATTCTAAACATCACCCGGACTGCGTTTTTCCATCTCCGCAACATCTCCAGACTCCGCCCATCACTGACCCAGTCCAGCACAGACATCCTGGTCCACTCATTTGTCACATCCCGCATCGACTAATGCAATGGCCTCCTCGCCGGACTCCCCACCAAACTCATTAACAGACTGCAAATCATTCAGGACTCGGCCGCCCGGATCATCACCTCTACCAAATCATCGGGCCACATCACCCCTGTGCTCATCCAACTTCACCGGCTCCCTGTACAACACGGCACCCCCCCCCCCCCCCCCCCCCCCAACACACACACACACACACAAACAAACACACACAAGACAATCAGACTCCATCACATCATTCAAGTCTCAACTCAAAACTCACCTGTTCAAACAGGGATGCTCTCTATAACTGGACCCTGTGCACTTCACTTGTTTTTATGTTGATGTTTTGTTTTGATGTTGTGTCTATCTTTCATGTCTTTATCTTTTATCCTGTATTATGTTACTGTAAGGTGACCTTGGGTGACTTGAAAGGCGCCTCCAAATAAAATTTATTAATAATAGGGACAAAGCCGTGTAATTTTAGGGATGTTTTTCGACCAAACCGCCCCCGTCCTGCTGTAAATGTTAATGGAACATAAGCAGGAATGAGGCTGTTTGCGCGTATATGAATATGGCAAAAAGCACAAAGCAGAACCTTCAGGATCATGTCTCTCAGCGCTTGGACATCCCGGAGACGCCACTCGGGCTTCTCCTGGAGCTCCTCCCGTGCCTTGGCCACCAGCTCGGGGGTCAGGGTGCAGGAATACATGGGTGGGGGGGGTCCAGGGAACCAGCTCTGCCCTGCGGCTGCCGATGGGTCCGCCGGAGGAGACCTGAGATCGATGGACTCATGCTGATCATCCATGGACTGACTGGATGAGGCTGTTTGGAAAGCAACACACAAGAGGGCACCAGAGACGCTGTGACTGAAGGAAAGACTAGGGACTGGAAATAAAACCTCCCCCGACACCTGACAGGAGTAGGAGAGTTCCCCCGGACCGCCACAGCGGCGCAAACATGCTAACTGCGTGTATTTGCTGAGCAATGAGCCTCAGCAGAGAAGCGCCGGCTAACAGCCGCAGAGACTCTGCGGAGCCGACGCGACGGAGCTAAAGTCAGAATAATGGCTGAACACTGACCCGAAACTGCGCTTAACATTTAACGTCTACGACACGCATTGGTGTATTTTATGAATGCCCGGTGGCAAGTGATAAAGTGTCATCAACAACGGAGCCGAGGCAGCCCGAAACCAGAGTCAAAAAAAAAAATCACAACCGACCTGTCAGGAAAATCCTTTTTCCGGGTATAGAAACGCCGCTCCCTCTCATTGGTCCATGCGCAGCACGTGACGCGCTGCCGACGCGCTGGGCGGTTGCGTCGTGCGTCTGTTGTTTTGATTGCTGTGCTGCCTTTACGCGCCCCTCGGAAACTATGCGAACGCGACTTGTCCCCCTACCCAAAACGGGAGAACATGGACCTCGTTACAAAAATTTAGCTTTTCGTGGGTTTTGAGTTTTAGAAACGTGAGTTTTGAATCCCCTTTTCGTCACTTCAAAGAATTGCTCTTCCACAACGATGTTTTTACAGGGGAAGAGGCACGATTTTACTTGCAAACACAAACACGACATTCTACAAGCCCTTCAGCTTTTCGCACGGATTCAGTGCAAAATGAAGGTTTACTTTTTGTTTTTTTAATTTTTTTTTGTATTTTTTTTAATTTTTGTTGTAGTTATCTCTGCCGGTCTACCATTCAGTACAGTAGGTGGCGGTAATGAACCATAAAACTTGGATGCCAACCGCCGTTAAATATCAACAAAGAAGAAGAAGAAGAAGAAGAAGAAGAAGAAGAAGAAGCAGAAGGCTTCAGGGCACCTGAACGTTTTGCAAACTACCGGACATAAACTGTCATAGTTCTTCACGCGTTATTGAGCACTGATATTAGTTTAAAGCGTTAGGTAGGCCTATATACAGAACATGATGGTATTAAAATAATACTATAGCATGTATTTTTTTGCAATAGTAGGCTGCAGTAGTTCATGCATACTGTGTGGAGTTGCATTGCTTCACAGTTTAGATTTATCTATCTATCTTTATCATTTTTTGAACATTTTCTAGTCAGTTCATCAGTTACATTATATGTACCAGAGGGTTGATGTGGCCTACACTTGTTCTTCATTTTTTTTAATGAACAGATCAGATGCAGTAGATGGCAGAGTTTGCCCACCTATTGCTCAGCCTGCGTCCCTGTCGTTTCAACAAGATCTGTCAGGTAAAGACGGGGGGGTTGGGCCAACGTGTAGGACAAAGCTCAACACCACCATCTCCATAACACCAAATGATCAGCTATATTATAAAATGTCCTCTTCAAATCTATTTAGTGATGTCTAGGATGTTATGTCTGGCTAGGTTTGTTTTAATTTCTGTCTGCTGTACTCATGTCTCGCTTGCAAAAGAATCTCAATGAGATTACCGGATTTAAAAAAAGGTTGTATACATAAACGAGGGAATAATATTGTGCAGGAATGGTGTTCATCCCTCCACAGACTTGGCACTGGAGGCTCGTGGTGGCCTGACTCCATACTAACACACTTCATGTCGGTTTGTCCTTTAATTTGTCACCCATCTGTATGTTTTCTACTTGGAATTTAAAAATGAATTGTTAAAAATAATACATTGAAGTAATGTATTCATATTTAAGTGTTTGGTGTTTGGCAAGAAAGGCATACTTTACTTTGGTTATCTTTGAGGATCACTTTCATGTCTGAAACTTCCACTTTTCTAAGTGAAACCTCTGTCATGTAAATATGTAGTTGACTCTAATTGCAGCACGGATTAGCTACTGATGTCTTCAGTTGGACCCCCCCCCCCCCACCCCCA
>CM022479.1:26565369-26651893 GCA_011952105.1 Coreoperca whiteheadi
TTCCCTCCCTCCCCCCCCCCTTGTTTTTTGAGCCGAGCTCCGCCCAGTAACAAGGTAGCTCCCTGGCCCAGTTGAGTGTGATGGGGACCTAGTGGTGTCAGAGAGGAGACCAGTGACTGACAGCAGAGCTCGCCTCCTTCTCCTCCTCCTTCCCTCGTGCCCCTAACCAGAGGAGAGGTGGAGTGTCTCTCTGGTTGATGGTTAACTAGCCCCTTCAATGGCGAATCACAGGGTTGTGTGTGTGTGTGTGTTGGGGGTGGGGGGGGCTCAGGAGAGATAGCACAACTTTGATATCTGCCATCTCTTCTTGTTTCCCTGTCAGTAATGGATTAACAATTCCACCATGAGCGCTATATCAGGTCAGTGCTTTGCCAAATCACTCCTCCGCCACTTCGCCAACACTTTCTGTAGCATGCTGCTATCACATGCACTCAAACGACAGTGCCCACATAACGTTATAAAGCAGCCAAGATCAAATGAATGTGCAGCTCAGCTTCATATGTGTGCAGGGACACCCACAGCAGTGGAAAGTGAAGTACTGTACTTAAGTGCAGTTTTTAAGGTAGCTGTACCTGAGTATTTCCATTTTATGCTACTTTTTTACTTCCCCTCCACTGCATTTCAGAGCATTTCCACTACATTAATCTGACAGCCATGGGCAGATCATGAGACAACGGGCCACCACAGACTCCCAGACTGTAAGAGACACAAAACGTTTGCGGTATTTTTTTTGGTCTCTTTCAGTGGCGTTTTGCAGGTGAAGCAGAGCTCTCAGGTGCAGCTGTTGGGTCAAAACCCGCAGCTGAACTTCAGTATTTAGTTCACACTGGAGCTGAAGAGTCAGTCAAAAAGCTTCCTGCCACAGCAGATCCACACTGATGCTCCTCTGCACAGGTATTATACTAAATACCATGGCACACTACACAAAATATTATTGGAAGCCATCAAAGAAGACCCTCCTTAAAACAGCTACTCTGCTGTCAAACTTGATTTTAATTTGCTCTACCAATTTTACTGCACCTTAATGAAATGTTACTGTTGCCTGAATTAAAAAAAATAAACACCTTTGGATTTGGTTGACAGGTACTCGATATTAAAAGAAAAAAAAACACAATCAACAACATTATATTAAAAAGTATAATGGTAACTCCACCTTGACCCAGTGCAACATTCTTATGTTAATGTATCAATAATAATGATGCAGTAATATCATATTAATAATTTAACACTCTGAAAGGCTCTGTTCTGTAGAATGAGTACTTTTACTTATGATTCTTAAAGTACATTTTGTTGATAATACTTTTGTACTTTTACTTGTATTTCTACACAGTGGTATTGCTACTTTTACTTAAGGAAATGTGCAGAATACTTCTTTCACCACAGAGATCCCACTAGTCAGATAATATCAGCCTGTCTTATTCAATTTAATATTTATGGTTCTGGAGCTGCAGTACTTTCTTTATCTTTCTTTGTATTTCTACTATGTTTATTGTTTTGCACCAAAATACCAAAGCAAATTCCTTGTACTGTATGTGTAAACCTACTTGGCAATAAAGCTGATTCTGATTCTGATTTTGATTCGGTGTAAATCTGAGTTAATTCTCGTATAATTAACGGGGGAAATAACTCTTGCCAAAGCAAAGTTGTGCCTTTATGTAAAAGACTTCATTGTTTGTGAAAATGCAAAGTGCACGTGAGGCTGATCCGAAACCTGTCGTTGGGAAGGCAGCTGCTCCTCAGAGAGACAGCCTCAATGATTCAGAGTGTATTTAAGAATCATTGTAGAAAAGCAAAGCGAGCAGAAAAGTCTAAATACAAAGCTAATGGTTGACTACGGATGCAAATTTGACCCCCTTTATGTTCATGATGAGCCTTAACACTAACACTTCCAGAATCATTATGTCTTATATGTAAATGAAGTTACTGACACTGTCAACTTTAAATAATACTGTTAAATAACATCCTGTTTAATATGAACTTAAATATTCCCATTTGGAATATAAGGGGTGGCGTTTAGGACCCACTGGTGTGTGTGTGTGTATATATATATATATATAATGTGATACACCAGTATATATACAAAATTAAATTTACTTATTGGTGTGAATATAAACTTTCATTTGAATGTTTGTGGCCATGTTGATTGTCCATTTGGTTGTGATTTAGATAATATTCTATCTATCTGAACTGACACTTAAAAAGTTCTTATTTCTGCCTTCAGCTACATTATAATGGGTTATAATCAATTTATTATGTGTTTACATGCTGCTCATTGTGTCAAATAGGGGAGTTAAAGTAATGTGTTATTTTTCATCTACAATATCAATTTGAAATTTCCAATTTGGAGTAGAATGTGTCACATTTTAAAATGCTAAAATAATTTCTTACATGTCCGACATTGGTCTATGAAGCACGCGTGCTTTCAGTTACTTGGGGTATTTTCTCATGTGACTTTTGTAACATGCTATCCTGAATCCGATGGTTTAAAAAAAAAAAAAAAACATTCTCTGCTTGCGCAATGTGGCCGCCTCTTACATGTCACACAGCAAACAGTAGTCTTGTATTTGAGGAGAAAGTGGCAGTACACAGCAGTGGGTCAACGATCCGGAGTTCAGCCAGACCTCAGAAGCCCTAAAACGCCATGCAGGTGAACTTGTTAAGCACACACTCAAATTATACTGGGTGCTCATAAAATTATTTTTCTTCTCGTATAGGCAAACACCATAACATTCCCGGAGGCTCCTGTGCATGATTCCCCAGATGATCTGTTCAATGATTAAATATTGACAAAAACCCCTCTTGCGGTAATCCAATCAGAAATCAAAATGGAAGTGATTAACCTGTGATTAAAGCTACAGAAACTATTCTTTTCACACTGTCAGATATGAGTATAGATTTAGATCCATTGATCTTACAGTATGTAAATTCTGTAAGGATCGTTAACAACCTGATTAACTCAGTGGAAACTACGCCCATGATCAAAAAATGATTAGCAGCTTGTTTACACACTCCTACAACGCTCGCAGTCGATTATCCTGCATGTTGTTTCACTTGTGTGTACAGGGGTCATCCATTACAACATTTCTCCACGTTCGATCGGCGCTGCTCTTCTGCAATGCCCATATTTGCTCGTGAAGTGTGCTGATTGTTTCAAGGCGGTAAGCAAGTGAACAGAGGGTGGGGGGGCAATCAGTGTGGAGCTACGAATGAGTCACTCAGAGCCAATCTTATCTTCTCTGTCATTAAAGGGCTTTTATCGCTGCCCCCATCTGCAAATTTCTGTGAACTCCTCAAGGAACAGTCATATACAGGACTATAAAGCATAATCTGTGCGGTTACAGCTTTCTTAATCACGAAACTGACAAAGTGTTCTGATGTGTTAGATAGGGCATCTTAGCCTGAAATCCCCCCTTAGCTTATCTGCATTTTGAGCTGGGGGCTTCACTGTTACATATACTGTACCTACATTCCCACAGTACACAGATTATACTATAAAACACAAAGCCCTATGAACATGATATTCACCATGTTGTCTCCATATTCATTAGTTCTGCTGAAGATTCAACTTTCAGCCTCTGCTGGTATCTGGAAAAAAAGGCTAAAGGTTTTAATTATAAAAAGGTCTTTCTTAAAGGAATAATTTGACATTGTGGGGAATACATTTATTCCCTTTCTTTTGCCCCGAGTTTCAATTCCACTCTTATATCCGTACCCTAATATGAAGCTACAGCCGGCAGCCGCTTAGCTTAGCATAAAGGCATACACAAACAAGAGTTGCCGTGTTGATTAGTGAGCTCTAGAGGTGCTCGTGAGCGTAATTCTGTTACCTTAAATGAGCCAGGATAGCTGTTTCCAGTCTTTTTGCGAAGCTAAGCTCACCGGCTGCTCATTGTAACTTCATATTTCCCGTACAAACAAGAGAGTGGTATCCTATCAATCTTCTCATCTAACTATCGGCAAAAAACTTATAAGAATATTTTCCCAAATTAAAAAAAACTGTTTGCTGCGAGATAAACGCTATGTATGACTATTAGACAATGGAAAATGGACTATGCATGTCATTTTTAGCCACATGGGTCTAGGATTGCTTTGTTGACCTGTCGGTCGGTCGGCCCACCACCTTGAACCAGACTGAATATCTCAAAAACTATTGGATGAGTCGCCATGAAGTTCGGTACAGATATTCATGTTCCCTTCAGGATGAATTGTGCCAACTTTGGTTATCTTTTTACTTTTCATCTAGTGCCATCATCAGGTCAAAATATTTATTTGTACGATACTTTGATTTTTGACCTCCAAAGCTAATGACATCGCCATCAGCCTCAGCTGTACTTTGTCTAGTGCTAATTAGCAAATGTTAACATGCTAACATGCCCAACTAAGATAGTAAACATGGTAAACGTTATACCTGCTAAACATCAGCATGTTATCTTTTGTCATTTTGAGCATGTTAGCATGTTGACATTAGCATTTAATTCAAAGTGACACTGTATAGCCTCAAAGAGCTGTTGGCATGACTGAAGACTTTTTGTCTAATTATTACCATGTTCGTTCATCAACAACAGATCGTACAAAAGAAGATTATGTTACGTTTTTGATCCGAATAAAAGCGCCTATTTAAGTATAAGATAGTTTAATTCATTGAAATGGTTAAACATTGCCAGGTCCCATGTTGGATTCAATCAATCTGTGTCTTTTAGCTTGGTTTTCTTCTTTCGTGTGTGTTTTTTTGTATTGGTGAATATTTGTGTGTTGTGTGTGAAAAAAATCTAATCATATTTTCATTGGTTTCGCCTTATTGTTTGTGAGTACAAAGTAATTTGGTGATAAGCAGTTATTCAAGCTGAAGCAGAACTTTTATTAGCGCTTTGATAACAGCTGTAGCTGACAACAAATGCTCGACACTTCGCTGTTAAAATACATGCTAAATACAGTGGGAGGGTGCCATGTTGAAATGCGATGGACCACAGAGTGCTGTCTTATAATCAGTCACCCAAACTCCTGCCCCGGGGCTAAAAGTCAAAGGATCGCTGAGACCTGATGTAACACTTGTGTGATTCTCCCCTTTGAAACTTCAAACTCCAGTTTGTGAACAAAGTCCTGTCTATCTTATGAATAGGAATCTCCGACCACTGACCAAACTCCATTTGCAACCACTGCCTATTTGTACCTTCTCCTCAATGACTACATTTCATTTCCCCAAGGCCGATCTCAAAGGCAGTCCGATGGCAAAGGCAGGGAAGCAACACAGTAAAAATTAAAATACAGGAGGCAGCAACTGGGAGGAAAAGACAGTCATGGTGGCCTGGAAGAGTTTATAAGATGTGGAATATACACTTCCTGGGGACTTATTTTGTTTCTTTCTAAGAGAGCTACACCACAGGGGAAATGTGAGCGTTTGTAAAGCACATCCAGGAGCGTGTTGATGTTGATAAGAGTATAACATAAGGAGACAATGTGCTGGCTGCAGCAGATTTGAAGGCAGCAGAAAAAGGCTGCTGCTCTGCTCTCCTGCAGTAGATGGTGAGGAGATAGGTGAGTAGAGTGTCATGGCAAAGACCTTGTCAACAGATAACTATCTGCAAATAACACAGCTTATGTAAGCCCCTGTGGCTGACCGCGGGAATATCCTATTTTCTTTTCCTCTGAAATATTGTCAGTTACTTTCATTGTCAATAATGACACAGGTTTTTTTGTGAAGATCAAATTACTGTTGTATTGTCTCCTGCTTTTATAGTGGAAACCGCTTTTGTACATCTCAGCTAAATAACTGATTTTTTCTTTTTCCTGACAAATAATAACACTTTATACCTCCTGTGAAGCTAAATTGTCCTCAGAGGCCTACATACCCTATTAACCAAAGTCAATTCCTCCCCTGTAGTGGTGTTAGGGACATAGCTTTTGGGTTTTGTGATAAAATGACATGTGACTGCTGATATAATCAGGTTGCCAAACAGATCCTTAGAGAGGCCTCTCCATGTTAATTAAAAAGATAGAAATGCACAATGTTTTCTCTTTTGTTTTCTTCAGCCATATAAGCTGACTTTAAACTGTGTTTTATAAAGATAATTTCAATAAATTGAAAATTCAAAGAAGTCAAAATCTACAAAAGACCTGAGAGTCAAATGAGGAACAAAGATTCTGGTGATCCATTTTCTAAGTCTGATCTAAATAGTGTTCTCTCCCGTGTTTATGACTTATGAACAGGTGAAAGAAAAGGTTTTGCCAGGATAATCTTTCTAAGTTCCTAAATTTTTTCTTTTCATCTGTGAAACCGGTAGGGGGGAAAAAGCTTTTCTAAGTACCTTTTTTGATCTGTGATAACAGGTGGAAAAAAAGTTTTGGTTGTTGAATTTTTTTGTTTGTTTTTAGGATTAAGTGTTGTTGTTGTAATACTCAGTACGGCCACAAGAGGCTGAAGTGCCCCATGTTTTCAATAGGACTAAAAGCGTTAACGTTTTCTTCCAGATGAGTTTTAATTTTAAAATATAATGTTATGTAACAGGACTGTCATGTCTTTCTTTTGGCTAGAAATGTATTTGACATGTATAATCGGCGCTTGCTTCTAGTCCTATTGAGAACTTGGGGTAGTGCTGCACTTCAGCCTCTTGTGGCCGAAATGAGTATTACAACAAACAATCTTGACAAAAAAACAATTTGTTACCTGCCAAAACTTATTGTCACAGATAAAAAAAAAGTAACTTAGAAAGATTATCCTTTCTCATTTTTTTCTCACTTGCCTCTCAGGGCTTCCGTAGATATCAGAGCTTTTCTCTGATACAACAGAGTCCTCACCCATAATGACTATTTGGCTCTCAGGGTAATGATAAACCGCAAGTGGCTATTTAGTTGTTCAGTATCTCATAGTATTACTGGGTGATAAAAATTTAGATAAATAAATGAGGGAGGTACGCAGTGTGAGAAGGATAATATAATACTTTTTTGGGGGGTTTAATTTAAAACTATTTCAGAAATTGTGTCTAATATGTCCTTATGGCAATAATGAATTAAAGGGCATTTCTTTACAGGAAGTAACTTCTTTTAAATCCACATCTTTGCAGTTCTCACGCACAGTCACTCACAATATTTCCTCATGTCACGTATTTATTTATTAAGGCCAAAACAGGCCCATCAACACATCTTTGTAATGTGTCAAGCTGCAGTATTTGCAGATAAAACCTTTCAGGTACAAAAACATGCTTCATCTTGTTGTACATCCAGTCAGACTGAAAAACTCAAGTAGCCTCTGAGGACCAAATAAGTAAACAATTGCAACAATAAACACGAAGACCCATGTAAGACGTAAATCAATCACAGTCTGTGATAAGGCTCTGTAATCATTAACTCTGTTTTGCTGAGAATTCATTTTGACTGCTGGCGCACTCACCTCTGTCAGCAGCTCTGCTCTGAGTGCTTTTATCTCTCTTGATTCTCTATAGGTCCTTCAGTCATCAGCTAATCAATAGACGTTAACCTCCACAGCTTGAATAACAGGGCACTAAATATTTAGGAATTCAATGTCAGCACAGGGAGGACTTCATCCAAAACTAATTAACTGATTAATACTGTCAAAACATGTTCTAAATATTTCAGATGTATATATATATATATATATATATATATTTTTTTTTTGGGGTTAATTTGAGAAGGCAAACACATTATAATACATCTGACTAACAGCCCACTGACTGCATCAGTAACAGTGATGCTTCTTTAAATTTTGATTGGATTTTGATTCATCGGCTCACTTTCCTCGGCGTTCATTCGCTTCGCTCTGTCTGCCCGCTGAGGTCACATGCTGCTCTCTTTTGGTTTCATTCTGTTTGAACAACCCGACTCTGTCGCCGGATCACACTCGCATTTTTGACTTCAGTGTCGCAGGGCAACTTTTTTTCTTTTACAGCACTGACACAGGCCTGTCAACAGTGGCAGAAGAACTACTCAGATCAGTTTTCTTAAGTAACAGAAGCAACACCGCGGTGGTGAAAAAATACTCCATTACAAGTAAAAGTCCTACATACAAGAAAATACTCCATTACAATGAAAAACCCCGCATTGAAAATGTCACTTAAGCAAGTCTCAAAACTAAAAGTACTCATCATGTGGAAGAAAATGCTCCTGTCACTTTTATAATATTATATTTTAGGTTATTTTTCTGTTAACTTAACCTGAAATTAACACGTGAGGAGCATTTCAATGTTATAGCTGGCCATGGGGGAGCTAATTTTAACTGTTATAAACTGCTGGGTACTTTAATCTATGAATATGCATCATATTTTATAAGCTCATCACAGGTTTTGCACGTGAAATGAAAATAAGTCAGAACTAAAGCTGTCAGATAAATGTAGTGAGTGGAGTAAAAAGTACAATATAGCCCTCTGAAAGGTAGTGCAGTATAAGTATCAAGTAGCATAAAAAATACTTTAGTGAAGTTCAATTATAATTAAGTTCAGTAAATGAGTACTTTGTTCCTATGCACAAGTACCTCATAACTGAACTTGAGTCTGGCACTTGAGTATACAGTTATGTACTTAGTTACCGCTGCAGGCAATATGAAATCACTACTTACTACTGCCATCATGTGGACGCATAGCGCAACTCCACACTCAACCCACTGTTCCGTTTAAACACTAGATGTTTCATCCACAAACTGTTGAATTATTCTGTGTCCAAAATATTCATCACATAGTATCCAGTAATTGGCGTTGTCAAGACGTCGTAACGTACCGTACACGTATTTGCTGTCGATTTGGGCCCCTAAAGTCCTTCCTCAATGAAGCCGCTCTTGTAAACAGTCAACATTTAAAGCTTTCCTCTCTCAAAACAGTTCCACAACACATTTCTTCAGGAAAGATTCCAGCCGACGTACACCAGACTCATAGCACTATTGCATTCATTTTCCCTGCGTTGGGTCTGATAGCTTCCAGCAGCTTTACGCTCCACAGCTCCATGGCGTTAATGCACAAACATCAGCTTGTTGTTCGCCCTAGATTCTGGAATAATCCGCGCACTCAACTACTAATTCTCAAAGTTCTCTCTGTTTCCTTTACCTTTACCTGGGTTGGTGAAGTGCAGCGTCCCATCTTGGCCATACATCCCTGTGAAGGCCGAGCCCTGACAGTGAGCCGGCCAGCTGAGCGAGGGCCCATGAGCCTCGGCGGCTCTCTCAGGCCCGGCCAGGCTCAGGCAGGCTGGGAGGAGAAGCAGGGCCACTGTTACTGGATAGTGCTGTTTGCCGGGGCCACCGGGCCGACCATTAGGGCCACCAGTACCCAGGGATAATCCCCTAATGCCTGTCACGATGAGATTTGATTGGAGACTTGAACACCCGGATTAATAGTGTCAAGTGAACAGCGTGTAATACCCCCCGAACAGGCTAATTGGGCTCTCTGCGTCTGTTGAACACCAGACATTTGATTATGGTACAGATTAAATTTTAATTCATTAGCTGAGGGATTTGTTCACCAGGACTCTATACTGTAACTTTTCTACAACACAAGCTTGATACTTTCTATATGGCTGCGGTTATTTATATTCTTAATCTTATTTTTTTTTTATAAATTATTTCTGACTTTGTTGCTACAGTAAGCTGAAACAAAGCAGTGCTCGTCTCAGAGTTTACATTAAAAATGAGTTTAACCAGATGACAAAGATCAAGAAAGAGAAACCTCTACATGAAAAATGTCAGTATAGCAGAATTTCATTTAGATACGCTTCGATCCTAATAAGGATTTGATCTGTTAGCACCTCATGAAAGTCACACATGGCCCGTTATAATGGCGTAATGATTTAATCCAACAATGATTTTTATTTGATTCCTCATGAAATCTCACATTCTGCCCACAATTTGACTTGATTTGATTCAATTTGATGGACAAAGGGGGTATGTGCAAAAGGGCCTGAAGTCAAGGATGTTTTTGGTGAAAAGGGGTAAGAAATATTTGTTAAACCAAATTTACATCAGAGAGGCCTATGTGTAAATAGAAATGTTAAACAGTTATTATGCTTGCATGGTAAGGCAGCCAATTAAATTACTTGTTCAGGGAACATTTAGCAGCGCTAATGTCAAGTGTCAAATGTGGCTTCAACACGTAAAGACGCACTTCTAGTGGGTTATGAACTTGTGACTCAAAGTGATTCAGTCACTAGTAATGCAGAAAGAATTACTTCTCGAACTCCTGCAGTTCCGTGTGTCTATGGTAAAACCTTTTCGTTCTGTTTGCCTATGCTTAAAACATTTTGAAAATTCATCAAAAATCAGGGTTTTACATGTTCTGACTGTACTTGTGTTAACAGTAGTCGGTAGGTTGTCTTTCAATGGAAAGAGACACCTTCAATCAGTGGTGGAATATATCTGAGTACAAGTACAATTCTTGAGAGCTTTAATTTTAAGTTACTTTGTACTTCTACTCCTATATTGTACTTCTTACTCCACTAGAATTTATCTGACAGCCATACAGTTACTTAAAAGATTAATGTTTCACACAAAATGCACATGATGCATTGTTATAGACTGAACTACCCAGCAGTATATGGAAACTTGATTGAAAGTTCATTCTTGATTTTGGAAACAGCAGTTGACAAAACAATCTCACCACATGGACGAGAAGTCCTTTAAGTGCTCAGAAAAGGAAAATCTGAACATCTACTTTTCCATAACAACTGGGCAACGCCATCTGCTGAGGGTGATCATGTGATACGACCGAAAGCAGCTAACAGCTACTGAGGGACCTGGTGCTAAGATTGTTTTGTCAACAGTTTATAAAGTATTTAAAACGAGTTCCGACTAAAACATTAAAACGCTGCACACACATTAATGCATCAGTTATTATAATATAATATGACATAACACTGACAGGAGCCATTTTAAGTATATTTTAGAGATAATACTTTAGTACTTGAGTAAAATTATGAATGCAGGACTTTTACTTGTAATGGAGTATATTTATAGTGCGGTATTGCTACTTTTGCTGAAGTTAAAGGTCTCAGTTCTTCTTCCATCAGTGGCTTCTCTTCAAACTGATTTTTTGTCAATTCAAGCTCTTCATCTCAATAGTATTTAAACATAGAACAAATGCATCGCAGTAAGTCGATTTTTAACACATTGTGGGCTCTGTATACGGGTTTCTAATGACAAATCTTCAGCATGCTGCACACAGCGGCTACGATGTAACATGTGCCACAGACGTCATTTATCATCAGTGCCTGCATGCGGTATGTGTGACGGCCCGTTGACGAGGATGTGAGTCTAGTTTAGTTATTGTGAACCGCTAACTTTGTCTCTTCCCCACTGTCAAGTCATTCAGCTTTGTAGGCAAACAGACGTCCACTGAGGAGCTGTTGAACGGCTGCCGTCATGTTGACATTCACCAGAGCGATTCTGCCAACAGCCGGTTGTGACCGTTGAGCAATTAATGCCATGTGTCGGACATGAGGTTATGTGCGTTATATGAGCTGTACTGCAAGTTTCATTCCTAAGAGGAAGGTTTGTCAGCTCGTCTCAGTGGTTGAGTCTTGAGGAATAAAAAGGCTGTTTTGGTAAATTGCACCAGTCATCTGTAGGTCAGAGACTGATCCAAATCTTTGACACGCTTGGCTGTACTCATCGTGTTTACGCTGGCAGCTGTAATCTGCTGGTGAATACACGAAATCTTCACCCTTTCAGTTTCCATGACATGGAAACCTGTTCAATTTGTAATGCTACGGTAGCTAGAGACATAACATCGGCACAGTTTTGAAGCATGCTGAACAGTGATTTGCAGTTTTGGGAAAAAGAAGCTTATCGTAGGCTGACGCCAAACAATGCATTTGTAACATAAATGTCCTGGTTCCTTTGTTGAGCATATACTGTAGGGGGTAAACAAATCCTTTTAGAAAATGTTGCCGTTGTACTCAAAAACAGTGTAACTGTCGGTCATTTGAGGTGAGGGGAGACAGTTTTCTGGTCATGGACGAAAGAAGTGGCTCCTCAGTGAACGATGCTATCGTCCCTGGTTTTGAAAATCAGGGGAATATGATAACCAAGATGCCCAATCATTTACTGGCTCAGGCCACTGAATACAGTCAAAATAACATTATGTAGACACTGCGTCCTCTGATCCTCTAGTCTGGACTCCTTTTTATAGCACGTAGTTTAAAGGATAAAGCTCATAAAGACCAAAATCAACAATAGGTTGGTCTGACTATCAGTACTTTCTGACTAAATCTTTGAAAACAGGTCATGAATATATACTTTCATGTTCAGAAATGGCTCAGTAATTTCCTAAAACAGCTGGGCACTATAGTTTTGTACACAAACAGGAGGAAACAGGGCGTACGGTGGGGACTATTTTTATTGGCAGATGAATACACATTTGGTGCTTTAGTGAGCATTTACAGCAGCAGGACGGTGCGCGTGGGATTGAGTCAAAAATCACAACGAAGGAGCATGTCGTCCGGTGCAAACGTGTGGCTCATTAAAGTGTTTTTAATAGTTTTTGGACAAAATGTGAGGTCCACAGTTCCATTGGAATAATCAGATTTACACGGACAATACTTGTTAGTCGAATCAATTCAATGTCAGTTTAACCCTTTCCGCGACAATAAGTAAAACTAAGAATATCCCCTGACATCGCCAGGCGAGATCAGTGTTTCTTGGCCTCTTCAAATGACTGTTGAGTTAACTGATGCTTCAGATGGTATATGAAAATCTGCAATAAATATTCAGTAGCTGTCACATTTGACTTAATGCCAAAATCATCGGCGCTTCGTTTGGTGGCTCATGTCTTGTTGATAGAGATGTTGTCACGATCGAGGACACCAAATGAGGAACCCCGTTGAAGGCGATCATAATGTCGCATGTGTGAATGTAATTACTAGAATTGGTGGTAGTTTTATTTGCAACATCCACTTTTATTTTACCTCCCCTGTTGGAGGTATAAATGGACTGAGTAAATGGTACAGTACAAATTGCTACTGATACTAGCATGTTCCAGGCGGGCTAGCGGGTTAGCGGTTAGCTCGCCAGATTACCCAATAGCCAAACTTCTAGAACCAAATATTTCGAGCTGCATTTATTTATATTCCTAATCTTGTTTTATAATATATTTCAGGGATCAAGTTCATTTTACACGTCACTGTGACTGTACGATCACATGGTGACGTTTGCATGAACAAGAAAACTGTGTCACACACTGGCTAAAGGGAAAACAAAAGCACCTTGGTATTAAAAAAAGTACGGATGGATTTCGCTGTCCCACGTTCACCAATGGAATGATGCAGTAGAGTGCAGAGAAATTGTAGGATAAATCTCTTGTAAAAGCTAAGAGGAGCCATTCCGCCAGGAGTTATTCAGAAACCCGTCACTCTCAGGGCTTCCAGGAAATCTTCAGCGCCACAGAATAACATGGAGAATACAGCAACATCTGTTTAAAGACAAACCAACTGTTTAGCCACCCACGTGGATTTTGTTTTTCACTTTTTTCTCATTTGGCCAGAGAAAATGAATTTGCATCAGCACATCCCACTGTGACATGCAAATCATTCAGTGAATGACCAAAGGAGTAAACGTGGAACCGCCATCGACTGCTGTATCTGAAAGCGGTGAGCCCTCTGCTTTCATTGAGACAGACATCACACAGGGAGCAGATGTAGCCTGTAGCAGCAGTGGGAAGACAGACGTGACCGATGGGGACCTCTGTGACCTTAAAGACTTCACCGTGTTTGTGTTTGTACAGCGTCATATCCTGTTGCCATAACAACATGTAAGCTTCATCAAAGTGTCATCTTAGCATTCATTTTCTTGTCTTGTCACAGTTACTTTAACGCCACAAAAAGGATATTTTCAGTACTGCAGGTCCAGTATATTTACTCAACTATTGTACATAGGTACAATTGTGACATACTTGCACTTTACTTGAGTATTTCCAATTTGTCCTACTTCTGAGGGAAATATTGTACCTTTTACGCCACTACATTTATTTATTAATTTGTTACTTTTTACATTAAAAAATGTGCGATATATGATATGATGCAGTACTATTTTACTAATCTACCCAGTAGTACCTAAAATTGGCTCCACATTGATGGACTACAACAGTAAAATGCTCTCACCTATATTCTTTAGTGATGAAAACAGAATAATATAATATTCTTTAATAATATAACAATGTGAAAGGAGCCATTCTGCATAATAAGTACTTTTACTATTGATACTTTAAGTACATTTTGCTGATAAAACTGCTGTACTTTAACTTAACATTTTGAAATCAGCACTTTTACTTGTGATGGAGTATTTCTACTTTAACTTCAGTAAAAGTATCTGAGCACTGATTCCACCACTGAGAATAAAAATACATCTGACTTAATCCTTCTTCTGCTTCTCACAGACCCCAGCTACTCCGATCAACTGCACCAACAACATCATGTTCAAATCACCCTCTCACACTAGATTTACTCTGACAGCTCAACATCTGCACCATCATCACCATCAGGCCCGGCTCCCATGGCCTTTTTAACAACCTCCATATCTCTGACACACCTCTTGTATTACAGCCGTGTGAAAAAGGCAGACACAAATGGCGGTGACATTTCCACTCTGAATCTGTCGTGATCCAGCAGAGCTCTGGAGCCAAACGGCTGCTGCACAAACCCACCGAAATAGAAAGAAAAAAGCAAGCAGCTGCCACACTCGACCTGAAGCCAAATTGATAAAAGCAAAAAAGTGTGTACTCACCAAATGGAAGTTCCATACTTGAACTGACTTGTGTGTTTACATTGACCATGTCGTCCTCTGCTTCCTCTCAAGCATGTGTTTTAAATCCACCTTTTCCTCCCTCACCATAAGGTGTAAAATGTGGAAGTTTGTCGGCAGGTTGCTGTAGTGTGAGAAGGGTGTTGTTGGTGCAAGGTAAGGCCGGTGTTGCCGCTGTTATCTTATTGATTTTCCTAATCTGGGCAAATGTGGGTGGGAAGGTTAAACAGTAACCAGGCTCGTATGGACACCAATCTATATAGCAGCTGTAACTAAGGCAACATGATGATAGAAACTCAAATAGACATAAAGTTATCAGGTGCTTTTCCCTCTTTCTCATCACCAAATATTCTCCAGATATAGATTAGGAGTGAATAAGAGCGTTGAATAAGACACTGAGTTTATATAAAAGGGAGAGAGAAAGCTAGAGGTTGGGGAGAGACATAAATGATAGAGAGGAGTGGAGAATGTACTGAGGGTGGCAGCGAACAAACTGTGTATGATGAGTAACGTCATCAGTTTTGTTTTGACTGAAGGGAAAAAGTCGCTGACTGCTTAGCTGTCAGATATAAATGTGGGCCTAAGTCACCTGTGGATAGCAAGACACCCACTGAAATCTAATTTTAAAATGTTATTTCCACAGTCTCCACAGCAATAATGGCAATCTCACGCCTGTTTCACTTCACAAAGGCAATTTATTCTGCACCATCTGATAGTTACCAGCTGCAGGCTTTTAAAATTTCAATGACAAGTTTACATACTTTCTCAGGTCAATCTCAAAAATGATGATGGCGTTTAACATGATTTACTTTGACAACTCAGTCAATATTAAGACATATTCAGGATTGATCACATACTGTAACATCCCTGGTGTTTTTATGTTCTTTATGTGCTTTAAAATGAATAGTTCGACATTTTGGGAAATACGCCTTTTTGCTTTCTTGATGTGAGTTAGATGAGAAGATCTGTACCACTCTCATATCTGTACATTTAATGTGAAGCTACAGCCAGCAGTCAGTTAGCCTAGCTTAGCATAGAGACTGGAATCAGCTAGCCTTGACCCACCCAAAGGTAACAAAAACTGCCTGCCATCACCTCTAAAACTTACAAGTAACACGTTACATCTCGTTTGTTTAATCAGTACAAAAAGCATAGAAAAACCAACAAGTTGTGGTTTTACGGAGGGTCATGAGCCGGACTATTTCTTGGCCGACAACTTCACTGTGACACCAAGACTTTTGCTGTTTTTACAGTTGAGTTTTTGAACAGATTAAACAAATTAGATATAGCATGCTAATGACTGAGTTTTAGAGTTGCTGGTAGGCAATATTGTTTCCTTCAGACAGAGCCAGGCTAGCTGTTTCCCCCTTTTTCCTGTCTTTATGCTAAGCTAAGCTAACAGGGTGTAGCTTCGTGTTTACTGTACGGACATGAGAGTGGTATCGTTTTTCTCATCGAAATCGTGTCAAGAAAGCAAAAAGGCGTATGTCGAACTATTTCTTTAAGTGCCTGTGGAGGCATTGACTGGTGATGACAACTTGACGCCACGACTACCAGTAATTATACAATAATTATTTATCTGTAATAAGCATAGCTGTACAAACATCAAGAGTAAGCTGAAAGCTTCTCTCACACAGAGAATAAATTCCAGCCACAATCCAATTCTGGCTAAAGAGCTGCCAAATAAACGTCATTACTGTCACCGAAGTGCTGAGAGAGATTGCTCTTTACACTTGTTTGTGAGGAACTTTCTTTATTTGCTGAGCGAAAATATTTTCCACATCAAATATTTTATGTTTGTTGTAAGTGACCGTGGTGTGTGTGTGTGTCTGTGTGTGTTCATGAATTGGTTGGGAGGCACAGCTGATTCCCTCGTATTTTAGATCATAAAAGCTGCATTAGTCTCCTGTTTTATTGCAGAGAAAGTCTCTTATGGGTGAATGATCAAGATGTAATGAGGTGAAATGCAGGACAGAAAATTTCCTGCAGCACCCGTGAATAAACACAAGCAGTGCGCAGCAGCATTATTTATAGGGACTCACAGTGTCATCAGTTATTTATAACGTAATTAATGTTCGGTGAGGCAAACGGACAACCCTGAATTAAACACAATTGAGTTTACTGCAGGAATGACTTGAAGGCTTTTCACACTGAACAATGAAAAATATTCACTCAGGTTAAAAGATGATAATAATAATACATCCAAGTTTACAAAGTAAGTATAATCTGTACAACAAAAGTGCTTCAATTTTGTATAATGCTTCTCAAAAGTCAATTCAACCATATTTTCATGAATAACAGTGCAAACACTCTCTAGATGTCTTCAACTATTTCACCCAATGACAGAAAAGTACTTCTTTGTTTCAATATTATTTTGTCAGTGACATGTGGATTGAGGTGCACAGTGGCTGAGTGGTTAGAGCTCCTGCCTCCCAATAAGGGCATCGTGGGTTCGAACCCCAGACCAACGTCACACGATCTCTCTGGGTGGAGTCTGCATGTCCTCCCCGTGTTACCGTGGGCTCTCTCCGGGTTCTCCGGCTTCCTCCCACCGTCCAAAGACATGCATGTGTAGGTTAATTGATAACTCTAAAATAATTGCCCCTAGTGGGTGAATGTGAGAGGGAATGGTTGTCTGTCTATGTGTCAGCCCTGCGACGAGTTGGCCCCTGTCCAGGGTGCACCCCGCCTGAGGCCCGAAGCCACTGGGATAGGCTCCAGTCACCCGCGACCCCCAACGGGAACAAGCGGTAGAAAATGACTGACTGACATGGGGATTCGTTAATACCACTACACCAACTCACCTGTTCGTGAAACATTCATTAACAGAGATTTACTTTGAACATACATAGTGGCAACTGTTTGTCATAGTTGTCTTGTTATGCAGCCCTTGTGTGGGTTAAAACGTCAAGACTTTACATGGATTATGATTATGATTAAAACAGATTTATAACACCGGCGTTGTGTTAATATCTTGGAAGTCTTTTGGGTTTTGGGTTTGGGGAGCACTGATTTCTCCAGCAGGAGCCGCCGTAGCTCGACGGACAGACAGAACAAGGCTTCCCGCTGTTATAGGGAGCCTCTCCCACCCAGTTTCCTCTGAAACACAAATGAACATAATGTCAGCTGTAAGGCAATTATTATGCATTTATCTTTTACGGGACAGTTACAGTTGAAAGGATAAGAGTGGCATTATTGTATATTTTTATTATTGTCAACACATCCCATGAAAAGACCAAAACCAACATCAGCAGCAGTTGGGTGTGTGTGTGTGTGTGTGTGTGTGTGTGTGTGTGTGTGTGTGTGTTCATGGTAATGAAGGAACATATCACCCAGTGCAGCAGTGAGGATCACCGACGTGTTTTTGGACCACAATGGAGGAAGAAGATAGATCAGGCTTTAAGAATTACTTGTTAGTTACACTCATTCTCAGCTGGTTTTTGATTTTTCATGGGTTTTGTTGACAATAATAAAAATAAAGAATTGTTACGCATTGTTAGGATATTTGCATTTTTGGCTAATTTCCTCATTCTGTAGAGGGGCTTTTTGCGAAATTCGAGTTTTAGTCTTTTTAGTTTATACATGGTGCACGTTCCTTAATAAAGGTTTATTTCATGAAATTACCACAAACTAACACAAATTAAGTATCATTTAAGCATAGGAGTACTGGTTGTACTGGCATTAATGGGAACTTAGAGGTAGTGGCAGCCCGCCCGATGCGCTGAATGAGCAATTGTGTAGGACCCCGCAAATCCTTTCTTTTTGTTTCTGTTTTTTATTAAGAAAGTTACTGGGAGACATAAAGCCAATCACTGGCTCTGACTCAGAACAGGGGGGCCCCTCCTCAATGGCTAAATCGTGGGTTGCATTGTTTTTCTGCCAACATGCCTGTAGTCAAGAGTTGTATAAGGCATGTTTACTACAAATGTGTGTGTTGTGTATTAATGTCATGTAAGAATTATGACCACTTTATAGATTGCAGGAATGTTCTTGCCACGTCATGCCAGTACAATATCAAAGGGTTCTTAATAATTTTATATGATTACATATATAGTTGAACTATTTGTTGTCTAGAGCAAATAGTGTGTATGTACCTCGTGGCCTCCAAGCAGGCCACGAGGTACATACACATTACACAAAAGGCATTAGTTGTTGTGTTTCCCCTAATAAAATTACTGGAATAGATCAACTTTTTGAGAAAAAAGACGTATTCTTTTTGCCATGAGTTGGAAGAAAATATTGTTGCGACTTTCATATCTTTTCGTTAAATATGAAGCTACAGCCAGCACTGGTTAGCTTAGCTTGGTAGCTGATTTTGTGACCTTCGAACAGCACCAGGTTAGTGGTTTTCCCCCGTTTCCAGTCTTTCGGTCCTCTATCTAACTCGCGGCAAGAGAGTGAAGAAGTGCATTCCCCCAAAAAGCCAAGCTATTCCTTTAAGTTCTTCTTACTTTATAGAGTAGTTGCAGACCAGAAGCGTCACCTCCCTCCAGGTGCTCCCAAACACGTACATGTTAGAGCACTTTCTGGCAGCACATCCCACTCTGTTGGTGCTCGCCCACACCATCTGAGAGGAAACACAAAACATGTTATGACGCTTATATCCATTATTTGAGCACCGTAATCTTTTTTTCACACCATGATGCTATTAGTCTGATATGCTTAAGCCCCAAACCCACGTCTACTCTGTTCCTCAAAACTGACACACTTGTCCTACTAGCAAGTTGATTTTGATGAGGAATATAAAACCCTGATACAGAGAAATTATTCTTATCTTCTATATATTGCCATGTTGGTCACCTTTATGACCCGTGGCTTACACAAGTGATCTCTTTGATGTATTTTATTTTTTTAAAGATCTTTCTAAGATTTCTGAACAGAAGGATTAAATACTTGTAATAAATACAGATCTGGGATGAGAAAAAGTAAAATAGAAAAGACCCTTAGCAGCTGTCCCAAACATTTCAGGCCACCCTTCAGCAAGAATTAAAAAAGATAACCCTCCCTCTTTTCTGATCCCTCCCCCACCCTAATCATTTTCATACAGTCCCTAAATTATGACAACGAGAGGTGAGCTTTCATGGTTGCCACCTTTTTTCCTAACATGTTTTTGTGTAAACAAGCACTGATGTGCTTCAGTGTTCAGTTCAGTGCAGAAATGCACTAATGAACTCGTTTGTCCACCTGGAGAGAGGGTTTATTTAGTCGAGTTTTAGTGTCATTATAACATATCAGAGTTACAGCATCCTAAACTATATTAATTGGGAACATGGAGTTTCTCTAAGCACCCTTTGAATGCACAAAATGAGCAAATCCACCTGAACCCCGTCAATCCACCTACTGTACCTGTGTGTAGTGAGAGCACACTGATCCTCTGCATCTGTTCGGGTAGGAGAAGTGGTGCCTCTCATCGTACCAGGACCTGACCAGATCAGTGATGGCCTGGTACCTGTCACATCCAACACAACAATAATTCAATAATTCATCCACATAGTACAGTTGTTCTTGTAATTTTAACCTGTATAAAGTGTATGTGAAGACCACAGTGCATAAACCAAGAGCGGATTCTTTGAACGGAGCTCTGCGCTACCTTCCCGAAGTGATTGACAGGTTTTGGCCCATGTATTTCATGGCTAGTGTCGGACCGTGATCCCAAACGCATCGTGAAGCCCAAGAGTCAGCTGACTTAGCAAGTCCCTCATCCCAGAGCTGTAGAGAGAGATGAACGAGAGAGAAGACGCGAGAGACGGGGGCTTTTCATTCCACTCTGTTCCGTAAGAAAACAAAAAAAAAATCGACTCTGCTCTTTGCTTAAAATAGACTAAACCCAGACACATCTGCTTCCTATGTTTTTATGTACCACGGAATAAGTTGTTGTTGCTGTTTTGTCTTACTGTTAGTATCAAGGTAAGATCTCTATCAATTTGTTTGGATGCAGAATATATTGCATACACATCTGTGGGTTCAAGTGTGGTTTCAGTATTCTTTTTTTTTTCCACATTCACTTGAGATTGGCTTTACTTCCTTATTGTTTGATGTCCGATTCACTGCTGTATGTGTGACAATAAAAATACTCTCTTTAAACAATTCCCATTTTCCCAAACTGGGTTTGCACATTTGATGAAGATCACAAATGTATGGAAATGACTACGAAGCATTGATATTACACCAAATAAGAAAAGATTTCATGTTTTATATGTTTAATGAGCCCTGCAGGAAGACATGTATTTCATGTCATTCACAAACATTCCTACATGATGACATTATGAATGTTTTCGGTCTGTTAGACCTTAATGAACAAAGTGTTATAAAACTAACAGCAAAAATCCAAATAGACTTATTCGAGATTTAAATTACAGATGTAGAGCATATGAAAATCCATTGTATTTAACCATGTTTAATGAGGTCTCTGAGACTCCAAACATAAGTACAGTAATGCCTCATTTCCTGTAGCGGAGTTCTGAAACATGTTGTCAGTTCAATTGTAAGCAATTCTCATAAAATTAGGAAATGTCATGAAGTTTCAAGGTGAAAAAAAGTGTTATATATGTTTTCTAAGCTGTTAAAAAAGGGCCCGGGGTCTCCAGGGACCCAAACAACGTTAATGTAGCATCTCATGGTGAGCTCTTTCTTTTGTAGCCAAGGTGCTTTTATATGACTTTTAAAGTTTATTTTTTGTCTTCACTTTTTCGCATTTTAAAATAAACTAATCAAAATAAACTGCCGTGTGTCCCTGGTCTGATTCACTGCCCAGTGTTTCCTCACCATGTACTCCATATTAGCTGCAGGGGGGAAGACCTGAGAGCGGACTCGGTTGTGGTATTCCAGCAGGGCGTTGATGTCTCTGGGTGAAATGGCTCTCTTACGTCTGCTGTGAGGCGCACCTGCAGCTCCAGTGAGCACCCTGAAGTCAGACTGTGTCTCAGCTCCAGCCCTGGCCGTGTTGAGCAGCCCTGTGGAGCTCGTCAGCACAGCAGCAGCTCCCATGTGAGGCATGATCCACAGGGTGGCAGCCAACAGGAGCTGAACACAAGCAGCACCCATCTGAGCCCTGTGGAGGAGGAGGCTGCAGCTGCACCACGTCCCTGCACAACGCTGAGGAGGAGATGAGTTTACATCATCATCAGGCTGACAATGAAAATCAGTGGTCTGTGCTGATTTCAGCTCATTTAGATGGAAAATATGCACATCAAAACGTTGACCAGGGTCATTGTTTTACATCATCTGAGCTTTTTAGATCTGTTTTGGGTTTACACCAACTCCTGACTGAAATGTCTGGTTCTTTAGCTGCTAAATGCTCCACTATGTTCACCAGCTAGTCTCTAACTGTGTCTATCTGACATTTGGTGCCGGACATGTAGTGTACAGTGAGTTTTTTTACTTGCTGAAAACAGCTGCCTGCTGCTACTGCTGGAAATGACGCTGATGAGAATGAACCAAAACAGTAAAGTTGTGCGCCGTAAAACCGAAAGAATGAGGGGAAAGAGCTAAAGCTTAAAGAGAATCTGCAGAGTCCGGTGATTATTCTCAATTTTCTGAGGGTCCGTCACAACATGCAAACCCTTGTCACATTATTCAGTCATTTTATCTATTGTTATTATTTAAAAAAAATATGAATTAGGCCACTTTAAGGAATAAATAAACAATAAAATAACTTTTTAAACCATCCATTATCCTTCTTTAGAGATTCATGCATGATTGTATCTTGACATTTTGATTTAAAGATGCTAAATAATCAAATGTTTCTCTGCTTCCCACACCAAACTATAACTTTATGGCCACTTCAGCTCCTCCCTTGATTCATTCAAAACATGTCATGAGACATTACAACGTGCAATTAAATTAAAATGCTTATAAATGGGAGAGTGTGAGGGTCATGCAGTACAAGGTTTAAAATGTGTTCTGTTAATAAGTTTGAATGAAAACATTATGCAAACTAGTGGTCTGGTTATATTATTAAAACGGAGCTTTCACTAAAGTGTTCATACTGTATTAATTGTCCACAGCTTTCATTTCAACAAGTTATATTCATTTAATTATTGCTGCAGAACTTAACATGCAGTCACAGTCATTGAACATGTGTAATCCATCAATGAGTAATAAGCCGTCAAATTTCTCTGCAAACCAGCCTCTACTGTCACCACCAAACACATTTTACACATTAAAGGAGGAAAAAGCTGAATCTCATACCTTCATCAGTGGCTCCTTTCACAGAGCAGAGAAGCAGACGAGACCCTCACTTCAACATGAGCCTTTGCAAACAAGCCCATTCGTCATGTGTGGCAAAGAGTTTTAACTGGGCCGACGCACAAAACCCTCCTGCACGCTTCTTCTGTCTTCCCCTTCTTCTTCTTCTTCTTCCTTCCTAAACTTGCCGTCTGTCTCTTTCTTTATCTCTACCGAAGAGAAAATCAAAACCACAGGAAATTGCCTTTCGGAACAGAAATGGCAATCATAACATATTTTGGCCGTTGTTTGTAAGATCAAAATCATTCCTGATTTGCTTCGTGAAAGAAACCGGCAACACTTTAACGTCGTCCTATTAATCATTCATAAGCCCTTTAAAAACATATAGTAAACTGTTTATAACAAATTATAATGTGAATAAGGACATTTTAATTGTTTATGAATGTACAGTGTTTTCAAAATTTCCTATGAGGACATATTTTATATAATTACAACTGTGTTAAAACAAAGTGTAACACACTTTCAATATTTTAAATCCAATTTAGGACACTCTAATAACCTTTATTTGAGAGATTGAGGAGCACATGTTTTGGCTGCCCGCTGACCTCCCTGAGTTGTTTCAATAAAACACCATACAATGTTTAAATACGCAGGCCTTTGGGGAAGGACTGAGCAGTGTGATGAAGAATGCATATGAAAGAAGAAAGAGTGGCTGCAGAGTCAGCCTTCATCTCCAGCTGTCGTTGGTTCCAGGAAGGGCCACAGATCCTCTGCCATGTGTAACATACTATAACAAGAGCCTGAGGCCACTGCCAAGGTACACTGCACCACCTGGCTCTGCAGTTACTGGGGTCAAAGAGATCACTGAGACCGGCGCTCAGACACAGGGGAACAACTGGAACGTGAAATGAAAGCGATGATACAAGACCAAATGAAATCTGGTGCCATAATGAAATTATTATTTTGTTACCTTTACGTGATCGGCACCTTTTGGAAACCCACTGCAATTATTAATTCACGCCACTGTCCCCAAATTATATGTTCCTCACCATCCGGCCCAAACTTCTGCAACGTGTGCGAGATAATGGGAAGTGTCACGGACTGCGAGAAATGACCATTTATGAAAAGCTCCGTGTGCACAGAATGAACGAACGAACTCTTTAACTTTTCCAGTGAGTCCCAGTTCACAGTTAATGGACTGGAGGAACTTGGCCCATGTCGGTTTAACACGGTTACAAAGTTGTACTTGAAACGTCAAATGCAAAACATGCAACGTTTTCCCTGACAATCACAATTATGACCGTTGGTTTATACGTCAATAACACACAGTGCGGTATGATTCAAATCCAGATTGTCGTCTTGTCACATTGCTGTCAGCCAGAGCACATCATAAAGTTGGTTCAGAAAGAAAAAAGGCAGAATAGATCAAATAGAGACAATTTTTGTCTGACATATTCTGTAGAGAGTGTAGGAATAATAAACAAAATACTGTGATTGTAGGCCTGAGGACGATGTATTATGGTTCTCAGTTTCATAGATGTTTTTGCACTCAGTCCGGGAAGTGTCAATAACAGTTTGCTCTGATCCTAAACATCCAAGTAAAGTTTGAGAAACGTGATTTTACTGTGTAGAATATCACTTTAATGATCTGTGAGTGGGAAAGGGCTGTTAAAATACTGCAGGGCTGACGAGGGAAAGTGAAAACAGGTGAGAGAGGAGGGAGTGGTTGGAGTCAGAAAAGTCAGAGGGCATCTGGTGGACAGGTAGAGAACAGCAATAAACAGGATTGGGTAAGCGGACATGTGGCTGGAAGGAGAGACAGAAATGAAAAACGTAACAAAGAATGTTTGAAAAAACAGAGAGGCGTCAAACGGGAGAAGAGCGAGAGGGAGTTCGGATATCAGAGACGCAACGACGGCGTGTAGAGCCGGAATATATTTCACATCTAACGCGGTGGATTGAGGATTTATTTAATCCAAACCAGAGTTGGTATTTGTTGGAACAGTCTGAAGACTAACCAAGATGGTTTTGATGAGGGGGTTTTTTGTTGTTGTTTCTGTAGGAGTTTGATTAAAGTGTGTTTTATGATGAGTTAATGGAGCTGAAAGCTACATTCACTGCCACTAAATGGCGCACTAGAGCACCAGCATCTCAGACTGAAACAAGTGGGCGCTACGGGCCCACCAGACTCCATTAAGAAATATTCATTTTACCTTGCAGATCTTCGTAAAACACATTTAATGCAAACTGGACCAAAACAAAATAAAACTCACCCAAACCATCTTTGTTAGTCTTTCCTCTGTTCCAACAATCACCGACTCTGGTTTGGTTCTATCAAACCCGCTTGTGCCTCTCGAGGCATTACAACACAGGATGGGCTGGGGCTAGCAGGTTAGCATGCTAATTTCAGTAGATATCTCTGCAACACAACAACACATAGACGTCTTTGACGTGAAGTCACATTCTGTTGATAAGGTTAGTTCATTTTTTAAATGTTTTAAACCACATTTATGGCCAAATCTTACATATTGCACCTTTACATAACAGGGTATCTGGACAAAATCATCCAATCACATATTCGTCAGGAAACAGGGTGGAATCAACCTGAATGTCAATCGCTCTGAGGGTTTCTGTGTGTCACCTGATTGCTCAGGTAAGCTCTCTGAAGTGGACCTTTCAAAGGCCTGCAGCATACTTCCACACAGGCTCAGCAGAGTGCTGTCAGACTTTATTACTTTGTGGCTAAAATGCACGGAGGGCTCCTTCAAAGAGGCTGCGAGGGCCTTCGTCATACAGACGTTTTTAACAACTTTCACCTGCTTTATTTAGTCAAACTAAAATAAAACTGCTAAGGATCAGTAAGTGACGCCATCGTCTACACGGACGCGTATGTGTAGCCGACAGAAGCACTTCCGTATGACATCACGTACCAATCCTTGGGTTGATGCCTGCAGCTACCCACTAGCTAGCTACATTTTTTTCCACTTTGTGTTGGCGGAAAGTGAATAAGATTAAGCGTGGAATGTTTTGGAGCAGTGAGAGCAGAGAGCACAGCTTATCGACAGTTTTATTGACCACTATAATAACACTGACTTGGAATGATGTTGGTTTTAATGTAAAAAAATAAAAATCTATGTAGTTAACACTGGGCATACGTTTGGTGCTGGCTGGATGAGTCTGAGCATCACTCTCCCTGCTGAAAGTGAACTCTTGTACTTGTAGGATCAGACATTTGAATTTAGCAGTAGCCACATGTATGTCACTTTTGTCACATACTTAATATTTCTATCATCGCACATCAAAGAGGGGAGAAATTTTAAGCTGCAATACAAAACAGATCCATCGAACTAATAATAATATGATACTATGAAAATCTGAAGGAAAGAAAAAAGGTCAAGTGGTGCAGCCAGAAACTAAATTTACTCAGTGATTTAGTTGCTTCCCACTGAGATGAGAAGGTGGAAATGTGAGTGTTCCATACATAATTTACCAGGTTAAAAGGACAGAAATTTGCACTCTGGTTATAAACTATCAACTAAACTCTCATTTCTCAGCTGAGAATGCAGGTAAAAAAGAATAAGACAAAATAAATGTGTTGACCCGATAATGGCGCCAGGTGAAAAGTTAAGGGATCTTCCTAAGGGGGACATGAACATCTGAACCAAATTTAATGTAAATCCATCCAATAGTTGTCCAGACATTTCGCTCAAATCCACAAATGTCAACCTCATTGTGGCGCAAGAGGATAAGTCATGCAAGGACCAAAAATCATTAGCATGCAACATCTTGGAACCATGAATGTCTGTACAAAATACAATTGTGTAGAATAACCCATTTATGAATAGTGTATATTATATTATTGAATTATAATTATTGATGCATTTATGTGCACATAACTTGAGTGTTGCAGCTGATTAACTTTGGGCTTATTTATTATTTATTATATAACCTGTCGGGTAGCATGTGAATTTCAGCAAGGGATCAATTAATTAGCCTGTGGCTTGGTGGAAGTGCGGGTCGTCCACCAATCGGAAGGTCGGCAGTTCGATCCCAGCTTCCCCAGTCCATGTGTCGAAGCGTCCTCGAGCAAGACACTGAACCTCAACTTGCTCCCGAGGCTGTGCCTTCGGTGAGTGTGTGTGAATGATTTCAGTAATCACTCACACACAGTACTGATGGGCTGCTAGCTCCTGCCGTCAGTGTGCAAATGGGGTGAATGTGATACGTAGTGTGAAAGCAAGTACAGTCCATTTACCATTAATAAAGTCTCATTTTTCTAATTTATTGATGATGATCATATTTTCTTTAATTAATCTGCAAAGTGACTAAATCAAATAAATGTAGCGGTGTAAATTTGCCTCTGAGATGTACTGTAGTTAAAGTAGAAGTATAAAGCAGTAAAAGTACCTTAAAATTGTACTAAAGTACAGTACATGAGTAAATGTATTTAGTTACTTTCCACCACTGCTATTTCACCGAATAAGGGAAACGGCTGACCTGCTGGTGACGCTACAGAAAAATTCAGAAGTCCACCAAATTAATTAGGAGTCTTCCCCTTTACAGTATGGACATCTGCACCAAATTTCATGGCAATCCATCCCATAGTTGCCATCCCCAACATATGCCGCGATACAATCATTACTGCGATATATATTGCTATGAGTGAGTGAAACAGCTTTAGTTTCTTTTTCTTCAGAAGAATTTGCAATAATTTCATGTCCCGTTCTTCTGTATTGGAAATACTAAGACACAAAGCAGTTTCCAGGTGGTAACAGTGGATATTTCTGCAGGAATGAGTCAGGAAATCTGGGCAGAGGGTCAGATCTGGGAGAGGATGACTCTCCGGCCAGACCAGGCCAGACTGTTTTCCCAGACACCCTCCCTCACCCCCTGCAGCATGACATCCTCTGTCTGGTTCGAGAAGCTGCAGGGCGCTGGCATACAAAAGCTCAGTGTGACCTTGCTGTGTCTGAAAGGTGACGAGGAGAACTCAGTGGCCTCGTGTGTTTACCTGAGAGGGAACACAAAACAAACCTTGTGCCAACTGTATTTGAGGACCCTGAGCCACAGCTTTCCGGGTGTCAGCCGGGCCATTCGGCTCCGTCTGAGTAACAGCACAGCAGCTGGTGCCTCTCACAGGCTAGGATTAAAACACCTGAATTACAGCCCTTTGAATCAGTATTCACCAGTGTTTATGAAAGTGCTTAGTGTTAAACACATCTATAAAGCTGGGTCAGCTGTGGGTGAAACTCAATGCTTTTCTCAAGACGAACAAGGGATCAAATGAAGATGTTTAAAACTGGAGGCTCGTAATGATGAACCCAAAGAGATTATTATCACCTCATTCTGCAGTTCCTCTCAGTTTTAAAGAGCATTTAAGCATCTTTCGGCTCATTGTTTTGGTTTTCCATCGACTTTACTGTTTTTATTCACCGCCACTACTCTTGTCAGGGCTTCGCAGCTGCAGCCGGCAAAAGCTCTGAGAAACTGACTGCACACTACATGGCCAGCACCAAACGGCAAACAGACAAAGTTAGCGGCCAGCTGGTGAACGTAGTGAAGCATTTAGCAGCTGAAGAGCCAGATATTTCCCTCAGGAGATGGTGGAGACCAGAAACGGAGATAAAAAGAGTGAATATTGGCCTTACATGACTCTAAATGAGTGCTAATGTAGCGTCGTGTCTGGATGTAAACAAGTTCACCATAACAACTTTATAAGGTGATAATGTGTCAATGTTTTGTTTACATGTTATTGCACTGCCCCCAAGTGGCAAAACAATTAATGAATCTTCTTCTTCTTCTTCTTCTTCTTTTCCTTTCGGCTGCTCCCTTTCAGGGGTCACCACAGCGAATCATGCGCCTCCATCTAACCCTGTCCTCTGCGTCCTCTTCACTCACACCAATTAACTTCATGTCCTCTCTCACCACATCCATAAATCTCCTCTTTGGTCTTCCTCTAGACCTCCTGCCTGGCAGCTCCAACCTCAGCATCCTTCTACCAATATATTCACAGTCTCTCCTCTGAACGTGTCCAAACCACCTCAATCTGGTCTCTCTGGCTTTATCTCCGAAACATCTAACATGAGCTGTCCCTCTGATGGACTCGTTCCTGATCCTGTCCGTCCTCGTCACTCCCAAAGAGAACCTCAACATCTTAAGCTCTGCCACCTCCAGCTCTGCCTCTTGTCTTTTCTTCAGTGCCACTGTCTCTAAGCTGTACAACATCGCTGGTCTCACCACCGTCTTGAACACCTTTCCTTTCATTCTTGCTGATACTCTTTTATCACACAACACACCTGACATGCAAGTTTAAAATGTGGCTTCATGTGTTTCCGTAAACTCTTTCAAAATGAATTCACTTAATTGTGTTTTTCCCCCCTGAAATAAGTCTCTGAGAACTACATATAGATTTTGCAACAGAAAGAATCAGATGTTTTAACCAGTCAGTCACTGAAGGAAAACATTAAAACTAAATATTAAAACAAGCTCCTGTCTCTGCATTGTCAGCGGGCGGGTCAACGGGCAGCTTCTCCTCCTGAGAGTTGGAATCATCTCAGAGCTAAATCTGAAGAGTTTGTTTTAATAATTCACAGCAACATTTTCCACTCCGCAGAGCACAGCCTCGGCCTTTTGATCCACCAGCCAAGACGTCTGCAGGTGCGTTTCCCAGGTTTCACCCGCTTTCTCACATTTGCTTGAGATTTTCATCCTCAAAGAGGTTCCCTTCAGTGTTTGCGTTTAGCATGTTCACATTGCGATATCTCCAGTCTGGCAGCAATAGAGGCAAATTGTGAACAGTTTTCAATATTTAGTATGTGCGTCAAAAGTTCTGTCTTTTGCAACGACTTTTTTAATCTAACCACAGAAATCTGAAGTAATTTTAAATCAATTCTTTTCGTGAGATGTCTGAACTGTAATATGCAGCCATTTCATTTGAGATGCATTTTGGCATCCTGCCAGAGTTTGTAGTCTGGCATCTGTGCTTGAGGAACAATCAGCCCAACGCCAGGCATGCCTGGAAAATTACATTTCTTGTTTGCCAAGCCAGAGAGCATCAAGGACAAACTTTGTCCTGCATCCAGATTTATTTTCCTCCAGTACAATCGTAATGACTCAGCAAGAGTCAAGTTGCCTCTTACCCCGTGTCATCGTCACAGTCGCTGTGGAATACCTTGAATTTTACACGCAGCTAGTGAACATTTATGCATCTTGTTTGTTTTTTAGGTTTTATTTAATCATCCTTTATTAAAAAACACTTAAAATCAAGATGTCATTTTTCAAGAGAGGAATGTGCACAAGATTAATTTATACAGCATATATATACAGAAATTCACAACACATAAGTGGAATTCTGTTGCCTGATTATAATGTTTTAAAATCCTTACATTTTAATATAACATTTGTTTGTTAGTGAATTAATGTCTTGTGACCTCACATTCTAATGGCTATATTGAGGTGGTCAGAGAGCAGAGGAAGTTAGGCAGTTGCTCCAGTAGAGCTTTCTAGATAAATAATGTACGGTGCATCCTCCTTCTGTTGGATATGGTACCAATGATGAGTCAAGGATTTATCCCCTCAGTACACAAGAGGTAACAATGCGAAGTGAGAGGCATGCCTATAACACCATAAACAAGCACATACATATGGAGTGATCAATCATCTTCTGACCAGCAGAAGAGAGACATGAGTTCTTTCGATTTGGTGGGGAACACACAAAAGTGAGTCTGTTATCCAGCCAGATCCCCAAATATTTGCAACATTCTACAGTTTCAATTTGTCCACATTGTGTCTGTGATTGTGGTTTGCGTTTGACCTCTTGGACTGAGGTCAGCATGAGCCATAAAACCTGACACCTTGACCCGCGTGACTGACATCCACATGGCACACTAAAAGGCCCCGTCAGAGCAAACATGACCCAGAGCAAGAAAGGAGTGTTTGAGCGTGTCTGTGTAGCTCTAGTCTCTCACGCTTCAGAAATATTTCAAACAGTGATCCTGAAAGTATTCTCCTTTATTTCATTCATATGACTGTCATCTCAGTGGTCTTTTATTTTTAAATTCTAGTCATTGTAGCCATACTGGAGCAGTCAGTAAATAATGTGTGAATTAGACTTGGTTTGACTCAGTTCTATTTAATTTCTGTTGGGGGTACGGAAATCTGATTGTGTGATTATGGATACAAATATCCCTCCACATCTTGAAACATCACTTTTAATTAAGGTCGTGTTGCCTTACAGTTGCTGCATTACTGTGAAATGAAAGAAAATCACTGTTAAAATAACAGCAAATAATAGGATATCCAGGACAAACTACAGTATATTCAGCTCTCTGGGGAGGCATCTTCTTTTCCTTTCGGCTGCTCCCTTTCAGGGGTCGCCACAGCGAATCATGCGCCTCCATCTAACCCTGTCCTCTGCGTCCTCTTCCCTCACACCAATTAACCTCATGTCCTCTCTCACTACATCCATAAATCTCCTCTTTGGTCTTCCTCTAGACCTCCTGCCTGGCAGCTCCAACCTCAGCATCCTTCTACCAAAAAACGTATGACATGTTGCAAAGGTAGTAAATCTATCATGGACAAGGAGAGATTTTGTGGGAAGGTTTAAGAACTTAAACATTATCTATTTTTTCTTAGGATAAAAACTGATGTGAAATGTTAATTAAATAGTTAAAACATATACAGACAACCTAGTTCTAGTTTGATATTGATTGCTGTATACGTGCTGGAGTTCCTGATCATTTTTCTCCTTCCCTCTGTACCCTCTGTTTCTTTTTGACGTAACTGCATGTGGGTTTTTTCAGTGGGGGATAAATTAATCAGATCCTTCACTTAAGTGAAAGTAAAAAATACCACACTATGAAAGTACTCCATTAAATTAATGTGTAAGAAGCATTTTACTGCTGCGGTCGATTGAGGGGGAGCTAATTTTATACTATTTTATATACTGCAGGTAGTTTAATCCATAACAATGCATTCTATTGTTTAAGTTCATCATATATTTTATATACAAAATCTTAATTTGTGAAGTGACTAAAGCTGTATGAAATGAAAATACTCAAGTAAAGTACAAGTAGGTCTTAAAGTACAAATCTGTAAGTAGGCTACAGTACTTGAGTAGTTTGGCTACATTCCATCCCTGGTGTTATTCACCTACTTCCGACTGAATCTCATTTTGGAAATAAGTGTCTCAGTGTGTGTGATTTGTTTTTTATATATCCATCAAAATATAAAATATAATATAATATAATATAATATAATAACATTTAGTCACAAAACAGCTGTTCAGTATGATTTGGTATAAAGTAGTACACTGTTTTGCACAGTAGCTGGCGGTATGCACCTGAAGTTACCGGCTTGCAGTCAGCTGTTAAATACCAGAAGAAGAAGAAGAAGAAGCAGAAGAAGAAGAAGAAATGAGGAGGCTGATGCATAAAGTTGAAAGGGGGAATTATAGGAGAGAAGTTTACAATTCAACATGTATTAAAATCAAATAAGAGTATAATACATTTAATGGTAGAATATTTGGGAAATACTGGGTTAAGTAAGCGTATTTAAGTTTTTATTTTTTTATTTATTTTATTTTATTTTTTGTCTGTGGTTTAGTTTCTCTTCCCCAATTCAAACACTGTGTCAGAATATGACAATTTATGGTGTTTTGATCACAAGAAAAGAGAGTTGTCCAACTAATTGGCTCTGCTGCAACTGTAATATGTATATTAGTATATAATATAGATCTGATATGCCTTGATGTAGCTCTGAAGATGCCTTGCATTGTATGAGTGTATAAGTATGTTTATATGTGTGGGTATGTGTGTATATATATATATATATGTATGGGTAGAGATGGGTAAATATGGATATGTGTGTGTATATATATATATATGTAAATATATAGTCTGCTCACTACATGAACCTGTTGTTTGTATTCAGTCTTTATATTCTTCTTCTTATTCAGTCTTTTTTTATTATCATTTTTTATTTAATTTTACAGGTGTATCACTGTATCTATCATTTGTTTTTGACACTGCCTTGCAAATTCTACTTTGTAGAATACTAATCAAGATTCCTACTTGAATTTGTAATTGTTCTAAATAAAGTTTGGGGGGAAAAGAAAGGCCCCGCGACGGAACGAGAAACTTTTTTTTCCCCCAAATTGTATTTAGAACAATTACAAATGACAAATTCAAGTAGGAGTCAATGGCTCATTTTAGAAATAGGTGGCGGTAATGCACACGTCTGTTTGCGATCCGCCGTTAAACAAGAAGAAGAAGAAGAAGCCCTCAGAAGAGCTCCCCGAAGAACCCCATTGGCTGAGCCGCAGTGACGTCAGAGTCGCCCCGGCTCGTCTGGTCAATCGTGCCAACATGGCGACCATAGATGTCATTGTGGACAACTTGATGGCACTGTGGAGGATACCAGCCGTCCGACAACACTTCCACTGGATATTCTTACTCATTTCAGCCGTGGGATCGATCCTGAAAGAGCTGGAGCTCGTCCCGCAGACATATTTCAGCAGCAGCAGAAACGCCCTGAATGTGTAAGTAGTGCTGTGTTGTTAGCTAACGTGAGCTAACGTTAGCTGAGCGGACTGATGACTTCAAGCGCGCGACCATACACCTGTCGCTGACCGCGTGCAAAGGTGAACTGAGGAAGGCGGGCGAGGCGAGAGCTGCTCTGAGTTTCCGCGCTGTGCTGCGGTGAAGGTCAAAGGTGATGGAGGTCAAAGGTGAACTGTAGCGACTTTAACTTTATTTAGAACAATTACAAATTCAAGTAGGAATCTTAATTGGTATTCTACAAAGTATGACTTAATGTCAACAATAAATAATAGATACATTGATACATTAAACTATATAAAAATATATATAGTAAAAAAGTGAATACAAACAACAGGTAAAGTTACATGTAAGTGAGCAGACTATATATATATATATATATATTCACCCATCCCTACCCATACATACATACATATACACATACTTATACACACATACAGTGCAAGGCAACTACAAAATTCAAGTTCAACAGTTAAAAACAAGACTCAGAGATGACCCCAACCCCCCCCCCAAAAGAGAAACAAATGCTAATTCCTGAAATCACTATGTTAAGACAGAATACATGTGTGTCAATGAGAGGGACCCAGGTGGAACGGTGAGGTTACAGGGAGCAGAGGTGAAGAAGGTGCAGGACTTTAAGTACTTAGGGTCAACGGTTCAGAGCAACGGAGACTGTGGAAAAGAGGTGAAGAGGCGAGTGCAAGCAGGTTGGAACGGGTGGAGAAAAGTGTCAGGTGTGTTGTGTGATAAAAGAGTATCAGCAAGAATGAAAGGAAAGGTGTTCAAGACGGTGGTGAGACCAGCGATGTTGTACAGCTTAGAGACAGTGGCACTGAAGAAAAGACAAGAGGCAGAGCTGGAGGTGGCAGAGCTTAAGATGTTGAGGTTCTCTTTGGGAGTGACGAGGGCGGACAGGATCAGGAACGAGTACATCAGAGGGACAGCTCATGTTAGATGTTTCGGAGATAAAGCCAGAGAGGCCAGATTGAGGTGGTTTGGACACGTTCAGAGGAGAGACTGTGAATATATTGGTAGAAGGATGCTGAGGTTGGAGCTGCCAGGCAGGAGGTCTAGAGGAAGACCAAAGAGGAGATTTATGGATGTAGTGAGAGAGGACATGAAGTTAATTGGTGTGAGTGAAGAGGATGCAGAGGACAGGGTTAGATGGAGGCACATGATTCGCTGTGGCGACCCCTGAAAGGGAGCAGCCCAAAGGAAAAGAAGAAGACTATGAATTAGCAAAGGGTAATTCTCAGCCAACATAAGTTAGTCCAGTAATGTTCGTCCTTCATACACAAGTAGATTAGTTCATTCTTCCAGTTATTGCTTTGAGGATTTAACAGTGAGGCTATATAACATTCTATACAGAAGAAATACAACGATTGTACCTTTTTAACAAATGAATTGTTTCATTCATGAGGAGTTTTGTCGCTACAGCTTGACTTGATCTGGTACGAACCGGTAGCTTGTGCAGGCTAGTGTCAGCCTACGTTAGGTAAATATTGCTGTATAACACACTCGCTCCACTTGTGCTACTGTAACAGTACCGTAGCATTGTAGCTAAAGGCAAAGCATCATCCCATTACTGTAACTTATCACAACAGGCTTTTTATTAGACAAAACAAATCGATAGATAGATTACTCGATAATTAGGCGGCCGTGGCTTGGTGGCAGAGTGGTAGCCTGCCAATCGGAAGGTCAGCGGTTCGATCCCCCAGCCATGCGTCGAAGTATCCTTGAGCAAGATACTGAACCCCAAAATGCTCCCGAAGCTGCGACTTCGGTTTGTGAATGTTCTCATGTGTAAGTCGCTTTGGATAAAAGCGTCTGCTAAATGACTAAATGTAATTTAAATAATCAGTAATTGCAGCCACACAATACTGTACTGAAACGTTTTATTAGGTTTATTAATTGTTAGGTGAACATTTTCTTCATAGATGTAAATACTTACAGGTTAAGATAGATAAGTAACTTAATTAATACCCAGAGGGAAACTAGTTTGGTCGCCCATGCACAGTGACAAATAAAAGATATCTTCAATACAGAGTTGCTTTAGGTCTGATACAATGTTAGAGTGTAGATAAGCTGATAAATGGCATCACAAATAAGCTCGAATAATGAATCCGATTTGCTGAGTGCTAAGGTGAATGCCCTGTTCCTCCTGCAGGTATTTTGTCAAAGTGTCCTGGGGGTGGACGTTGCTGCTGCTGACACCCTTCCTCCTCATCTCCAACTCCTCCTTCAGCAGGAGCGTGACCTTCCTCGGCCGGCGGCTGCTGTCCCTAGTGGTGGCGACAGCCGTCTGGTACGCTTGCACCGAGGCCTTCTTCTACATCGAGGACGTGACCGGCTCGTGTTTTGAAACTGACACCGTGGATGTTATCAACAAGGAGCTCGCATCCAAGGCCAGCTGCAGGCGGGCCGGCTTCCGCTGGCACGGCTATGACATCTCAGGGCACTCCTTCATCCTGGCCTACTCTGCGCTCTTCATTGTGGAGGAAACGGCACCTATGGCCTCCCTGAAGACGGCCAGTCTCTCGGCACTGCCCAGGATGGTCCTCAACCTGCTGTACGTGGCCTTGAATCTGATAGTCATCATTTGGGTGTGGATGTTTGCCTGCACCTCTGTTTACTTCCATGACCCATCTCACAAGTTGGTAGGGACCATATTCGGCCTGGGGGCGTGGTATGTAACATATCGGTACTGGTATCTTAAACCTTTGTCACCAGGACTCCCCCCTCAGCGCCACCCAAAAGAACAGAAACAGCACGCCTAAGCTGCAGTCACACTTCCCTGTACAACGTTGTTGCTAGTCTTGCAGCCATCCTCCAAACAACACACTACAGTTGATGTTATCTGTCTCCGGGTCCAAGCTGGCCATGCTATTTTAAAGCTATTTTAAGTTATTCCCTCCTCACAGAAAGGTCGTGTTGTACAGGATGGCCAGCTTGCAGTTCCTCCACGGTGTTTGGCAGCTGCTGTTCCCAAAATGACTCTTGGTAATCTGAGATAAAAGCAAGACGCTGCTCTGCTGCCCAGCTTCAGCCTCTCACCTTCAGCACCGTTGTCTCCCAGTTTGTTGCCTTATTTAAAAACTGTGATTACTCTGAGTGGAGCACTTTCTCAGAGTAGTCCCAGTTTTTAGATGTCTGAGTGGGAACACTTTAGATTGTTTACAGCTCCAGTTGGATAGCACTGGTGACGTGTGTTTTTGCAGACCAATGTACAGTAGCTATTCATTGTTTTTATAGGAAACTAACTACACAACAAAGTCAGATCAGACACAGTAACTACAGTGGGCCCACATTTCATCCCGCATGTATGATTTAAATGAGCTGTCCATGTTTTATTACATGCGGTTTGGGGTTAGTGTGACTGTGTGTCAACACTGTGTAAAGTTCGCTCAGAGGATGTAGAGCTTGAATAGCAGATTTGAAGATAATTTTAATATCTCATCATACATCAGTACGGAAGCCCTGAGAGGCAAATGAGAGAGAAAAAATCTGGTGATCCATTTTCTAATTCTGATATAAATGTCATCTGTAAAACGGGGGTGGGGATCCATTGAGAATTATTATTAATAGTTAGCAGGAAAAATTATCCTGGCAAAACATTTTTTTTTCAAGACAGCGGAAAAAACTACTTAGATCAGACTTAGAAAAATGGATCACCAGAATAGTTTCTCACTTGCCTCTCAGGGATTTTGTACACCAACCCTGCAAGAGCAAATTATTATTATATCATCCTATAAAGGTTAAGGCTGGAAATATCAACGATTATTGTCATTATTGATTAACGTGCCAATTTTAAGTGAAACATATCCATTACATTTTCTTAATGCCCAAGTGACGACTTCAGACGTCTTGTTTTGTCTAAGGAATAATTCAAAACCCAAAGGTGTTAAATTTACTATCACGTAGGACAAAGACGAGCAACAAATCCTCACAATTTACCTCCCTGGAACCAGAGGATGTTTTGCGTTTGTGCTTGAAAAATAACTTAATTATCAAAATAGTCGAATGTGATTTCTGGTGGCGCTGCTTCTGTGCTCTCGTCGCCTGCTCTCTGTGTGGACTTTCAGCATGGCCGGGGCTCTGGCACTTTTCACACCCTCTGAGCGACTTTATTTCTAAAAAGCGACAAATTTAGCGACCTATTCAGACGATCAGGGAAAAGGAGAGAAATATTATATCCTGTAATTCATTCCCATTCATGCTGTTCAGAGTGATCGCAGTCCTCAGCGCTAAATGATTGACACAGGCTCTGTAGTTAATTTTCAGTCCCACACACGCCGTCCCGCTGCCATTAATAGTCCCTAGATTACCAAATGTGTATTAATCCATGTCTGAAAATAGTCCCCAACAAATTAGCACTATTTACTCCTGTTTGAGTAACGTTTGCTGAAAACTACAGTGCCCAGCTGATTTAGGAAATTACTTCTAATAATTGAAGGTTTGTATTTGTGACCTGTTACTAAAGATTCATGTCCATCTTATGAACCAATGGGCTTGAGGCTGGGTGTCACAGATACGGTAGGAACATTGTGAAGTATTAAAAAATGGATTAAAACATTGTTGGTATTGTTCTTTTTGTTTGTTGACGATCAGGATAATATAGAACGCCAGCCTTATCCTATAATGGGGAGTTTTGGGAGACTCGGCGTGTAAATCATAACAGTATTTTTAAGAATATTAATAGCAATGTGACCAACAAATAACTGAATAGTTTTCCTGCATCGCTGTGTGCGTTTTCATGACGTGTCAAATACACAATTAAAACAGTGCAGGGAAGGTGAGAGGTTTTGGTCAAATAACAACCAGGAAACCGTGTCGTTCATTTTCATTGTTTATTTGTCATTGATGGCAACTGAATAAATTAAGGCTTATGAACAAACATCATAAAAAGCACCGTAAATAAATGCATATATAGAAATATTAAAAAAAAAATAAAAAAATACTATAGTGAAATATAATGGCCACAAATCACAACTAGGATTTCTCGACTTGAACTCTTTGTTTACTCCAAGAAGTACAGATCCAGCCCCCCCAGGCAGCATGATTCCAGTCAGAAGAAGCAGTGGTGTGTAATCAACGTGCACCCAGCGTTCATAATGATTGGCTGGTTATGGAGCCCCCCCCCCCATTTTTCATCTGCTGTTTGTCAATTAACAAAATAGGTGAATGTTTAAGCATCAGAAAGGTCAACATAAATTGATAAATAACAGGTGAGTTTTATGGTTAATTCGCAACAGGATATAGTATTTTACACTTGCGTCCTCTTGCTTGTTTCATAACTTCTCTTTTGTGCCATTTAATCACTGCTGCTGTGCGAGAGCACAGTTTGGAAGCAAATGCCCTCCCTGTTTCCTTTTTAATGCACATCTCAAATGTCTCTCCAGGCCTAAAGGATTCATTCGGCATCAAACATGAAAGTGATGCACAATGAACTACAGCTTCCGCACCTCGGGTTTTCCGAATGGAAATCAGATTTATTATCCAGACGCGGCGGCGGGGGGGGGGTGCTGCCATTGAAGGCGCATTGATCGGTCGTCTTTGGTTCAACATTTTCTGCCAGAGATGCAGAGACGAGTTCCTGCAGCGGGAGAAAGCAGGGAGCATCCTAACTGAAAGAAAAAAAAAAGATAACCTCACTTAAGTTCTCATCATCCACGTCTTGACAGTCGCCCCCCCCCCCAAAGATGAAAAGATAGCGCTGCACTGCGAGTCCTCACTCACTGCAAGAACACGTCCAGCCAGCGTCTCACACGATGCGTTAAACTTCAAGAGCAGCAGAGTTATCGCCTGATCGACCCCGGAGGTCTGACTTCGGAAAAGCAGAAAGGCTCCCATGAAGGGTGAACACGGAGTGTGGAGCCAGACAGGCAGGCCTACGCCGCACCAACAACCAACGGGACAGCTGGCAAGGCTCGCCGGAGGGAATGGCCTTTTCTCCCCGCCTCGTCGCACTCCTGTAAGCCTCAGTCCTGTGACTCCGCTTCTCCTCCCCTGTTCCCCCTCAGTTGAAACCCTTTAAGAGTTCAGCGCGGTTAAAACAAAGGAGACGACGTGTAATTAAAAATATCTATCTGTAAAAACAATCTTGCGTCCGTCAGGAGGAGTCGGTGAGGAACAAGCCGCCGGTTCCCCCCCCACCACCCTTGCTCAGTATTGCTGAGGGACCGTCGCCAACGCGCACTGTGCGGCGCAGGTGCTTCAAAGGTTACTATTGGCAACGCAACACTTTCGAAAAACGTGGTTTTTGATGTTCGGTAATGATCATAAATTCTGCTTCTTGGGCGACACAACAACCCCCCCCGAAACGCTTACACAACAACAAAGTACCCATACAATGAAATATACACCCTAAAGCCTAACGCCACACTGTTGTGCCATAGATGCAGAATTTACAACTTTACTACCAGTTCAGCCAAGTGTAACTTTTCCAACACCCAAGTTTCAAACACCTGAGCTCCTGCTCGGTGACAGAGAGAGTGACAGTGGACCAGTGTGTGTGTGTGTGTGTGTGTGTGTGTTGTGTGACCTGTGGTGCTCTAAATAAACTGGCTCTGAGCGCAGGTGTGTCTCTGGGTTTTATTGTGTGTATGGTGCACAGTTAAAGGAATAGTTGGACATTTTGGGAAACGCACTGATTCACATTCTTGCTGAGAGTCAATGCCTCATATTTTATCAGTTAAATATTAAATACTTGGGGAGGGGGGGCGGGCACCTAGCCCCAACTGGTGTCTGGCATGTATTACTATTACAGCATTAGCATTCAATAAAACATATCACCAAGAGGTTTATCCTCAAAGACTCTTCTCACCATCTGGATAAAAGAAGTATTCTGTTTTCTTGCGCAAAAAATAAAACATTTCTAAAGCTGCTCTTCAAGTCGCGCCTCTGTTTCCTAATCCAAACAAAGATATCTGGAATCTCCTCGCCCAATTTGCACAATGTGAACCAAAATGTTAAATAAACATCAGTTACACTGGTGAATGTTGATGTTTCTTTCCAATATTTGATTTTTTTCATACAAAATAATGCATTCATATTTTGCTTGTGTTTTACGAACAGCGGTTTGTCTTATTGCTAAGCTAAGCTAACCAGCTGCTCGCTCTAGCTTCATATTTAGCACACAGACATGATCACTGTTAAGCGATCTTCTCTTGTTGGGGGGTTTCTTTTTAACAGATTAAACAACCGAGTAACATGTGAGCTTTAGTGAGCTTTAGAGGTGCTGGTAGGTGGATTTTGTTACAGAGCCAGGCTAGCTGTTTCCCCCTGTTTCCAGCCTTTGTGCTAAGCTAAGCGTCTTCTGGCTGTAGCTTCATATTTAACATGCAGACAGGGGTATCGATCTTAAACATCGAGGTCTCTGCAAGAACATTTATAAGCACGTTTCCCAAAATGTCGAGCTATTCCCTTAAAGTTTGCCTCCCTCCTTTCATCGTTTCATGTGGCAGTTTCTGGCAGCACAGCACTTTTCGGAAAGTATTTGTCATGTACATTTTCCTGTGGTTTTACTGGTTAAACCCCCGGCCGATGGAGGAGTGAAGAGCAAATATGAGTAATGACGATAATAGTGGCATGCGACGGTCAGTTAACCCCCGTTGGCGTTACTGTGTTGAGCCGTTTATCTGGGTGTCTACTTTTAGGTTTTCAGCACAAGTGGACCCGATGCATGCCTCCGACGAAAGAGAAACGAGGACTCGCCGGCACAAGAGCTGCAAGTTGCCAGAAATTAAACTCGGTAAAGGCCTTGATTACCAGAAAATGTGCTGTCAAGAATTTCTTATCATGGAATGTTTTAATATTCTTTGTTCACCCAGGTAAGTAATAGTGTTCTCTATATAGATTCATTATGTTTTCCTGCAGTCATAAAACATTACAGAAAAGTTGAAACATCACACAGATACACAGACATTTAACACAACGAGAGGGCATTCACTACATGTATTTCTTTTTTAAATACCAGTAGGCAAAGTAGCCCATCCCTCCCAGCGAGCCCATGAGAAAAGAGGCCCCGAAGAAGGACGGCGGCTTCTTTTTTACCATCCGGAAGGCGTTGGGTAGGACCGCCGACAGAAGGGTCGTGTGGATGTCGCCCAGGACCTTGCGGAAGGCGTAGCGTTTTTGCACGCGCACAAAAAAGGACTGCAGGTTGGGTCGGCTGCCGTCCTCCCAGTATTTCTTAGAAAGTCCCAAGAACTTGAGCCTGTGCAACAAGGCTCCGAGGCAGACGTCAGCTAGTGTAAATTCAGGTCCACATAGCCACAACTCACACTTTTGACCTGCGAGGGAAGGAAAACGTTCATAAATGTTGTGGAAATATTTGGATTTGGCGACGCTATGAGAGAAGACAATAATCACTTGGACATACCTTGATGCTCTAGTTTTCTTTTCTCCAGCTCGGCCTCCACTTGATCTAGAACCATCGCTAACTCCCCAAGAATTTTCTTCAGGTAGTTCACATTATCGTGGTCCAAGATTTTTGCCTGAATGTCATTTTTTAAAAAGGCGAAAAATACCTTAATCCCATGAAGCAAATCCGCATGCATAGGTGGACGTTCTTATCATCGTAAAGTAAAAATGATGGCGTTAAATGCAGACTTAATTTCTCTCCAGCTGCTTTAAGAAAAGTGACTTGTGACTTGGTGATTTGTAGTTTTCCCTAATGAAATGTTAATAAACATGTAATAAATATGTATAACCACCAGTACTTGTACATGTAAAGTGATTTTGGCCCCCTGTTAGACTAAAAGAAATGTTGAAAATAACTGATGCGCTGCAGCCGAGCAGAAAGAAACAAGACCACAGCCACAGATGCAAACAAAATCATTACACCTGGATTTTTTCTCCGGGGGAATATGAACTGTATTTAGGTCAAATGTGCTGTGCAGTGTTACACGATCTGCGTGCTGCAGCGTGTAATAAGAGGAAGCTGCTGAAGGCTGTTCATGATTCAATTTGCCTCAGCTACAGACTTGGAAACTCAATTATCTGGTCCAAGACAATTTGGGAAATGAAATAATCTCTGTCAGAGTGTTAAACCCTAATAAAGACAAGTTTGACTTGTAGTGAGTTTGTCTATCACAAAATTCATTATATATCTGTGCTCATACATACAGTTCAAGGGTCTGAAATATTTATATATCAGGTGCAAGTTAATGCTGTTAAAGTGATTTGAACCCATAATTCGAATTTAAATTAATGGAATGCTAAATATTAAGTTTTTTTTCAAATGAGTAAAAGCCCCTTAACATTTAGAACATAATATCAGAGGTACCCCTTAATTTGTACCTTGAAGGACCTCAATTTTTCAATGAAGTTGCTACTTCAAGGAATCATCACACATTTGGGTGTAATTGATGTATAAATTAATGGACTGGAGTATATTAAGGGGTTTTAATTGGGTTTTCTACGTGGTTTTTAAATCTTAGAATCCCTTGAATTTTCACCTAAATTGAAATATAGAATGACCTTAAGTTAAAAATGAAGGGATGGTTTTATATTATTTTTACATTTTAAGCCGTTCTTACCTCTTTAAAAACTATGAAACTAATAATTACAATAGTAATTAGTAATTAAAAGGACCTCAATTAGTTCATTAAATCTCATTAAAATAGCTTGATTCAATCATTAGTAATGTGTGAATTAATTTCAGTTTCATAGGGGTTGCCTCTCAACATTACAATATAATGAAGACAAATGGTAGATTCATTCTTTTTAATCACATTAATGCACACATAAACTCACCATGAGCTTCTTCTGCTTGGACAGGTACGGTTCTGTCAGCTGAGGCTCCTCATGGTCCAGCTTCATCAGCTCCGTCGCAGCGTTGGCCAGGTGTCCTGAAAACACACACACACACACACACAGAGGACACATGCATAGTGTCTTGATCTACTGTCTGGTGGGAAAAAAAACCCTATTTGAACAAATTCCTAGTCTGCTGTACTGACTGTACAATCTGTAAAATCCACATGTTGCTTAGGCGATCAGAGTCAAAAATTGTAGATATTGTATTTTAATAAACCCTTTACTACATTTTCCACCGTCCTGCTGCCGGAAATAGAAATGTGGACTAATCCGTCACTGAAAAGGTCCAACAAATGCACTACTTACTTCTGTTTAGGTAAAGTTTGCTAAAAACTACAGTGGCCACCTGTCTTAGGAAATAATATAGCCTGTTTTTTCTTTTTTTTTGTTATTCAAGTCTATATTCATGGCCTGAGCTCAGAGCCACAGGGTAGGAAAGTCATAAAGTATTGTGAGACACACCAACTCACTGTTGCTTTTGGTTTTGGTCATGGGATTTGTTACGAAAATCACAAAACCATAGAATATAGCCAGCCTCACCATTTTAACTAAAAAATCCATCCTTAGAAGGTTTTGATTTTTTTTTTCACCTTGCAAACCTCATTATCAGTATTTACTGCTGCTGCACTGGAATTAAGTGACCAAGTGTGTGTTGTTCTTGTTTTTACATTTTGACACTAATCTACTGAAATAAGAATACCAAAAGATGGACCCAGAACTATTTAAATATTTTAGTGTGGATTCTACCTTCAGTCTCCCACATATTTGACCCAGGCTGTAAAGCCTGGGAGTGAAACATGATTTTACATAAAAACAAACATAAGTGGATAATTACACACAAACATCACTGATGCTTTCCATTAAATACTTGGTTTTACAGATACAACACACACTGACCGGCGTTTAACTGGATAATTAAATCTGCAGCAGAATTTAGTCTCGTCCAGCTCATTGCTTTGATTTACATGCTGAGGCCATTACTTGACGGAAAGAGCACCACAGTTCAGACTGGGAGGCCTGATATCAGTTGTGGGGAGGTATAAACCTCACATCACTACAATGTGCTGCGTTAAGGGACTTTTGGTATTGAGTAGCGTCAAATTACACAGTATGCTAATCACGTCGTGCCCATAAAAGCAGGGATTCATTTGCTGATGATGTGGAAAATGCTGCAAGGACGATGAATAGCTTTGCATTCACAATGCCTGTCTGTTGTTTTTGCTTTGGGAGACTAGCTGGTCCCAAAGTTGAAGCTCATTCAACCTTAAGAGCTTGTAAATGCTCAGATCCATGAGTTCAAAACGCTGAAAGCTATTTATATTATGTATCAGAAATAAAAATACACACGGAAAATGGGGCAAAAACAAAAATAGCATCTACTTTTTATCTTGTAAATCTACAGATTCTACAAATCAATGTCATACTTTACAAAGTTATCATTGTATATAATCATTGTTTATACAATAAACAGTTACTTTAAGTGAATAAAAGCTCTGAAATGCTAACAGACAAAAAAAAAAAACAACCTATTACTAACACCGCACACACCTGTAGACCCACAATGATCTACTCAGAATATTAAACGTGTGTGAACATGCAGTGTGAAATGCAGCAGAACACACTGTCAACTTAAATCACGCTGCGTCACTACGAGGTGATTCTCTGGACACTGTGCGCCTTCATGTGTTATACACACTCGGACTCAGTCAAGTCTGTTTCTGGTAATTCTGTGTTCTGGCTCCGTTTTCCACTGAGAGGCCAGATAATCAGTGGTCTTCCTACTGTGGGTCTTTTTAGGAACAATGGTTTGGGCAGGATGAACTCTCGCGAGTTTCCTGTTAAGCTAACTTTGAAAGCTTAAAAGCTGTTTTATTTGGCATCACTGACTAGCATCTCAAGGACAGATTCAGATGGTTCAGATTTTTCCAGTAGGCAAAGTTTCAGGCTGTTTGTGGCCTTGCCAGTTTTATTTTTTTACTTGAACTGTAATTATTTATGTTATCTTATATTAATAGAGTTGGTTTAATCTATTTTATTACAAAATCAGACCCATTGGATTAGAGGACATACTGGATATTTTTTAGATATATAAATTCTTATATATATAAAACATCCATGCTGTTCTTCTTGTAATTAACGCAGAGTTATAAACAATCTTGCCTACACAATACGGTGAGCTGGCTTCACTTACTACGTATTTCTGCGGTGGCGTACTTTGGGATCATAGAGTCGGTGGTGAGCTCTGGATGGAGGATGCAGCCGTGTGTGTAGGCGTCCATGGGCAGACCATCCAGTAGCTGACGGTACTGCTGCACACGCTCGTGGAGAGGCGACTCGGCGTCAGGAATCAGCTGCGCCACCGTGTCTGTGGGCCGAGGCACCGATGTGAAAACGGCAATAGAGAGAAAAGATTTCATGAGACTTTAATGTAGCTCAGAACCTTGTCGTGGCTCTCTGAGGACAAACACAGGCACAGAAAAAGCAGATTTATACAGATTCTGCCCAATGTGGAAACAAAACAATAAAAAGAAATCTACAGCACAGTTGCACGCTGGTATTCTTGGCATATCTTCATAAACTTCAAAGAACACCTGAGGTTTCTGAGCAACAGGTGTTGCGCTTGCTGTTACACATGCCCAAAATAACACACTTCTCAGTGCTTCGGCTGCCACACAGCAACCTGGTAACCTGGTAACAGATGACGCCCTTCGCTCGCTGTAACACACCTCCGGTCACGTTCCACCAAGCCAGACTTTTATACAATACTGAACAAAAACATTCTCCAGGAAACAGGCTTCAGAGAATTTATGTTAGGTGAAAAAGTGTATGGGTTTAAGATAAAAACACTCTTTAATCCCATGGGATTCACTTCAAGGACAATCCAGATGAACAAAACCACAACAGGCACAGTAACATGAGGCCACATTTTTACAAAACATACGGGTTAATTAGGCTACACTGTAAACCTGTTGCACCAATCCCCTACTGGCCTGCTCTATTTATCTGCGGTTGCAGGTTATAACATTAACATTTACATTTAGTCATTTTTATCCAAAGCGACTTACATATGAGGAAGACAATGGAAGCAATTATAACAACACAAGGTAACAAAATGCATAAGTGCATCAAAAAAAACTAGTCTGTTGAAGCCCAGCACAGTATACAATGAGAGGGAATATAAGGAATAGTTTGGCATTTTGGGAAATGTGCTTACTTGCTTTTTTGCCAACTCTTCGATGAGGTGATGAAGCCCACTCTCGTACAGTGTCTGTCCGTTAAAGGGCCACCTTAGCGCTTTAGCATTGCACTTCCATAAAGTTGTGGGCCAGATATAAAAAATGCTCAAAATTGAAGAAGCAGAGGCTGAGAAATACTGACTTTTAGTCTCTATGGCTCAAGCTCCAAAAACACCGGATGCTGCATTTCCCATGATGCAACTCAACACTTTGTTAGGCCAATAAATAGTCGGGCACATAACCCCAGTAACACTTTTATTTTTGTACGAATTAAACACACAAGATATAACATGTTAACTAATGAGCTTCAGAGGTGCTGTTAAAGGGGTTTTATTAACCTTCAGACAGAGTCAGGCTAGCTGTCCCCCTGTTTCCAGTATTTATGCTAAGCTAAGCTAACCGTCTGCAGGCTCCAGCTTCATATTAAACAGACAGATATGAGAGTATCAGTCTTCTCATCTAACGCTCCGCCATAAAACAACTTTTTACACTTTAACCAAAATCTTGAACTACTCCTTTAAAAGGTGTTACTACTGAGGGAATCAGCGTTTATATTTTGCTGTCCTAATTCTTGTGTCGGTGCTCGGCATGCTGGCTACATGCTGCATGCCTTGGAGGGATGGTGTTCGACTTAATGACCTGCTGCTGAGCCTCAGTATTAAGGATGAGACGGGTTAGCGGAGCAGAGTGACCCTTTATCTCTCGGCAGGTTCACAGCCAGCCGAACGCGGGGACGGCATCGCTGACAAGACAGAGATAGGCAGTTGGCCACTTGAGGATGTTCGAGCCAATGCTGCACCTGGCAGAGCTCCAGGAAGCTGAGTAATCAGTCCCAGGACCGGCATGCCGACCTGGGCATGCCATGCAGCGGTCCTCCAGGTGGTCTGCTGCAGCACTGTGGTGGAAATATTACATCAGAAGCTAAGGGCGAAACCCATCGGAAGAGCAACCCAATGCTCAAACTGCCTTGACCACAGCGGCGCACATTACACATTAATAAGAGTTGAGGCGTTGATTGTTGTCGACAAACACTTTTCACACAGTAAGAGCTCTCTGCTGCATCTCAACAACACTGAGAGTCTGAGTACTGGCACTACGCTGCTCTGTACTGGTGTAAGAGTCTCTTTTCTGAGACATCTGCACTTTCCAGGCCAGCTGCAGCCCACGTTGCCAGCATTCATTAGGGATTTGCACGCAGAGAAAAAGCATGTCTGTAAGTCTTATTCAGCAGATTGACTTCTGGCTAAAAGCATGTCCAGCTTGAGGTCTGGTTTTAAAACGTGGTGGATTCATTTAACATTCAACCGGCCAAAATAACACAGTTAACTGTTTCATTCATACTGAATGATGTCATAGCTGCAGACTGTAGTACGACTTCAAACTAACTTGTTCCAAAAGAAGTTAATTAAATAACCTGCATGCAGCACACTATCAAATAGGTCAAAATGAATGGGTCTGAATTGAGAACAAGACATCAAACACCCGGGTCAATTAGTGCAGCACGCAGCCAACCAGATCTTCTGCAAAGCTTTTCAAGCATCGCTGGTCCAAAGAGGTGGCCACAAACTAAACTAAGACTAAGGGTCTCCAGTTATTGGCCGACATCCCTAAGGCCTCTACTGGTTTGAGCACATTACATAACGGCGTAATGTCTCAGCTGATGCATCTATAGGACAAGGCACCCACAGATACTATAACACAACACACAGAGATAACGGTATGCATCGCAACGTTTGCTTACTCTTGGAGCTGCAGAGGCAGCGGTTGACATTTGTGGCTGTTAAGCCTGAATCTGAGTCACATCAGTGCCTCACAATGCACTTTTCCCATATTGACACGTTTACCTATTTATTTGGTTTACTCAGTGTTTTAGTGACAATTGCTTGTTTAATTATTAAATTATCGTGTTTGTATCTGCGTCTCGTTTGCGGCGGCCACAATTTTCCCCCAAAGAGATTCACTGCAATTTCATCTAATCTAATCAGGGGAGTTGCAACTTGCAGAGCTTCCCAGCACAGTACACACTGACACACATTGTACAAGGACGACAGATGGCCTCGAATGGCTTCCAACTTTCTTTGCTACCCCAGCTTCACAAACTGGAAGAATGCTGCCTGGTATTTTCTGCAGCTCTTGAGTAGCACTAGATTAGCAACAGGACAAACCAGGCAACTGCCCCCGAAAACCCTAGATTAAATGTGTGCCGATGGGTTTGTAGTAAATTAATTAATAGCACATTTGTTTCACACATGCTGCACTAGAACCATGACCTGTTAGGGGGCCCCAGGGCAAACATCACTGTTATTGCACTGCAGTGTGGAGCTACTTAGTCCAAGTAATATAAATATAATAATGGAAAGTAAGATCAGACTGCTTAACTTTCTTGTTCGGATTTTTAAATGGCATGTGTCACTTTTAACGCTCCCATGGCAGCTGGACTTCCTGTCCTCACCTCTTGCTGTCGCTGTCTCTCCTGTGTGTAGATCACTGACTATATATAATACATACATATACAGTCTGTGGTGTAGCACAATGGATGAGCAGGGACTTTAAAAAAACGACAGTACCCTCCAAACTGTTTAAATGCTGAGTATTGCTCTTACTATAGGCCCGTGCAGACCGATTCAGCCTGTAGAGAAATCCAAAGCTTGACAGACCTTATGTTTTACACACTTTTCATCATCATTATACAGTATATACTACAATTTTGCCATTGTCATCGTAATTGTATGTACTATGATTTTCTGCTATGAATCTATTCTGTACATACGACATCTATTGCACGTGTGTCCGTCCTGGGAGAGGGATCCCTCCTCTGTTGCTCTTCCTGAGGTTTCTATAATTTATTTTCCCTGTTAAAAGGTTTTTTTTTTTCCTCATTCGAATCGAGGGTCTAAGGACAGAGGGTGTCGTATGTTGTACAGATTGTAACGCTCTTTGAGGCAAAATGTGATTTGTGATATTGGGCTGCATAAATAAAATTGAATTGAATTGAATTGAATTCATGACTAGTTACTTTAGCTGAGCTATGATTGCACAACTGCTGTTCAGAGGAGGGATTAAGCAAACTGTTAACTGGGGTCCAACAACTTCTGTTTGCCCCAGGGCCCCACGGCAGGTTAATCTGCCTATGCTTTCAGCCGTGCTTTTAAAATCAGGTGAAGAGCCGACAGAGAAACAGCATCATTAGATGGGAACCACATTATCGCTGTACCATACCTCCCACAAAGTTTTTCTCCAGGTAATCTATAATCTGGTTGTAGTCGCTGATGATGGTGTCCCCGTGGAGGAAGACGGGCACCTCCTCCCCCAGGTTCAGCCTCATGAACCAGGGCTCCTTGTGCTCCTGCAGCGGCAAGCTCACATCCCTCTCCTCACAGACCAGACCCTTCTCATTAATGACTAGACGGACCTGCAATCGTAAGAACATGCAGCGTGACGTGAGCCTCTGGCTGATGAGCAGGAAAGATAAGACGTTAAGAGCGTTAATTTCACGCAGGTCACCCTGTCGGCCTTTTTGTTTCAGTGTCTCAAACCAAAAAGGTCAAACGGAGTTGAAGAAAGGAAGGCTTGTGTATGCTCTAAACACATCACACCTTGTCATGGATAATGAACCACTATAAATGTGAATATATGGCTCAAACAAAGTTGAACTGGGGGACATTTTGTCACTTTAAAAACATTAGCCAGATGGTAAAACAGAAAAACAACAGCAGGAGTGATGATTTTATCGGAAGTAAAACAAAAACATTGCACTACAGATCTGATTTTCCTGTTGTTGAAAATATTACCAAAGCTTAGCAGACTAGCTAATAGCTTTAGCACTTAATTTATGACATAAACAAGTTATCATGTTTGTGTTGTGTAGAATAAATAGGCTTGCCTGAATTGTTTGTGTGGTTTGGCAAAATAATGAGATGCTTTACAGCGTGCCCAATTTTGAGCAAAGACCTTCCAGGACAGTCAGGATCCATTGCTAGTGGGATGAAGGATAAGCCAAGGTCCATTGGGAGCTATTAGTGGGAATGAGATTAATGAACAGAGATGACACTTGGGGTATAAAGTCCTACATTTGGCCGCTTAGGAGGAACAGAAAAATGGGGGTTTTGCTGAACATGGCCAGACATGGTGTAATGAAATAAAACAGAATGATTTAGTAACGCAAGCACAGTAATTACAGCGGGGACCGCTGGTTTGGACAGCAGGAACAAATCTATGAATGCAGCAGCAAAGTCGAGGAAGCAAAAAAGCATTTTACATCTACATCAGCGTGGCATCATTACACACTAACTCTAACTAAGGGTTTCTATATACAAACTGTCCCAGCCTTGCACTGCTGAGGTGTCCCTCGGTGATGCCCACGGTAGCGCAATCACTGTTGCAACAAGAGTTTATTATATAATAATATTAGTCACTGCTTAGTAATGAAGCCAAGTAGTTCAGCTGCTTGGGAGGCACAAAATAAACTCCCCTTACTTAACAATATATTACTACTACATTTGCTGTTAACAATGGTGGGAAGTAATAAGTACATTTAGTACTGTACTTAAGTACAGTTTTGAGGTACTTGTACTTTACTTGAGTACTTCGATTTGATTTTACTTTATACTTCTATTCCACTACATTTCAGAGGGAAATATGATACTCTTTAAACCATTACATTTATCTGCTATAGTTACTAGATAACAGATTATGGTTTTAGATTAAAGATTTTATATGTAAAAAATATATGATAAACTTATAAAATACAACACATTGTTATGTTCCCTTACTTCTTGTCTTGTGAACCCGAAAAGAAAATGCATTGTCTAGTTGGGGCCCCTTGTGATGTTTCAGATATCTGTAAGTTGTTAGAAATTCCACCAACATCTCACATCTTTCATTTAAATAATTTTTTGAGGCCCAACGAGGTAAAAGCATCCAATAATTCACAAAAAGCAACAATTAGAGAAAGAGAGAGAAAAATAATTGTAGTCGTTTTTGGGCTTTGTGGTCTTTGTGGTAGTTTTTTGTCTCTTTGAGGTAGCCACTCTGATGAACAGTTAATACCAGTCACCAGTGACATTAACAACCACTGTATCTGTACATTTCTCTCATGGTTTATATAAATATTAATACTTTTAAATCTACGCACACAGTACAAACCAGAGATATACTGTGTATATCCATCTACTGCATGCACATAAGATACCTGTTACATGAATCAAATTTATCTCAGCATCATTTGCACTCTGCATCATTGCACTAACTGTCATACTGCTGTGTATGTACATAGAGCGCGTAGAAAACCGCAGCCAAACTCCTTGTATGTGTACACATACCTGGCCAATGAAGCGGATTCTGATTCTGATTCAGATTTTTTGTCTCTTTGTAGTTGTTTTTTGTCTCTTTATGGTAGTTTTGTGTCGCTTTGTAGTCATTGGGCATCTCTTTGTAGTAGCTTCACACAGAGGCTCTGGTCAAGGGGCCCCTGGCCCTTTACCTGGAAGGGCCGTTCAGTAATCCAGCCATGAAACTAACAAGCCAACTACCTACAGTTTCAACTTTTGACTCTGGTATGGCCAGCCTCTGTTTGAAGGGGGCCGAGCCCTAGTGTAGGTTGGGAACCACTGGACTACACTAAGTGACTGTAGTTCAAACTAGCTCCACTTTGACCAGCTACAACAAATATTTTTACATTGTTGTATTGGTGGTACTTGAATACTTCTTCCACCACTGGTCGGTAATGCATAATTATATATTAAATCACATGAAGCTAATTCTTAAAACTAGTGACCAGATATTTGCTGGAATCATGACACACGCGCCATCTGTCTCTATATTTATCATATCTCTTGTGTTTGCAATACATCACTCATGTGAGTTAGATGGATATACTGTATGGCCCACTTCAGGCTATTGGATGCAAAGTTACAGTGGCAGTTAGTCATGAAGCATTATAAACACACGAGGAAGGAAAAAAGTCCCGTGCAGGAGAGATTCAATGGCACAGCTTCCCTCTTTCCTCAGGAACTTGCTGAGGCATGCAGACTTGTAAATAATCCCCCTGATCATCTAACGACGATATTGTCTTCACGTAGATAACGGTCGTTGATCTGTTGGAGAAGTGACTCCTTTGTCATTATCGCTTGCTCAGTGTCTCATTCCTAAAGTGTTTACTGTAGGATCCATGTTGTCTTTTTAGTGAAAGGAAAAGTGTTTTCAAGTCAAACAAGATTGACTAAATATAACTATCTTTCAAGGTGCTGCAGAGATTCTTTGACCAATCACGTTGCAAGCATTTGTGTTATATTAAGGCACAAAATATTCAGTTCACTTCTGGTGGAGTGAACAACCTAGCGCTTGGCCTCTTAATCTCATAAAAGCCATCCCCAAAATGCCATTTAAAGCGTGCATCGGCTTGCATAACAACAAATGGCATACACCATTCTACAAATAAATATAACCAGCATTACTGTGCAAATTCAGTGCTGCATTCTTGACTGAAATCCATGTGTATTGTTCCAAAGATGCGTGCCCAGCAGTCTGTTCATTGACAGCACAGTCACACATGATCGTGAAGTCACTTCAGCTACTCCAGCTCCAGGATTGAGGTGATAATCATGACAGTGAGCCTGGTGTTTACCCTCTGCTGAGTGACTACCGGCGCAATCAGCAGCTCAGGCTTCAGTGGCTCTGAGCCAACAATAGAGCCTTGTATCTGACATACCGACATGAGACTGAGCATCAACTCAAGGTTGTTGGTCTACATGGAAGAGGAATAAACTCTAACAGCATCCTTCAGCTCATAGAGACGGCGCTACAGCTGTTACTGAGCAATATGCAGTGATGGTGCAGGCATTGAACCACGTGTCATGACAGGAACATTTAACCATTCCTATAGTATGGTGTGTAATAAAAGATCAAAGCACAAACAGAGTGACAATCACAAAGGCTAATGATTATTTTTGTTATTGATTAATCTGCCAGTTATTTGTTTGATGAATCAATCAGTCATTTGGTCTATAAAATGCCAAAAATAGTGAAAAATGCCCATCACAACTTTATAAAACCCAAAGGGATGTCATCAAAGTGTTTGTTTTGTCTAAAACTCAGAAGATATTCTGTTTATTCCCACACCAGACAAAAACCTTTTTTTAAAAGACTCAAACAATTAATCGATTATCAAAACAGTTGCCTTTTCTGTTTAAGCTCTAAAACTCACATGTATAAATCATCAGAGTGTAATCGATGTGTACACATAAGGAACAGACAAGGCTCAATGAACAAGACGCAAAGCACCAATTGTCATTTCATAACAGTGAATGTGCATTTTTTTAAAGGGGTACTCCATAAATTATGGGAAACTTACAAGAATCAGATTTTAAAAAGGAGCCGACAAAATCGAAGCATCAGAGGCCGAGAAATCCTTAGGTCAAGCTCCGTAAACACTTGATCCTACATTTCCCATAATATTAACTTGATAGTCTCTATGGAGAGCTGAAGTATCCTAGGATAATAACTAACTTCTAATCCTGAAGTAAGGAAACCTTATTCAAAAGCCCATTGACATTTGTAATAACAGAAAGTGCTAAACATCCAGCCTTGGAACAGAGCCTTTCTCAACAGTATGCCGTGTTGTTCACTCCACATGGTTACATAAGGAGGGTAATCGTTTTTAAAACAATCTAACTATCACTGTTTATTTAATATTTCTTTTTTTTGGCGAACTTTAGCGAACACCATTTCCCACGAACTATGACAGACGAGACAAGTCCATGAGCGAGTCGCAGCTAGTTCCGACATGTCTGTAATCACTTGAGCTCCAACTAGCCATTATTTTCATTATGGATTCATCTGAAGATTATTTTCTCGATTATTAGTTAAGTCTATGAAATGCAAAAACAAAGTAGTGAAAAAACATACTATCATACGTGACGAAAAGACAAGGCGCAAAATCCTCATGTATAAGAAACTGGAACCAGCAAATATTTGGGATTTTGGCATTAAAAAAGACTGAAACGATCATCAAAATAGTTGCCAATTCATTTTCTTTCAATTGACTAGTCGGTTAATCGACTAATTGTTGCAGATCTTCAAATAACAGCAGGACAGACAGGACCGAACGCTGTGGACGTTTTAACACAGCAGAGATTACAGATAAAAAGTTGGGTAAAGAGTGATAATGAATTGTATGGATGTGGACGAAACCAAGCTACGATGACGTAAGTACCCGTGCTGATAGATTGTCATGAGAGCTGTAGTTTTTCTGTGCTCACAAACTCAATGTTGTTTAACATTGTTAAATTACAAAGGCTCCACTTTCTATTAGCAACTACTATAGTGGATGCCATTTTGTCTCGTAAAGTAAACAAGTTTCGACATCAGGACTTTGGCACTCTATTAGACCCTCTCTGCCTTGTGCAATACCATGTCTTTCACACTCCACAATCCCAGTATGAAGCACAGACTTAATGTTGAAAAAGAAAGTCTTAAAGCCCTAGCTGAGACAACCCTGATGACATCACAGGGGTTAGATTCTCTCAGACATGTCAAAGGTCCTCCAGAGCCAGAGAAGACATTAAACATTATATGTTTTCAGAGACTGTTAAATTGGTGAGGTGCCCCTTTAATATACATGCTGTTTGTGAAGTAAAGCCCCCTGGATCAAGTGAACCAAGCCTTCTTGTAGCTTCATAATGGTTATTACTTTGAATTAATCATGTCTGCTTTCAGAGTTTTGAATCACGTGTTAGCTAAAAGACAACATTTTTATCACGCATGCTCATTTAATAGGAAAGGTACAGTCCGCCAGGGCAATCAAAGGTAGACTGAAAGAGGCCACTGAAATAACAACATATGGTGTGATTCAGCTGCAGAAGGAGGGAGATGGCCTTTGGTTTGGTTTGCACATCCTTTCAATCAATTATTTAGGATGTCATGTGTCAGAGCACATAGGTTGTAACCACATTTACCAGCCATAAGGAGACAAAATAGCCCCAAAGTGTCAATAAAAGGTGGAAGCTGATGAGACATGAAGGGGTTTTTTATGGTGAGTGAAAGACAACTGAATATTGACCACCAATCGAGCTATTATGTGGAGGAAACGGGCCCCATGCTGCAGCGCTTTCCCAAACGGGAGATCTGCCCAGCTGCAGGATCATATTCATATTCAGGAGGTATGTGCAGGAATAAACATGCACACAAAAACATGCACTGGTCATAACAACACAAACAGGGGGGGGCACGCTGTAGCACCATGTCATGCAAAGAGACGTGGAGCCATTTTCAAGCTCTCTTCTTTTCTTTTTTTCCCCTTCCTCTTCTTCTTCTTACCTTTTGGGAGGTGAAAGACTGCGTCCAGTGGTACAAAACGAGCCTGTCTTTGTTGAAGGGCTTGAGCTCCGCCGTCGGTTCTTCGCACTCCTCCCCGTCTGTGATTTTCCCGTCTTCATCCATGGCTGAGATGGGCCACCAGCTACAGTTGGTGGGGGTGACATGGTTGGAAGACGCCATGACAGAGCGTTTTGTGCGTGTGGAGGAGAGGAGCGAGGAGGGAGAGAAGAGGGGAGAGAGAGAGGGAGAGAGAGAGAGAGAGAGAGAGAGAGAGAGGATTTCAGCAGCTCGAGCTCAGCATCATCCGTTCACGCGGCAGCAGCATCCGTCAGTTTCGGACAGCTCCGGTGCTGAAATCGGCTTCGCCTCCGAATGAAAACAGAGATTTAAAAAAACAAAAAAAAAAGAAAAGCAAAAAAAAACCACGGCCTAATCCATATGCAAATAGCCATTTACTCGAGCATGCTGCTGCACTTACAGTTAAATCAATGCGTGGCCGTATGACATCACGTGATGAGCTACGCACAAACATGCGCGGTGGGAAGCCGCGGAGGGAGCGTTTCGCTGGAAGGTCAAGCGGCTCCGTGTAAGGACGTGGAGGCTGTAGACTACAGGGGCCGGTGGCTGGGTTCATCTACACTGCAGGCTACACATTGCACTGGCCAAAAGGAACAAACAAAAAAGTAAAAGGAAATGTCAACAGATCAACCTGTGTGGGCCTATATTTTTCAGTGGTGGAAAGTAGCCTAAGTACTTTTTGCTGCTTTATACTTCCACTCCATTACATTTCAAATATTGTTGTACTTAAGTCCATACATTAAGGCCGATCTGACAGCTATAGTTAACTTTTCAGATTCATATTTGATATACAAAAGAACACATGTATTTTTAAGAATAATTTCCAATAATGTGTTGTTTTTTGGCCTCTTACAAAAAAAAACAAAAGCAGTGTGTAGTAGGGACCTTTTGTCACGTTTCCACCAAAGAGAGGTTTCCCTTCTAAACATTTCTCGTTTCCATAGTTGTTAAAGACCCAAAAGGTAAAGTTCTTCACAAAAGAAGCAAAGAATAGAGAAAAGTCCCAAAAATGAATTATTCCATCTTATCCCATTAAAAGAGTAGGCTACTCCACAGATTTATCATTGCACGCCTATAACACTGTGGATTCATGATGGACAGTTGGACGGAACCATCATTCTTTATCCCGGGCCTTCTTCTGCCTTGTCAAAACCTGTCGCCTTCATTACCCACAAAGCAACTCAGCTGCTAACACTTTGGGTCGAAGATTCGGGTGTGTTATGCTACTGGCAGCTAATGTAGCCTCGACCTGCAAGCCTCAAGCAGAGATGGGGAGCGGGCTACAGAGGTCTGACAACCTCACTTCTTTCTAACTCCACACCCTCAGATGTTTGTCATTTTCAAACTTGTAGCCTTCAGCACCAAGCGACGCTGACTCAAGTGACATCACTTGAGGCAATTTAACAGATTTGGCTCTCTCTGGAGCCACAAAAGGCTTTATACAACTTTTTTCACCTAGCCTAAATAGGCTAGTAGTACTCTCCAAGACCTTTGCACAGACGATGATGCGTCAAATCGGTGCAGTAATCTTCTTACGACCCCTCAGACTCATATTGTGACCCTTTGAGGGCCCCGACCCCGGAACCACACGGACTAAACTACTTAGCCTAAATGTAGGCTATATAGAGTAGTTCAAAACAGCTCCATCCCCACAAGCTACAAGATACCTAAAGTTTAATAGTAATAATAATAATATAAATTAATTTGTGTAGCACATGTAATGCAAAACATCAGCCCAATGTGCTTAACAAAACAAGATAAGATTAAAAATAATAATAAAATTAAATAATAAACAATACAAATAGGTAGAAAAAATAAAAATAAAATAGCAATGGCAATACAAAAAACCAAAAAAACAGAAAGAGATTGATAAAACAAACAATGATACCAGCAAAGTCAACCCAAATTAAAAGCCAAGTTTTAGAAAGATAGGTCTTTAATTTCTTTTATAAAATACCAAGGAAATTTGCTGTTCTAAAATCCAAGGGGAAGGTGCGCCACAGTTTAGGGCCAAAAAACAGAAAGCAGCCTCACCAGATTTCTTGTGGGACACTTCAGGTACTTCTATAAGAAAAGCAGGGGAAGATCTGAGCGTTCTTGTTGGGACAATAAACGAGAGGCAGTCGCTGATGTGTGAGTGTTGAGCTAATGTGATCTCTTTTTGTTTTTGTTCTTGTAATAAAAGCATGTTCAGCATTGTTCTGAGTTAAACATGGTGGCAGATGTTCCTCAGATGAAAAAAGTATGTTTTGCAACAGTGTTAAAACGGCTAATAAAGTTAAGATCAGAGTCTAAAACAGATCCCAGATCTGTAACGTGTTGTGATTAGCTTTGTCAGGTTAGCAAACACTCTAGCCTCTGCCTTTCTGCCTTTGGACCAATGAATAGCTCATTTCTTTTGTTTTCTTTTTTTTCCTCATCCAGATGTTAATATCAGTGAGACAGGTAGGAAGAGCACTTAAAGATCTTGAGATTTAAAGTTGTGTATCATCCACACAACAGTGATATTTTGACATTATGGGGACTAATTATTTTGCCCCGAGGGAGCATGTAAAAGGAAAAATTAGGACCTAGAATGCTTCCTTGAGGAACGCCATATTCTAATTCAAGGGTCTGTGACACAAACAAAACATCGTCTTTCAGACGGATATGAGCAAAGCCAGTCAAGCACTGTGCCAGAGAGACTCACCCATTTCTCAAGTCTATTGATTAAAACGCAATGATCAATCTTATCGAATGCGGCACTCAAATCTAACAAGAAGAGGACAGCCCCATTGTTTGAGTTAGTTGAAATTCTCAAGTAATTTACATCCGTTTTAGTGCTTGGTTCGAAAGCAGGACTGGAATTTATCTAATATATTAATGGAAAACAGATGACCTTCTAATTGTCATTGTCCTTTAAGTAAACGACCTGAGAGTACTTCTTCCTGCTCATTACTGTAGTATTCCAAAAGGTTTAGCACAGTTTACAGAGGGAATAGAAATATTTGTGATGCAGTTACTGAAATTCACCAGCAGAGGGATTGAAGAGAGTGAAGGACACTAAAATCCTGCAATGTCCCCTAATGAAAAACCCAATGTTTTCTAAATTAAATTGGTTGCGATGTAAAAAAAAAAAAAATTAAAAAAAAATGAATTAATAAATGGATATATTAGCAGTAAATTGTACATTTTGCAAGTAGACTCCACTAGTGATACAGCAAACTATAAGTCTTACTACTGTTCATGAAAATTACATATACTGTTATTATAACATCAAACCACAGACACACAGGCTCTATTGGAATATTGCCAGAAATATTATCCTGATCCCATTTGACATAAAGCCTTAAGATCCATGACACCACATAGGAAAATCATCGGGGAATTAAAGAGCTTTATCTACCTTCAGAACATCTTTCATCAAGTTTAATCGCCTATTAGAGAATGATACATGTTCAAACTGCATTAACTGGGCCTATTGCATGTGTGCAGGGGAAACACCTATATAGTGTCCTGAATGGCACTTCAGCCCCGTGGTGGCAAGACTCTGGCATGGCTCCTTGCAGGCAGCAGAGTAAGGATTGGGTTGTATTTTTGGAAGGTCGTGTGTGTGTGGATTGGTCGCCTTGTTAGGTCTGCTAAAATATTTCCAACAGCAGCGACTGTCAGGAGATAGCTGGGTGGCAGGGACAGGGGGAAAGGGGCTTTTCTCTGTGGCCACCTGGAAAAAGCCATGTAAGATCCCTGGCTTGTCAAGACATTTAAAATACAGAAATAATTCGATTTAACAACCGGTAATCCAACATTTGTAACACAGTCTTAATTTAGAAACCTGTGGATTAATGAGGGAAATCGAAGAAGAATCCAAGAAGACGACTCTGGAGTAGTAAAAAGAGGACAGGGGGGGGGGAAACAAATAAAAGTTTCTGTAAAGTGTGAAGTGCGCACCAGGATTTTCATGGACACGCGCAGAAATCCCCAGACCAACTCCAAAAGAAGAAACCCCCACAAGTTCAGCACCAAGGATATCGCCAATCAGTTTTGATGTCAGGTGAAGGTGAAGTCAGACTGACGGAGGTTTTATCTTTAGCCAGGTAACAGACTGAAACAGCTTTAGCCTACTTTCTGATCGGCGCGGTATCTGGCTGCGGTTGAGGCATGAGTGGAGGGCGCTTTGAGTTTGACGACGGCGGCGCTTATTGCGGAGGCTGGGAGGGAGGCAAAGCCCACGGCCATGGCATCTGCACCGGACCCAAGGGCCAGGGCGAGTTTTCCGGTTCCTGGAACTACGGCTTCGAGGTGGTGGGGGTCTACACCTGGCCAAGCGGAAACACCTACGAGGGGTACTGGTCGCAGGGGAAGCGTCACGGTCTGGGATTAGAGACCAAAGGACACTGGATTTACAAAGGGGAATGGACTCACGGCTTCAAAGGGAGATATGGGATCCGGATCAGTGTTGGCAGTGGAGCAAAGTATGAAGGAACATGGAATAATGGGCTTCAGGATGGATATGGAACAGAAACATATGCTGATGGAGGTGAGATTTACAAATTGAGACTTTTGGATTTGTTACAGGCTAGTGCAAACAAGCAGTGGTGGAGGAAGCAGCCTACACAGAGCAACACCACAAATAATTACGAGTAAATGTCGAAACGGAGTTATTTTCCTCTGAAATGTAGTGAAGTAGATGTATAAAGTAGCACAGAATGGAACACTTCAAGTAAAGTACAAGTACCAATAAATTGTTCTTTAAGTGGCCTACTTGAGTACATGTAGTTTGTACTCTGCATTAAGTTCCTGTGATTACAGTCCAGTGGTGGAAGTACTCAGATCCTTTGCTCAAGTAAAAGTAAAAATACCACAGTGTAAAACATAGACGAGTAAAATTCCTGCATTCAAAATGTACAAAAATGTTATTTCTAAAAATGCATTATGGTTAATTTTTATAACATATGTTGTGTATGTAAAACCTGAAGCTGCAAAGTAACTAATAATTATATACCTGCCAGATAAATCTAGTGAAGCAAAATGTATAAAGTAAAATGGAAACATAAAAGTAAAGAAGGACTTGAGAATTTCCTTGAGTAAAAAGTTACTTTCGACCACTGGATTACAGTACACTGTGGTTATTTTATGAGAGGCTGAGAACTAAGTCATGCAACAGTACTACCAAAACCCCTCAAGCCAAGTGTGGCTATATGGTCCATTGCACCAAGCTCATCGCAGGCGACGTGGAGACAAATCACTGAGGAAAAAACGGAGCAGCCTGGTGATCCTCATGGTCGTTTGGGATGTCTGCGTGTAACCAGAAGAAAATATCACCCTGCTGCTGTCAGTCAAGAGAGGTGCTCAAAGCTTGTTGGAAATAAAACCCCACAGGAGTCTTTCCATTTTGTTAAACTACACCATCGTCAGCAGAGGTGTGGAAGGATCCCGATCTTTTACTTGTGTAAAAGTAGGAATCCTGACATGTGGAAATTCTCAGTTACAAGAAAAACACCAGCTTTCAAAATCCTAATGTTAATGTACTATACATAAGCAAAATGTACTTAAAGTACTAAATGTAAAAGTACTCTTTCAGAAAAATGGTCCCTCCCTGTGTTATATTATTATACATTATATTATTGTCTTATCTTGTCTTAGATTTAAAGGTCCAGTGTGTGGGATTTAGTGGCATCTAGCGTGAATGCTGCTCGCCTCACCCTCCTGCGGTGGCTGCAAACTCGCAAAAATTGCTATCTAGAGCCAGTGTTTTGTTTGTCTATTCTGGGCTACTGTAGAAACATGGCAGTGCAACATGGCGGCCTCCGTGGAAGGGGACCCGCTCCCTCTGTAGATAAAAACGGCTTATTCTAATGTAATTAAAACACAACGATTCTTATTTTCAGGTTATTATACACTAATTAAAATTATATTCCATTGCTGCTCCTCCTAAATGTTACACACTGGACCTTTAACTACACAACAGTGTATATATGTATGTATGTATATATATATATATATACACACTGTTGTGTAATTAAATCTATAAAATATTTAATAAATATTTATAAATTACTTTATGTTGTGTATGTATGTAAACCCAATTTGCAAGATAACTAGTAACTATAGAGAGATAAATATAGTCGAGTAAAAAGTACAATATTTCCCTCTGAAATGTGTTGGAGTCGCACATAATGGAAATACTAAAAGTAAAGTACAAGTATTTTAAAATTGTTCTTTAAATACAGTACTTGAGTAAATGGGCTTCTTTACTTTCCTCGACTGATCATCAACAGGCCAGATTAGGTTAGATCAAATTAAATTCCTCCACACCAACTGAGGTGCGTATCTCGAGAGGGGTTACGAACAATCCTGAACATTTTAAGTGACTTTTTTAATCCTTAAATACTCTCTGGAAGCTTCTGGTGCATCGACATCCCCCAGCTCATCCATACTTGATGGTGTAGCGGAAACTAAATAAGTTAGACAAATGAAATCGATGTGGTGATCTCTGCTCGTACAATAGCAGTGGTTCCCCTCCTTAACAGCTGACTCATCAGCGTTATGCCGAGTCTGGTGGAAGAGAGGAATGTGACAGCACCAGATGTCAGGATGTAATAATAGCCCACAAGCCCCATGCCCTTCTGGCCTCACGGGCTGAGGCCTAGCCGTCACTATGATCCACACACATGTCAATTTTACCATGAGACCAGACCTCAAGATGACTTATTAGTGGGGGCATAAATGAATGAGTCTTGTCACATTAAAGATAGCCATGACATTGTGGCAGACATAAAGGAACGTGTAGCTTTATATGGAGTGAACTATTTTCGCTCCATAGTTTTAGCAAGCCGTGTTTAAAAGTCTTCAGCCTTGCTAGCAGCTCTGTGAGGCTGTTTGATACAGCGGTGCTTTGACCTAAATGCTAACATCAGCATGCTAACATGCTCACAATGACAATGCTAACATGCAAATGTTAAGGAGGTATAATGTTCACCAGGTTCACCACCTTAGTTTAGTTTGGTAGCATGCTAACATTTACTAATTAGCACTAAACACAAAGTACAGCTGAGGCTGATGGGAATGTTATTAGTTTTGCAGATATTTGGTCATAAATCAAAGTAGTGACAAATTCAAAATTTGACCTGATAATTGCACCAGATGAAAAGTCAGGGGATCACCAAAATCATTAGCATTTATCCTCTGGGCACATTGAATGTTTGGTCTGTAGTTAGAAAAGAATGAATCCTTGTTTTCTGATGTTTCCAGGTACTTTCCAGGGTCAGTTCACTGGCGGGATGCGGCACGGCTATGGGGTCCGTCAGAGCGTCCCCTATGGCATGGCAGCAGTTGTCCGCTCCCCTCTTCGTACCTCCCTGACCTCCCTTCGCAGTGAGCACAGCAACGGCACCGTCTTGCAGCAAGACATCCCCATCATCACCACCACCAACGCCTCAGGTGAGGAGACACCCGTCGCCACCCCTACACAGCTGGGACCGTCCCGTGGAGGCTTCGCCCTCTCTCTCCAGGTGGACCCAGAGGCCGTGAAACCCAAGAAGAAGGGTCTATTCCGCAGGGGCTCCCTGCTGGGTAAGCTGAAGAAGTCCGACTCAAGTACCTCGCTGTCCAGCCAAAAGAGCAAGATCAGCTTCCTGCGGACGGAATCAGCTCTCAGCTCCAACGCCAGTGACACCAACTCCACCATCAGCATCGGGGACGAGAGCCTGGCCGGGGCCGAGGACTTCCCCCCAGTGGAGGCTGACATTGACGCCACCACCACAGAGGTCTACATGGGCGAGTGGAAGAACGACAAACGCTCAGGGTACGGAATAAGCGAAAGGTCCAGCGGGCTGAAGTACGAGGGCGAGTGGCTGAACAACCAGAGACACGGCTACGGCTGCACCACCTTCGCCGAGGGAGGGAAGGAGGAGGGCAAGTACATGAACAACATGCTGGTGAAGGCCATGAAGAAGAGGGTGATCCAGCTGAAGGGAACCAAGATCAAGCAGAAGGTGGAGAGGGCAGTGGAGGGCGCTCAGAGGGCTGCAGCCATCGCAAAGCAGAAGTCAGAGATCGCTGCGTCCAGGTAAGAACAGATTAGTGGACAGGTGATTCTCCTTTTCTTTTTTTTTTCTCTTGTTTATCAGGGAATCTGTTATCTGTGTACTGTTTTCAAGGATTAAATCTCAAGCATTGCTATTACATTCGACTCATAATGCTACGGAGCCCCCTAAGGGTCACAGTGGTAATTTATTTCTGAACTTCTTTTCCGATCCCTCGCAATAATCTTTGCATTCTCTCCTATCCATAGGAACAGTTAGTGTGTTGGTCCAGTCCAGTTATAATACACTGCCAGTTTAGGGCAATGCTCTGCAGTTACAACAGAAAGGAGAGATTATGTGACACTTTACATTATGCATTTATTGCTCATATTACTCCTTTGAAAAGGCCGAGCTCCACCAGCATAGAGCCGGTATAGACACCTGCTCTTTCTGGCTGTGCTGGGTGAAGCTGTGGCTGTGGAGAGGGTTACTGCTCGGACTACTGGTGAGGTGATTGAATCTATGATGTCTGGATATGGCTACAGTAGCCATACTGCGGCTTCTCCTTACTGCTCCTGTTAACATTGGCCAAGAAAGCATCTTTAAGCCACTCAGGATTTGAACCTGTGGTGCTTTTTTTATAGATATGACAGATGTGAAAACAACGCAGGAGTTCAGGAATACATTAGCTTCAATGCGACGCTCAGCCAGCACAGCCAGGCCAACTCACTGCACACACAACCCCTGCATGTAGTTAGCGTTACACCCATTATAAACTAATGTGTCACAGCCATAATTATAACAACAAAAGCCAAACAAAAACGGCCCAAGTTATATCACCTCATGGATGTAGTCATAATTACAGCTACAGTCTGGCTCAATCAGCAGTCTGTGAGAGAGCAGGGTATCTATCTAGCCGAAATGAGCCAGCCACAGCTGAGGGGGCACCCACCCGCGTATTTCAGAAAGAAACCCCACCGTGACCTTTCAGGGGCTACTAAGTACGGCACTAAGCAACCGTTTTTTCAAAAAAATAATTCCCCAGTGACCTTTGAAAAACCCAAAACATAATTTAACAGCACTTAAAGCTCTTCTGAAGGTATTTTCAGGATACTCAAAGAGTTGTCTAGCCGTCTGGATGAAAAACATATTCTTTCTGCTGCACGCCAAAGAGCCACAAATGACATAATGTGTTTATATTTTTTGTTGTCGTACAAAATGACAAATATGTCTTTTACAACAAGCTGGATACGAAATATAGTCACAACTTGGAAAACAGGTTAGAAAGCCATTTTTTTCATGCAACAGATGAAATATTTCTTTATCCAGATGATTAGAAGAGTCTCTGAGGATTCTGAAAATACAATCAGAACATCAGTAAGTAATGTTCGAAAACGTTCTGGGTTTTTCAAAGATCACAGAGTATTTATTTTTCAGAGAAATGGATGCTTAGTGCTGTGACTCAGATGTTATGGCAAGACATGAGAGGCACAAAGGCTAGGCTAGGTTTACTCAAAGGGCAGTATATGAAGGTAAATGAGGCAGCAGTTCATGTGGAGACAACAGCAATAAAAAGAGATACTTCATTCATTCAAAGCCACTAACCCCCTTTAGCCTACTGACTGCTGGTCACAATAATTCCCATAATAGAAAACGCAACCAAAGAACCATTATGTTTATTTAATACTGCTTTACAGATAAGAACTAATCAGAGCAGTGGCTAAAGTGGCTGTTCAGAGCAACGCTGTTTGAACCACAGGACTTCATATCACGCTCTGGATAACCAAGTGTTATGCCCTTTGTGCTTTTCCATAATAGATGGAACACACATTTTTAGGACTTTTCTCAGTTTAGTTTTTGCAGTGATTGCTCCATTTGAAAACAATAGAAATAGTCTACTTTGTTCACACTGTTAAGTCACAACCTTTCTCCCTCTGTGTCTCTGTGTTGCTAAATCTGTCTGAACCGGCAGGGTATACTGTGTGTCATTTCAACAACTAAGACTGGACTAACTTTTGAAGCAGCACTGTCCCAAGTTGCAGCCGTGAATGTTGAAATAGCTACATTTCTTCTTCACCAGTCTTCTTAGTGGGTGTAGAGATGGTGGGAAAATGCTTTTTGTAGCAGGTTCAGTAATCTTTGGTGAGCCCAACAGACTGAGGATTCAGGTTTTTCATCAACCTTTCCAACACATAAAGACCATAAAAGAGTGGCTAATAGTCTACAAATAAAATAGGACAAAGATCATAGAAATATTTACTTCCGATTATGTTTCTTTCTTTGCTCAAGTTAAAAAATGAGAGCAGGGTCCATTATTAATTTCAACCATTCAGCAAAATCAGGCCTCAATTTTGGAGAAACGTTTGCGTTTCACTTTCACGTTTTAGCTCGTCACTTCCTGAGTGCCCAATACTCAATAGTGACCACCAGAAATTAATTTGAGCAATACAGTATGAAAATGTATAGCATCTGCATTAAACCTCCATTATGTCTGTCCGTTGCAGCCAGGAGACAGTTATCTTAGCATAGCATAGTAAAGACTGAAAACAGGGGGAAAACCGCTAGCCTGTCCAAAGGTAAGACGATCTTCTTACCTTGTGCCTTCCAGCACATATAAATGACTAATTAACAAGTTATTATCTTGTTTGTGATCTTTAGAGGTGCTGGTAGGCGGATATGAGAGTGGTATCTTCTCATCTAACTCTTGGCAAGAGAGCAAATGAGCTTATTTCCCAAAATGTCAAACTATTCCTTTAATGACTAACATACTGGACTTATTTGAGCTATTTGTGACTTGATCAAATGAAGCTGACCTCTATTCCAGTTTCCAAAATTGGACACTTGGTTGCCTTTCAGTCCCTGAAGTTTCAGAAATGTTGATGTTTCTTGCAAACATTGCAGTGTTCATGCTCCCTGGTGCAAGCAATGTCACAATATAAGTTAACAGTTCGCCCCTCGTGGCTTCCCAGTTGGGTTCCCAGTGTCCTTACAGCACCGTTCCACCTGGTGTTCACTGTGAAAGTGTGAAAAGCATATGTGGAAGTGTGCACTGCGACAAATGAGTGAGTGAGTTTTAGCTCAGAGCCCTCTGTATTGTCTGTGAAACCACGAGTTTGTCGTTATAAACTCCAGTTAGAGCTGTTCTCAGAGTTTTCATGCCCTATATAAGCTATCAAATATAAACAGTGTGTATCTATTTAAATAAAAATGACAGATAGATAGATTTGTGTAAAAAAAAAAGAAGATAATTATCATTTTAACCCATATGGAAATAACATTGTTTACCCTGCTTTAGTGTGGGCTATATATGAGTTAGTTGTTTGTTTACGTTGTAGTTGAAATTTGTCGGTTTTGTATTGATTTAACAAACGAGAGCCAACATGTTAATTAGTGAGCTTAGAGGTGCTGGTAGGTGCCTTTTTTAAACTTTGGACAGAGGCAGGCTAGCTGTTTCCCCCTGTTTCCAGTCTTTATGCTAAGCTAGACTAAGCTAACCAGCTGCTGGCTGTAGCCTTATATTCAGCAGACAGATACGACAATCTTCTCATATCTTCAGCATATTTCCCAAAATGTCAAACTCTTCCTTTAAACTAGTGACAGACGCGTTCCATGAGCATACATCAGTGTGACGCGTGAGTGATCGCCACCATTGCCTGTCCCATAAAGAAAGTGAATATGAGAATATTTAAAGCTCTTTCTAATCACAGTGTAATCAAATATCAATTCATATGAAATCAGTACATCAAACTGCAGGGAAACGTGCTTGACTCACTGTCGTCTGTTTGTCATACGTGCACACGTCTACCTTCAGTTTGCCTGTGACCGTACAAGGCGGTGGTGTTTTTGTCCACAGTCGTCTTCAGCACCTGAAATAAGCCCAGTGTTTACAGCGGTGAGACTTGCACTGATGGACTGCAGACCCGCTGTCCCAGCAGATTGAAATCTAAATATTGTACTCCAAGGATAAGCACTATGTAAGAGTTATGGAGCCGGTGTTCATTGTGTCAGTGCTGTAAGCTCACCTACAGCACACCCACAGGCGCCTGGACAGAGCTGAGAATGGAAGCAAACGCTATGACCTCATAGGAAATATATCCACATTCTCGAATATGTAAAACTCCGAGCTACTAGAAGACAAGTGGTCGAATCTAACTAAGTACATTTATTCAAGTACTGAAGTACAGTCTTGAGGTGCTTTTACTTTACTTGAGTATTTTCAATTTATTCTACTTTATACTTCTTCTTCACTACATTTCATTGTATTTTTTACTCCACTACATTTATCTGACAGCTGGAGTTACAAGAAATTTTTCAAATTAAAATTTTACATACAAACCTTTTGGCTAAGTTTATCAAACACAATGCTTTTTTATATATTAAACCAGTGGTTCCCAATCTTTTTTGGCACTTGCCCCTCATAAAAAAGCCGTGTCGAGTTGGAGTCGCTTTCACAAATCTCCACCGAAGAGACATTTCCCTTCTAAACTTCTCACATGGTTTCATTTATATAATTGTTAAAGCATTCCAAAAAAAGAGATTAAAGTCCAAAAAATGTGTCCAAATTTGTCCAATTGGTTTTTTCTTATTTCCTCTCCCATTAATCATCTCATAACCCCTCAGATTTATCTTGTGACCCTGTGGAGGGGCCCGACCCCTAGGTTGGGAACCACTGAACTAAACTAGCTAACTGTATATACAGTAAGTAGGTAAAACTAGCTTTATCTGAACCAGCTACAACAGTAAAATTCTACTTACACAGTAGGGCCTTTTCTGCAGAAAGACTTACTTTTACTTTTGATACTTTAAGTATATTTTGCTGATGACACTTCTGTACTTTTAAGTAGGATTTTGAACGCAGGACTTTTAACTTGTAATGTCTTTTAACATTGTTGCATTGGTGCTTCTGTTTAAGTAAAGGATCTGAATACTTTTGCTACCACACTAACTAAACAACAGCCACCCTTGAGTGGTCCTGCATGTTAAGATTGAAATCTGTTATTATACAAGCAGAGGAGACATGACACATCTGTTCCTGGCAGTAGTTTGCTCACTCTATGATCCTTTGGCAATGAAGTCGACGGTTAAAAATACATGTACAACCTGTGCACTGCATGGGATGCCAGACCTGGCCTCTTCAAGTCCAGTTAGCTAAGCGTTCACAGGCATTCAGACACTCTGTGGGCATTGTTCTGTTGCGTGGGCTGGCGGAAGGAGGACCTGTGTGGCAGGACAGGGTGTACATGACGCACACACAGGGGCCCTGTGGTCACAGAGGAGCCCTGACTAAATATGGACAGGCACTCTCTTGCTGTATCACAATCACAGGGGAATGCAACAGCTGATTATCCCCCCTCCCCCTGTCTCCAAACCCCATCTTTCTTGTCTAGTCACAGACACACACACACACACACACACACACACACACACAGGTTTCTTATGCTGAATCTCTTTATTTTTGTCTTCTCACCTCTTTCAGGCTTTTACTTTACTCACTCTTGTCCTCTTTTGGCAAATCAAATACTTTGTACACAGCTCTGCTTGAAAAAACAGTAGTCTGCCTGCGTTTCTTTCGCCCACCCGTGTGCTTTAGCTCCACTGCTTGCCGGCAAGAGCTAAGAGATCACAGAACCTCGGTCCGTCTTGCGTCAGCAGCGGTGTCAATTGGTTCCCCGGATATAAATATGACACAGCTCATGAGCAAGTGCTTGGGTATAAAGGGTCAGTGTATATATGTACCACACCTAGCTTTAGTTGTGCAGCTTGGATTACATACTGTACTGCTGATACGAGCACTTTGTGTTGGTGAGCGATCACCCGGGCGTACCATTTGTAAACAAAGTTCAATTCTGACCTCAGCTCAGGACTATTTGCAGTCTGTTTTTATTAATTACTTAAAAAATAAATAATAATCAGAAATTATAGAAACTGATGAGATCGCTGGGGCTACTCCTTATGTGACCTCCTAGCAATGTTGCAATAATGAGCTTGCAATTAGCTCTTAATGTATATGTATTTTCGCAAAGTGATTTGATTATACCCTGAAACATTTAGTCGTCTTTTTATAGACACTAAATCGCTCTTGTTGTATAGGACCCTCCACAAAGATCCAGTGGCACATGCCAGAATGACAGAAAATCTCTTCCCACCAACAGCCTCCAGGGCAACTGCAGTGTGACAAAAAACAAATTGTTACAAAACAGCAGAACACAGTGGGACCTATTTGAAGAACAGCTTTTACATTTGCACAGGCTCTGAATTAAGATTTACGGTGTAGATTATTCTGCGATCTCATAGCTTTGGGTGTTGAAGGCAGTTTCTTTACAACTTGAGTCTCTTCCTCCAGCTGACGTTTTATCACTCCTCGCCTCGACTGCCTCAAGGCAGCCCTAAAAGCATAAAGGGTATTTAGGGCACAGTGTCAAATGTCATGTTTGGTTGCAGAGAAGCAGTGGAGGACCAACACAGACTGCAGCAGTTATACAACTTAAAGGGCCACTCCGGTTAATTTGACCTGGATCCTTTTGTTCTGTTGTAGGAGGGGGCTTGAAAAAATCTAACAGGTCTGTCTGCAGTGGTGGAAAGAAACTAAATACATTTGCTCAAGTACAATTTTGAGGTATTTGTACTTTACCTGAGTAATTCCATTTTCTGCTACATTCAACTAATAAATGATTATGTATTATTATTATAGATTAAGCTACCCAGAAGAATATAAAGCAGCTAAAATTGCCTTCACCTGTACTAGCTGCAACATTAAAGTGATGAACACAATTAATGCATCAATAATTATAATCCAATAGTATAATATACACAATTCTAAAATGAGCCATTCTGCATAATGAGTACTTTTACGTTTGATACTTCCACCATATACTTCTGATACTTCTGCTAATGAATAATAGATTACATAGAACATATCATCTGGTTGACTGCAGAAAACTTAAAGCATCTTTAATCTAATATTTTTATAGTAACAATGGACACGTGACTACTTGGGTGTGAAAGGATTCGCTTGTAGTGATGAACCCATGTGAAATGATCGCAGACTCTGCAGTTCCCCTCAGCTCTACAGAGCGTTTAGCATCTCATTGGTTTGGTGTTGCGGCCCTCAGCTTTACAGTTTACTGGTCCGTTCTCGCCGCTCTCATTGGCGTTGTTTTTGCCCACAGCAGGCAGCTGTTTTCAGGGACAATTAAAGGTCTGAAAGCCAACTGTACACTACCTGCTTAACCCCAAACAGCAGACAGAGAGCAAAACAAAGCTAAAAGGAGAGTGAATATTGGATTTACATTCACCAAGTGGCCAGAAACACGTCTCAGAATGAATGCTAATGTTGCTTCGAACTGCTGGATGTGTAAATAAGCAAGTGTAAATAAGTTTGCCAACAAATTCTCTCTATCAAACTTAAAATATGCTAACATGTCAGTGTTCACAGCTTGTTTTTTGCCTTGAAGTGGCCAAAACATCTGTTAATGTAGGTTTAAGTGTAATGTAGGTTTTCACAGGATCGTGTGTGAGGACGGAGTTGGCGCTAAAAACTCCGACTACCAAAAACAAATCTCGTTAGCGGACTAAATTCTCCCAAAGTTCATTAATCCTTGAGAAATAGTAATAGTAAAAGGTCATTAAAACTGACTGACTCACTGATACACTTTTCCATAACATTTTACTTTGTTAATTTTATTTGAAAATGTCATTTTAATTGACTTACTATTTCTTCTTAATTTAAGTTAATCATTTGATTTTATCTGTATTTCTGGCAGATTTCCTCGTTTGTATTGTTGTGAACTAAACTGATGTCATGTTCTAAGATGGCTGTTTGAACTTTTGTGTTCAGTAAATAAAGTTATTTTCTAAAAAAAAAATAAGCGGGAAAAACAGCAGCTAATACAGAGGCTGAGTGATATGGCAGAGCATATGGACGACTCTTGCTTCTATGGTCTAAGATTACTGTTGGAGTCAAATGTTTAGAAATACCCAGCAGCTGAACAACGGCCTTTCTGTGTTCAGGTGGGAATTATCAGTTACAACAATCCCCACATTAGCTCTGCCACCTACCATGCTATTAGCAGCTATGCTAGCCAATTTTAGCAACACTAACCACAGTGGAGGATATATTATTACATTGCTGGCCCTCTACAAATATAAGCCTCCGTTAGGGAAACACTGCACTCAGTTGCTCTTTCATTCCTGGTGGCACAGTTTCAATGATATGCATTAATGCAGCATAATACTGCATTTGGATAACTTGACTGGTTGTTTTGGGGTTATATCTGTTTTTCCTTCACAATGCAATGCAGGGCGAGCTCTCACTCCTCACTCAAGGACGTGTGATGGTTAGCAGTCTGAGGTTTCTGCACATTAATGGTACTGAGAGTTGTGCTGGCGGAGCCACTGGTGAGGCATTGATACCGGCTCAATCTGTGGGTTGTGGAAGGTGGTGTAGCAGCCACTGAAGTCACCTTGCTGCAACAAGCCAGCTTTCAGCTACCTTTCTTATTTTTTAGAGTTGGGCTTGATTCTGCTTTAGCGTGCTGGAAAGTAGTACAATCTTGAGGTACTAGTACTTTACTTGAGTACTTACCGCTACTCGCCGTTACTTGCCATTTTAGTTTATGCTACTCTTTGCTTCTAATCTACTACATTTCAGAGGGAATTGTTGTAGCTTTACTGCACTACATTTATCTGACTTACTAGTTGCTTTACAGATTACAATTTTATATCCAAACTTTTGGGTAAGTTTAAACCGGTGGTTCCCAATCTTTTTGGCTCATTCCCCTTCACAAAAACGTTTTTACTCTTCTACATTTGTTTGCTATAGTGTTATAATATTCTTTTCAGTGTCGTCTTGAAAACATAAACAAACTGAAAAGACCGTATTGCTAACAGAATTATAAGCAATGTGTTCCAAGATGATCAAGATACAGTTACTTTGAAGATCAAGATATTACACACATGAAGCTTTTAACATATGTTACATTTATAGATCAAACTGCCCAACAGCATATAAACTAGTTAAAAATGAGCTCCCTCAGAAGCCATTCTGGCTGTGGCCTATGTTTATAATATGGTATTGCTGCTCCTATCCAGACATTTTAGCCTACTCAAGTAAAAGTACAGATGCCACAATGAAAAGCACAGAAGTATTATCTTCAAAGTATACCTGAAGTATCAAAACTAAAAGTACTCATTATTATCCTTTCAGAATATATACATCACATTATTATTGATGCAATACTGTGTAAGCAGTATGTTAATGTTATTAGCAGATCGAGGTGGAACTCATTCAGTAAGTACTTGGTATAGGGGAGAGTGGGGGCGGTTGCAACACTTTTTACATTTCCTTCAGTTTCTCAGCGACTGTTTGTATTAGAAAGACATAAAATATATATATTAATAAACCCATATATGTCACCTACCTGCCCATATTGTTGCAACATGTGTACATATGATAATATGAAAGTAATTGGTACTTAAATGGAGCCTCAAAAAATAGTACAGAGGGGCAGTTGCAACAGTCATTTTGATGTAGTAAAACTCATACTTCGGCATCATTTTATCAAATCTTTTTTTAGTTTATTTGAGACCAGAGCTCATTGAGTTAACTTATAAAAGTACTGATTTATGGAGGTAGAATGGTACACGCTTTAATACCTTGCTCATGCCTGCCTCTTTAGTGCTGAGACTTTTTAGGTATTCTGCCAGGCTATCTTCTTGTTGGACTGAGAAGACCCTCCTCGGGGTCCATAAACCTGTCCGCACCTCCTCTCCTGGACTCCCTTTTTAATAAAGCGGTAGAGGGTTGTGTGGCAAATTGAATACTGTTTTGCACACAGACCTCACTGTCCTGCCGTCATTGCTCACTACAGCAGCAGCAAAGGACAGAATAGGTAGAGGGACACCCCTATCTGTTGTCCTTTTCCGGTCGCGTGGCATACTGAAAAAACAGAACAGAAAATGTAGGATACACTGCAGCCTAGTTTGAAATACAAAGAAGAGACACCTGGCTATTGAAATATGTTCTTTATCAAACCACTGAATTGCCTTTTATATCAGTTTTATCTAATTGTCATTATTATTGCCATCTTAAAACTAGTGATGCTAGCCTAACACATTACCTTGAAGACATTGTACCTAAGTCTGTTAAGAGCCAAGAAATTGCACATTCAAACTATAAAACTATAAAGATCAATACTGGCCGTTAACTTCCAGAAAGATAGAGGGGCATACTGGGCATGTGCAGTAGGAGTGTCACGACTCCAGCTCATTCCTGATTGGAGAAATCAGCAATGTTGCAACTGCAACACGTTGCTACTGTTCCCAGTCTCCCCATCTATCAGCTACTTTAATCTGCAACGATGCATCATATGTTTTGAAAGTAACTAGTAACTGTAGCAATGAGCCACACTGGGTGACATGTTCCTTCATTACCATGAACACACACACACTCACACTAGAGCACCACGCGTATATCAATCCGCCGCTGAAAATAGACATCAACAAATACACTATTTACTCCTGTTATAAAAGTGGTTCGTGCATATAAACTATAGTTTTATATGTAGGCTATATTTGTGACCTGTTTTTAAAGCTTTACATCTTCAGTAGGAGCAAATTTGCTTGTGCCAGAGAGCCAAAGACCAGCTGGGGCAGTAAACATAAATTAGATTTAGAATATCGCCAGCCTTATCCTTTCATGTTAGGAAGTTCACTGCAAGTGAACTCAGTTCTTCAGGTCAGAATCAATGGGCCTGGGGCTGAGTACCACAGACAGGCCAGGGAATAAGAAAGCACTGATAGAGAGAGACTAACACATTGTTTGTTGTGGTCTTTTGAGGGATTTGTTGACAATAAGAAAAATTGTAGAATAAAGTCAGCCTTGTCCTTTAAGAGCTACAGCTTCGTAAAATATATATTTAGTCAAATATACATTTTTGTAATGTTTACACAGCCAGAACCACTTAATAAGAAGTAGCAAAAAATGAAATGGCGTATTCCTAAAGTGTGTTTCTTTTATGAGAGTGTGTGGGTGTGCGTTGTATTTGTGGGGGACGATTTAGGTATAAATTGTACCATTGCCTTGGGAGTTGTTGCTAAATAGCAGCTGTTGTTATTACCACTCTACCTTTTAATGAACGATTTCGGTGTCATTTTAAACGTGTGAGATTGGACAGGGCAGGGTGCTCTGGGTGCTTCCTAGAAGAGGAGGCGCTGACTTGCGTGTGGACAGGTGGAGCTCGTCCATCTCAAACAGGGAACCTCAGGAGTCTCTAATTGTTCCAGTGGGAAGCAACTTCCCCACTGAGTCTTCAAGTGGACCAGGGCGCTATTTTCAGCTCAGTGTAAAGTTACAGTATGTCAAGTATCCACAGAGTAATCACAATCAGTAATTCTCCCAGTTAATCCGAGACAAATAGCAGTAGCCTTGAACTTTCAGCGTTCTTTTACGGAAGCTCATTGCTGCCACGCTGGAAAAGGAAAAACTGATCAGTATCACGTTATAACGTGAAACGTTTACTGTTATAACAAGATGTTTTTCATGTAATAACATGATATTTTCACGTTATTACAACATACAAATTTATCATGTTATAACAATAAACTTTTCACGTTATATCAATATAAGTAATCATGTTATAACGTGAAAAGTTTATTGTTATAACATGATGTTTTTCATGTTAAAACAAGATATTTTCACGTTATTACAACATACTAACTTATCACGTTATAACAATATACCATTTATCACGTTATAACGTGATAACTTTATTGTTATAACAAGATGTTTTTCATGTTATAACAAGATATTTTCACGTTATTACAACATACTAACTTATCACGTTATAACGATATACCATTTATCACGTTATAACGTGATAACTTATATTGTTATAACAAAATATTTTTATAAAAAGAAAAGTTTCATGTTTTAACTTGATACATGGTATATTGTTATAATGTGAAAAGTTTCTTGTTATAACGTGAAAATATCTTGTTAGAACGTGAAAAAACATCTTGTTATAACAAGAAACCTTTCATGTTATAAGGTGATAATGATCCGTTTTTCTCCTTTTGGCATGGCAGCAATACACTGCCGTACTTTTAGAATCATTCCTCCTGTTTTGTGTTTTGCACTGTAGAGTTTGTTTATTTGACTTATTTATTGTTTTGTTTGTTGTATGGTACTACTGACCTTAGCTAAATCAATTTCCTTTATGGATAATAAAGAATATTATCTAATAATGCAAATCCAAATGCAGTATTATCTATTAATAAATCTATTTATTTATCTATCTATAGCTAGCTAGCTAGCTAGCTAGCGCTATTCTCAAGTCAAAATACAAATTTGTCTAATAATTTATTCATCACTAAATACCTGCAAAGTTGACGTTCCCATACACACAATACTACACGAAATGTGTTTAGTGCCTATTACTTTTAATAAGGTAAACTAATGTGGTAAACATGTTAAACATTATATCTGCTAAAACATCAGCATGTTAGCATTGTGAGAATGTTAGCATAATGTTAGCAGTTAGCTCAGTGCTGTGCTACATTCAGCTTCACAGAGCAGCTATAAAGACTCTGAATCTTGGTCATTTATGACAAGACAAAACATAAGAAGAAGAAGAAGAATATAAGGAAGTAAATATTGCTGTTATTAGTATTGGGAAAGTTTTTTGTTGTATTTTGTTTGTACTTTTTTGCGTTTCATTGGTTTGTTACGTGCCCAGATTTGTTCCGTTGCATGTCCTCCAGTGATTTAAAGGGGAGAGCTTGAGAAACACAGGGAGTAAGCTCAGAATGACGTTAAGGGTTGCATTATGGGTAAATCCTCCCGATCACTGTTGGTCCAAACTTTCGTGAAGCTGTTTGCCTCACTGATGGACTGTTTCCAGTGACGCCTCTCTGCCTCTTCGTCTCCCTGTCGCATAGGAACATGTGTGATGATGGAACCTCGTTGTCTTGCTGGGGAGCGATAAAAGCATCATTTATTTCTGTCCCAGGCCAACAGCAGAAAAGGACACCTCCTCTCGCTAATAATACTAATGAGCCATACGACCAGCAGCCACCCACCCCTGGCCGTCATTTAAACATGATTGAATACTATAAACAAGCCCTGTGCTGTGGTAATTTTGGTCCGGCATAAGCAGTTATAAGTAATCGTCATTCATATTCAAGGTCCGTACTTTGTTTGATCAGGAAGATCATGGTCAAAGTGCATTAAAACATACATAAAGATGTGACATAATGACAAATAATACAGAACAGATAATATAAATGTAAAACCCAAGGTTTAGTAATGCATATTATATAACTCTCCCTGAATCTTGCATCGTCCTGATGAATTCGAAACAATGTTCAGCATTAAAGGCTATTTTCAGCGCGTGAATGGACTTCTTTGAGTTTAGAACTCACGCCACTAACCGTAAAAAAGAAAATAAAACATCTGGATGATTGCTGTAGCACCGGTGATTTGTGAATTGTGTTGCGTCTCTCCCCTGCAGGACGACCCATGCAAAGGCCAAGTCAGAGGCAGCTGAACAGGCCGCTCAGGCCTCCAACAGCGAGTCCAGCATCGCCAGACTGGTGGCCAAAGAGCTCTCCCCTTCCTTCTACCAGCCAGGTCAGTGGACAGCAGCTTCTCATCTGAGAGGAATACTGCAAAAAGTACAAACTTTAGGGCTATTAACACCATGTTACCTGTTTGAAAAAAGGATAATACAGTGTGGGGACAGCTGTATTAAAGACCCAATGACTCATGCACATACTTGGATGTTATTTTCACCTGAAATTGGATGTCATAAAATACTTTTCTTGTAGGATGTACATATTTACCCTCGTTCCCAAATGCAAATGCACCACAAAACTGCACACGGCATACTATAGTTTTATATTTGTGGGGTCAATAAAAATAGCACACACAACGATATGATGTGAGATGGTATGACATTAACAACACTTACTTACTTACTGCATGACATGTTTTTTTTAAGGAAACAGCAAATATAAACTGAGAACTGAGAACCACGCATCTTGTTTATAATGTGGCCTTGTGCATACCTCCAGCTTGAGCTAGCAGATGCGTGGCTGAGGCTCACCACGGGGGTGGTCGCATTTTAAATGTCTAAAAAAGGAACAACTTATTGGGTCGAAGGGACCATATCAGTTTCATTGCGAGTCTGGCGACACACACGCATACACATTCACACAAAAGCAGCCCAGCCACTTAGGAGCCTCTTGCCTTTTTCTCATGCTTTCTCCTTCAGCAGAGAGCTTAAAAGAATCAGACGCAGAGAGAAAGTCATCCAGCTTTCTGAGTGGCTGTCGAAATTGTCTCTGACTAACACTACAAATGGATGAGGCCTGGCAGAGTCCTGCTACGCATTCCGCCGTGAAAGAACTCACCAAGGAGACAACATCACAGACGTTACAGCGTGTCGGCGTGTGCGCCATCTGGTTTATTTGCACTAGGAAAACCAACTCTTTAGCCTTACACTTTAAAGGAAACGTCTGGTGAAATTACATATTTTTCTCTTTTTCAACAAATCCAATGAAAAGATCAAAACCAACAATACACAGCCTGATTCCTCTGTGCCATAGAGCCCAGTTGTTGCCCAAAAACTATTAAAAACACATCAGTGAGCCACACTGTCGCACTGGGTGACATGTTCCTTCATTACCATGAACACACACGCACTGGAGTTTGCTTTGACTCAATCCCACACACACCATCCAGATGTATATCAATCTGCCACTGAAAGTAGTCCCCATGAAATGCACTATTTACTCCTGTTTGACTAATGTGTTTTATAAAGTACAGTGGCCAGCTGTTTGAGGAACTTACTGAGCCTTTTTAAAAAATCTAAGTATATATTTGTGACCTGTTTTTTAAAGCTTTGCCTCTTCAGTAGGAACAAATTGGCTTGGGGCTGACTGCTGGAGAAGTACATATAAAATATAGAAAGATAGACCATAATGCATTATTGATTTTGGTCTTTTCATAAGATTTGTTGACAATAACTGAAATTTAGAATATCACCAGCCTTATCCTTTTATATTAAAAGGAAAATGTGCATTAAAGTTGAGAATTATTGATAAGGGTAGCTACAGTACCTGTAACTCTAAAAGCCTCAGTAGCTGCTTCCTGTGGTCACAGGAAATTAATAGGGAGAGGATAGCAGGGGATTATTAAAAAGTCAGTTTCTATAATGATGTCCAGTTGTTATTTCCTACTGTATAGTCAACTGTAATTAGTCTTGCGAGAGAAAGGAGCGCTCCATGATAATTATGTTAACTGGGAAACAGCAGAAATATATTTATATGGTAATGACACTAATAATTAAACAAAAAAATGCTAATTGTGCTGATTCATATTTATTAAATATTTATAAGACCACAGTGCTGATCATTGCTCTTCATATATTGAGACTCTGTGAGCGACTGTTATGAGATAAACACTAATATTCTGATTGAATTGGTCTCACACAGGTCCTGAGTATCTGAAGAAGAGAGTGATACAGGAGGTTGTGGAGGGCACTGAGAACGCAGACACTGTCATGCATGAGCCACTGCTAGCTGAGGAGGAGCCCCTGCCCACGCCACCCGAAAGCCCACTCATGAATGAACTGGACAGCCTCATGCCAGGCTCATCCCCGGGCCGCACCCCCTCTCCCAGCCCAGGCATCATCAGCAAGGAAGACCCCAAACTCCTCAGTCCAGGAAGCTGGAATGAAGACAAAACCAGTAAAGGTGGTGGCAGTAAGGGTGGCAATAAACCCAACAGCAGGCCCAGTAGTCGTCCCACTACCCCTTCAACCTCCGTTTCTGCTCCCGCCTCGGCTGCACCTGAGGACGGAGGGGCCCCCAGCAGTCAGGCCCCCTCTCGCACCCCCAGCCGTCAGAGCAGCAAGAATGAGCAGGGCTCTGACCTGGAGATCAAGCCCCTGCAGAAGTTTGACTCCGAGGCAAAAGCTACAGACGTCACTCCTGCCGCTTCTGCCCCCGTAAGGAACAGCCTCATCTCTCCAGATGAAGAAGAAGCCCCGCGCCCCAGCTCCAAAGTGTCCTCCAAAGCTGTCACCCCTGAGCCTAAAACCCTCGAGGTCAAAACGGAAAGAGCTCCATCAGTCCACGAACGAGCGCCGCCCATCTCTGAGAACAAAGTGGAATCCCGGGAGGTAAGCAGGCCTTCCAGCAAAGCAGAGACAAAGCCACTACCAAGACGGCAACCCAGCCCAGCTCCGTCCCCAAAACCTGCACCCAGTCTTGAGCCTAAAACAGCACCAAAGCAAGTGGAAGCCAAAGCCATCGTTGCCAAACCAGCCCCAAAGGTGGACCCCAAAGCAGAAGCCAGACTGAATGCCATAATTAATGAGGTGACTGCAGAGTCTTTGGAGCTTGAGGTAAAATATACACACTGACACATTTGTAGGCATTTTAGCAGCATGGCTATAAATATCTCAACAACTACTGGATGGATTGGCATGAAATTTGGTACACACATTGATGGTCCCCTCAGGATGAACTGTAATATCTTTGGTGAGCCCCTGACTTTTCATCTAGCGCCGTCATCAGGTCAAAATTAAAGTTTTCCAGTACTTTGGTTTATGACCAAATACCTGCTAAACGAATTACATTACTGTGCACACAACTGTACTGTGTGTTTAGTGCTAAAAAGCAAATATTATTGCACTAACAAGCCAAACCAAGATGGTGAACATGATAAACCTTATAGGTGCTACACATCAGCATGTTAGGACTGTCCCAGTGAGCATGTTAAAATGCTAATGTTAGCATTTAGCACAGCCTCACTCCCTTAACTTTTTTTGTTCAAAAATAAAGCTTGACATTGACAGAGTAAAAGTCTGGACATCATCTAAAGCCATGAATGTCAAAGTCACCATGTCCCATCTTAGGAAAGCACTTCATTATGACTTATTATGGTTAGCGGACTTATTTCTCAGTTGCCACGCTGCCTTATGAGGATCCACTCTTTAAGATGAGGTCAGTCAAGACAATTCATTCATTCTGATGGGTTCAATTTTCTGGTGGAGGTGTTATGTAGAGTGAAGGCTGGCATGCAGTATAAAATGCGTTGGGAAACAAGGCATCAAGGAATGGCGTGCTGCAAAGGTTTCTCTCTTTCTCCCTCTTAGCATCACATGCACTATATGTTGGCTGCTAGTTTTACAACGATTTTATTATCAGTGTTGTCCAGAACAGTTTCCATGAGTATCCATTTGAGGGATAAAGTTAAAACCACTGTACCAGTGCAAATTGTTTACACTTTCCTGTGAAATCTTTGGTTTTTAAAATGCTTTCTTGCTCTCTAGCCAAGAGGTAACGTTAGATGAAGCTACAGCCAGGAGACGGTTGGCTTAGCTTAGCATAAAGACTGGACACAGTGGGAAACAGCTAGCCTGGCTCTGTCATAACAAAATCCATCTCCCACCACCTCTAAAGCCCACAGACAAGACATAATGTGTTGGAAGACAGCATTTTTTATTTAACCTTTTGACAGAGCCAGGCTTCCCCCCTGCTCCCAGTCTTTATGCTAAGCTAAGCTTGTCTGTCTCCTTGCTGTGGCTTCATACTGTATTTAACGGACAGATGAGAGTGGTATCAAGCTTCTCATGTAACGCTCAGCAAAACAAAAAGTGATGAGCGTATTTCCCAAAATGTGGAAGCCTTCCTTTAAGTAGTAATTTTCAGAAACCTCCAGTAATTACACACATTCACAAGGTGTGAAACTTAACGGGAAACATATAGTCTTACTGTTGACTTTATTTTGGTCAAACGTGACTTCATATCTCATATGTTACTTTCTTTTCAAGGGCCCAAATACCATAATGGTCTGCATGGTTATCCTGCTCAACATTGGCCTGGCCATTCTCTTCGTGCACATTTTGTCATGAGACACTGTCCACCACCTCAGGTAAATAAATATGATGTCAAAACCTGCTGGGGGAAAAGGAAAGTGATACTGTGAAAATAAAATGTACATATTCAATAAACAGTGAACGGAGTGCAATAAAAGACAAGCTTTGTTTTGCCGCAGGTCACCAGCAGTGTTGGAGAGAGCGCGATGGCCTGCCTCCTCCTCAGTTAGGACCAGAGATCAAAGAGGAGGACAAATCAGCCTCACGCAGACAGCCGCAGCTCTTCTACAGGTTTTTGCTGGTGTGACTGCGTGCGGCTCTGTGAAGCTCCTCTCTTTCCGGAGGTTTGACAAACTGAAGGGACACGGAATGACTGAAACGATTCGGCACATCTGAGTAGGATGACGTTTGCATGTTAAAGTCGGGGGGCTGCGTGGTAGAGTATGTTCTCTGTGCTCGCACTGGGGCAGCAGGGTGGCACTCAGGAAGTCTCAATTCAGCCTTCGTCACAGTTTGTCACAAGCGTGTCGACATTTTGCAGAAAAGGCTTTTAGCTCAATCCTTAATTGGCACACGCTCCCTGGCTCTCACGACACAGAATCAGGCAGATTAGACAAACTCAGTAGATAGTTACGTTCCATCACAAGATATGTTCGTTTGTATTATGTAGTCTCTGGCTGAAGGAATGTTGATGACATATGCCGACTGAATATTCTCTCCACTGTGCCTTAAACCTGATCTTTGAGACACAAAGACAGCTGCAGCAGACGTGGGAAAGATTAGGGAGGGATAACTGCTACTATCATTGTTTCAATTATGTGCAAACGTGGATAAAAAATCTGAAATGTGTGTGTCAGTCGCGTGCAGAAGCTCTCCAGAAAATACTGCTGAAATACTGCAAACTGTAATCCGCCGCTGCTGTAAAGCCAGGTTATTCTTTTCATCTTGTTGCTCCTCGCTCTCGTGAGAAAGAGTGCAAAACATCATGAGTTCCACCGCGGCTGACTGCATCCTGCGAACTCTGCATTTGAGACTGTGGTGCAGTAAACTGTGAAATTCAACTGGGATTTATATGCATCCGTTGTCATTCTGCTGCTTTGGTTTGGGAGCAGGTGAACCAAATAGAGAAGGAGAGTAGGAAGCTTATGAGTGCCACTGCTTTTGCGTACGTACTGTATGTTTCTTTGGTGTTTCTCACACGGTGTTGTTCAGCACCCAGGTGGTTTTACGTTGCGTATGTTTTGCAGTAGAATGAGCAAGCAGATAATGAAGGCTGAGATTTATCTTATTTAAAACAATCACTGTATGCTGTAGTAAGGCTGATCAATCTACAGACTTATATTAACACAATAGTAGCAGCAGGAGGTGGGGTTGGGATGACGTGTTTGCCTGTGAGCTGTTGTAGCGTTCATGGTTTCATGTATGTTTCCGTGTAGAAAACTGTCCCCGCTGTTCCACCGCGTTATATTCAGGGCCTGTTGTGCTTTAGGAGCCAAATATGAGCTCAACTTTTTGTACGCATGAGGGCACTTTGTGTGTATGTGTCTGTGTTTTTGTACCATTTTGAAGTGCACACCTTTTCAGCATTCAAAAATATTCTGTCGTAGGATTTCTGTCAGACGAAATATGCAACCCGAAATGTATTTTATTTCCCAAAGGAGTCAGATTGCCTCATGATTGTGAGACAGAGAAAAACACAGAACGGTCCCCAACTCCATGTCTTACATTGACGAGAGCGCTCTCCAGGTGTGCTGTTTAATGTTTCTCCATTGTTCTTTTACCCATTAATACATGGGCGTTTGAAAAGGGTTTTTAGCTGAAATTGTTTCGCCTTTGAGTTTGTACAATGAACACGCAGATCACTGGTTGTGCATTGTTTTCATGCAAAAAAGGAAAATCTAGTTTTAATGAATCTCCCATGATCATATTTATAATACATTTTTGGCCGGTAGCTTATCCTTAATCTACCAATGCGTTAACAGTAGAGACAATTTGGCAGATTAACTAAATGGTTAAGTGCAATAAAAACATATTCGTATGTCAGGATAATGTAGATGCCATTTTGTTTTGTCTGTTTTAAAGCAGTTAATGAAATCGAATAACATTGCTGAATTTGAGGAAATGCATTTGTGTAGGCAAACCTGGTCAAAGTTACAAAGCTGAAATTAAATAAAAACTTTTACAACACTTGTGAACGTGTTATGTTTTGGTGAATCAGTCAGGGTACAAGTCTATCGCATGCATCGCCACCGCGTTGTGGCCTCACAAGTTCCTAAACTTATCCCATGATTTCATTCAATTTCATTTGTTCAGTCCAATTTGGGCCTTACAATCTGTACAACATACAGTATCAATTATCCAGTCTAATACCAGCAGAACTAAGTATTTTTAAACACCACCTGTTTGCCAGCATGAGACACCCCCCAGTGAATACCAGACCCTATTTTAAACTAGACTGGGGTTAAGCCTAAGGGCTTCACAACCAGTTCTCACATAAAAGATGTGCAAATGGTATACTTAAACCCCTGATGCTGAAAGTAATTTGACTACAGGCTAACAATTTGAAATTTGTAGTTTTCATTTGAGCACAGTGTGTAACTAACATCTGCTGAACACCACTGCCACCAGCTGACTAAAGTAGGTGGAGCAGTAAGATCTCTGGTCAAAGCGTTTTAGATCTTAACACAGCCTCTTAGGCAGACATGTCATCATAATTGTTACTTCAGAGTGAGTAGAGCGCCTGTTCTTCTAGGACTAATACTAAAAACTGTACTGCCTAAAATTAATTTACAATCCAGCTTCATGTTGCAGCATGCTTTTAGTAACAGAAAAATCTGCACAGCCATTACTGTTAAAGTGTATTAAAGAGCCAACAAAAGTGCAGTCAATGAAGAAACTTTATTTTTGACATTAATAAGACAGCACAGTTCAATAGAAGGGAATGCATTCCTATTTAGTACTCCTCTCCTTCATCCTCATCTCCCTGACTATCAGCTCCAACCTCCTCATAATCCTTCTCCAGCGCTGCCATGTCCTCTCTGGCCTCAGAGAACTCTCCCTCCTCCATACCCTCACCTACATACCAGTGAACAAAGGCACGCTTCGCGTACATCAGATCAAACTTGTGGTCAAGCCGAGCCCAGGCCTCTGCAATAGCAGTGGTGTTGCTCAGCATGCACACGGCCCTCTGGACCTTGGCCAGGTCTCCACCAGGAACTACAGTGGGCGGCTGGTAGTTGATGCCAACCTTGAAACCAGTGGGGCACCAGTCCACAAACTGGATGGAGCGCTTGGTCTTGATGGCCGCAATGGCAGCATTCACATCTTTGGGCACCACGTCGCCACGGAACAGCAGGCAGCAAGCCATGTACTTGCCGTGGCGAGGGTCACATTTCACCAGCTGATTGGCTGGCTCAAAGCAGGCATTGGTGATTTCTGACACCGTTAATTGCTCATGGTAAGCCTTCTCAGCCGAGATAACAGGGGCATAGGTGGCCAGAGGGAAGTGGATACGGGGATATGGCACCAAGTTGGTCTGGAACTCTGTCAAATCAACATTGAGGGCACCATCGAAACGAAGGGAAGCAGTGATGGAGGACACAATCTGACTGATCAACCTGTTCAGGTTGGTGTAGGAAGGACGCTCGATATCGAGGTTCCTGCGGCAGATATCGTAGATGGCCTCATTATCTACCATGAAGGCACAGTCAGAGTGCTCCAGGGTGGTGTGGGTGGTCAGGATGGAGTTGTAGGGCTCCACCACAGCGGTGGACACCTGGGGAGCTGGGTAGATGGAGAACTCCAGCTTGGACTTCTTGCCGTAGTCGACCGACAGACGCTCCATCAGCAGGGAGGTGAAACCAGAGCCGGTGCCACCTCCGAAGCTGTGGAAAACCAGGAAGCCCTGAAGGCCAGTGCACTGGTCCGCCTGAGGACAGAGGGGGAGAGACGGCGATCACACATGAGATGCAGTTATGTCATTTAAGTGTATTGCAGCAGCCAAAGTTTTAACCAAGAACCAAAAGGTTTGAAAACATTACTATTTTAAACTCTTCACTGACTCCCAGTTAAACTAAGAATGAATTTTAAAATACTTTTTTAAATAGATTAATGGCATCAATCCTTCCTACATACTCACCAATCAGATCCCTTATCATGAAGTAAAGGTCTTCTCACTAAACCTAGAATCTAGTCTAAATCATCTTATGGTGCCTTCAGTTATTATGGTCTCTGGATTCTCCACTACATGAACTAAGGTCAGCGACTGTCTTTAAGGCAGACTAAAAACATTTCTGCAAGCTTTTAATTAGGTTTAAAGTGTGCAGTTAACAGGTACATTTGGTCTCATAATTAGTTTAATATCATAAATAATTTTTCCTCACATAATACCTACGAATATTTATTAAGCGCACCGTATGTTAATCATGCATGATTTTTGCAGCACATTGAGTCTACGCTTGTATGAAATGTGCTACATTATGTTTGAAATAAGGAATCCCTCCTGATATCGAGTTACCCACCAGTTTGCGGATCCTGTCCAGCACCAGGTCAATGATCTCTTTGCCGATGGTGTAGTGTCCACGGGCGTAGTTGTTGGCAGCATCCTCCTTGCCGGTGATCAGCTGCTCAGGGTGGAACAGCTGGCGGTAGGTCCCAGACCGCACCTCGTCTAAAGGGGATTAGCATAAATTAGAGGACGATTTGACTGGGGGGG
>CM022479.1:26652064-26691912 GCA_011952105.1 Coreoperca whiteheadi
ATATATATATATTTTTTTTTTTTTTTTTAAAGCCTTTGTCAGCTGAAGAGCTTTCATTAGAATTTCTTTGGCTAACAATTAAAACGCTGAAGGCTATTCATCACATGCTGGCAACTGTGAGATCTAAGGAGGAAGACAAAGAGGTCCTTTTGTTAAAAAGCCAGATCATCATGACCAGTCACCTGACGGCATATTTCAGTCATTTAGCCTCTGAACAGAAAACCCCTTCAGAAATATCACAAAGACGCCGTTCATTTCGTATATGATGTGCGTTGAGAATAAACGTTTCCCTATCACAGCTCTTTGGTGGAACAAACCCGAGTACAGCTGTCGTCACATAACGTTACTTCGCTACCAACGTAGGAGGCCCAACGTTACACAACGTACAACACGACAGACTAAACATTAAAGTGAAAAGGTTGTTTTTTTTAAGTTCTAGTGGTTGCAGTTTCATGGAGGCCAGGCCCCTTTTAAACATGCGGTAAGACAGGAATGTTTCAGGCTAAACGCATATTAACCGTCGCTAACTGGGTCAGTGCGCAGACAATGAAACCGGAAACGGGCACCCCCATCTGAACTTGATTTTGGGCTGTGCCCGGTCGTGTAAACACTCCACATACCAAAATCACAGTTTAAAACGGCCCATTACAGACGACGTTAAACTAGCCATCTTATATCCTAACCATTTAATCAACGTTAAAGCTAGAATCTAAATAGCTAACGTTAGCTAATGCTGCTTCTTTACGATGATAACGGTTAGTTAAACTAGGCTACCACGTGATGAGCTTTGAATTTGGTTAAATCAACACGACGACGAACGAAAAAAAAAACTACATTTCCATATTCACCATGTTTCCTGTTAGCCTATCGGAGTTTGGATGAAGAAGAGGACGCGACACCGTTAGCTCTCGCAGCTAGGCTTTTATGAGTCCTGTGCAAGAAGTAACTGACAATACTTTCAAGGCGGGGCTTTTTATACTCTGCTGCCCTGCGGAAAAGTGCTGCCGAAACCGATTGGTTGGGGGTGATCACATGGGAGGATTTCTATTGGTTTAAACGAAACAGACGAGCTCTGCATGAAAAGGGGACAGTAACTGACAGTATGCTGCGGACCGGAACTGATTTTTGATTCTTTACTCTTTTGTTTTATATCGCCTCTATTAATACAATAGTAGCTCAACAGAGTAATATAGCTATTTCAGATTCGCTGTTTCTTGTGTTAATTAAAACCGGCTGTTTTTTTTCTTATTTTAACTAAAAAAGTGTGGTAGAAGAAGTACTCAGCAGTGGTGGAGAGTAACTAAGTACATTTACTCAAGTACTGTCCTTAAGTTTTCAGATACTGTTAATTCACTTAAGTATATTTTCATTTTCTTCTACTTTATACTTCAAATCCACTATATTTCAAATGTAAATATTGTAGTTTTTACTCCACTAAATACATTTGATAACTTCAGTTACTAATGAATTTGCAGAGTCACATTATGCAACAACAAAGTCAGGTACATATTAATGCATCAATAATTATAATCCAGTGGTCCCCAACCTAAGGGCCAGGCCCCTCCAAAAGATCACAAAATAGATCTGAGGGGTTGTGATGTGATTATATGATCTTCTAATGAACCTCTGTCATTTTTGGAAGTCAAGGGAATGACAGATGCCTTGTTGTTGTTTTTTTTTGGATTATTTAGTTTCTTGTAAAATCTTGTAATGACATTTCTTTTAACCCGGAAGAGAAAAAGCATTCCTTTGTGGTAGCCAGAATTAATAGTTTGTTGTTACATTTGACATCCAAGAAATGACTTTGGCACCTGGAGGTTTAACTTTCCATCACAACCTCTTCCTGGTGTGTGAAGCCTTGCGCTCCAAGCCTTTGTTTCACTTCCACCCTCTCTACCCCCACCAGAGGTCCCCATTTATTGACATATCGTCCCATTTGTTAGAAATCAGTTTGGAAAACATTTCTCTTTTCCATCCTACAGTAGTTGTAGAACGCTGGAGCAAAAACAGGAGTTTAAGGATTTCTATTAAATGGGAACCCCTGCTATACATCTGTTTTGGGGGGGATCTTAACATTAGGCCAGCTCTGTGGTCGGGCTGGAACTGGACAGTGTGGAGTCATAGGCAGAGAGGAGGATGAGGATGAAGGAGAAGATCAAAGCCATCCCGGAAGCCCCTCTCACCCTCTGATCATCCAACGTAGGTGCAAAACAGAGCACGTCAGATGCTCGTTTGTGCCAACTGCCATTAGACTGTACAACAGCATTGGAGACCACAGACTATGACATCACTCTGCTTTGCCCGCCCCGCTGAAACCCCAAACACAGACACAACCAAGTGTCTGCTCTCCCTCTCCGTTGTCCTTACTATTCTTATTTATAAAATACTACTCATACCATATTATATTTGATATTCTGTTATATTGCTGTACTATGGTTATACTATATTACTACATTTCACCTTATACTCTTATCTTATATCCCATGCTATGTTAGTTAAGTTAGGTTAAGTAAGCCTTTATTTGTCCCGCAGTGGGGAAATTGCATTTAGCAACAGCAGGGGTACAGTAGTAAAGCAGCAGTATCACACGCAGACGGTGATATGTTATATCTTAGTAGATTATATTTCTATATTAATACCAGCACTAAGTATCATTACTTAATCATGTATATTAGTCTGGTGTATGACAATTACATATACTAGACTTGCTGACTCTGCTGCTAGTAATCACATCACTGTTACTTAACCTCATATTTAGTTTTTAATTGCTCTGGTATAGTTTATTTTTACTTCCAATTTTAATTTTATATATGTACCTCCTGTTTATTTTTCACTTTCTCTATCATCTCTATTTATCTGTACTTTCTGTCCTTGTGCTGCTGTCACAACCAAATTCCCCCTCTGGGGAGCAATAAAGGCTTAACTTAAAATATTGAATCCCTGTTTCAAACAAGACCGGGTTCAGGCCTTGGTTGTTCTCGGAAAGTTGTCACGCGAAGTACAGAAAACACTTAAATTAGTAAGTGTGAGATTTGCAAATCCGATACTAAAAACACGTTATAAAAAGGAATTTAGTAGTTATGTGGGCTGTGGAATTAGATGCCACAATTACTTCAAGGATCTTAGTATCAGTTTTATTAGTGACCACATTTGCAACAGGACATTTTAAGTGAGTGCATAATCTGAGTTCTTTAAAACAAACAGCTCATGTTTTTTTGCAGTCTTTAACACCAAAATGATTCAAAAGAAAATAACTAATAAAACTAAATATGGCAGTGGGCTATGACTATCGACAAAAAACCCCATAGACTGTTAAATACAGAGTTAACAACCAGAAACTCACAAAATTACCGTGAACTTACAATGCATAATTACAAAAGGACACTTGTGTTCCACGTGTCAAACCCACATGGAACTTCCTGGAGATTTCACAATTCAAACACTGTCATTTACCTTCAGAAAGAGTTCAAATTAATGTAAAAGCTGTATTTGAGTAACCAAAGACCACGGCGTGGCTTTATGCATGCTGACATTACCATGAATTCCAGTAGTGCCTTAATCAAACCATCTTGTCAAAATATTGAGATAACTTCCTGTACTGGAATATTTTACCAGATCTGCGTATTTACCTACTACTTTACACAACGGCGTCACAGCACTGTCCACACTGCAAATCTCCAGGTTGTTTAAGTGGGCTGGTACAGGCAATTTGAACAAAACTACTACTTTAGAGTGGTTTGCCATTTCAGCATGGTGTGGAGTTCAAACATGTGTTGAACAGCACTGGGCCCTCAAGTGACTAAAGTAGGTGGAGCAGCAAGAGCTCTACAGTCAAAGCATTTTAGATCCAAGTAAGGCTGACAGGTAATGTTAAATGTTTAAGCATCTAGTGTGACCAGAATAACTTATTCTAGAGCATTACTAAACACAGCTACTTGACAAACCAGTTTCATACTGAAAGCAGCCTGCTTTTAGCAGTATTGAAACAGAACAATCTGCACTGCTCTATTAAAAAAAAAAAAAAAAGTCATTACTGTTAAAGTGTATTAAAGAGCCAACAGAAAGTGCGGTCAATGAAGAAACTTTATTTTTGACATATTACTCAGCACAGTTCAATAGAAGGGAATGCATTCCTATTTAGTACTCCTCTCCTTCATCCTCATCTCCCTGACTATCAGCTCCAACCTCCTCATAATCCTTCTCCAGCGCTGCCATGTCCTCTCTGGCCTCAGAGAACTCTCCCTCCTCCATACCCTCACCTACATACCAGTGAACAAAGGCACGCTTCGCGTACATCAGATCAAACTTGTGGTCAAGCCGAGCCCAGGCCTCTGCAATAGCAGTGGTGTTGCTCAGCATGCACACGGCCCTCTGGACCTTGGCCAGGTCTCCACCAGGAACTACAGTGGGCGGCTGGTAGTTGATGCCAACCTTGAAACCAGTGGGGCACCAGTCCACAAACTGGATGGAGCGCTTGGTCTTGATGGCGGCAATGGCAGCATTCACATCTTTGGGCACCACGTCGCCACGGTACAAGAGGCAGCAAGCCATGTATTTGCCGTGGCGAGGGTCACATTTCACCAGCTGATTGGCTGGCTCAAAGCAGGCATTGGTGATTTCTGACACCGTTAATTGCTCATGGTAAGCCTTCTCAGCCGAGATAACAGGGGCATAGGTGGCCAGAGGGAAGTGGATACGGGGATATGGCACCAAGTTGGTCTGGAACTCTGTCAGATCAACATTGAGGGCACCATCGAAACGAAGGGAAGCAGTGATGGAGGACACAATCTGACTGATCAACCTGTTCAGGTTGGTGTAGGAAGGACGCTCGATATCGAGGTTCCTGCGGCAGATATCGTAGATGGCCTCATTATCTACCATGAAGGCACAGTCAGAGTGCTCCAGGGTGGTGTGGGTGGTCAGGATGGAGTTGTAGGGCTCCACCACAGCGGTGGACACCTGGGGAGCTGGGTAGATGGAGAACTCCAGCTTGGACTTCTTGCCGTAGTCGACAGACAGACGCTCCATCAGCAGGGAGGTGAAACCAGAGCCGGTGCCACCTCCGAAGCTGTGGAAAACCAGGAAGCCCTGAAGGCCAGTGCACTGGTCCGCCTGAGGACAGAGGGGGAGAGACGGCGATCACGATTATGTCAATTCAATTTGAAATTAGGAATAGATCCCTCCTGATATCAAGTTACCCACCAGTTTGCGGATCCTGTCCAGCACCAGGTCAATGATCTCTTTGCCGATGGTGTAGTGTCCACGGGCGTAGTTGTTGGCAGCATCCTCCTTGCCAGTGATCATCTGCTCAGGGTGGAACAGCTGGCGGTAGGTCCCTGTGCGCACCTCGTCTGAAGGGAATTAGCATAAATTATAGCTAAGAAAAAAAGAAGAGAGCAAGTCTATTGTTTTTAGAATTTCTATTTAATGAGAGTTTACCGATGACAGTGGGCTCCAGGTCCACAAAGACAGCTCTGGGGACGTGCTTTCCAGCTCCAGTCTCACTGAAGAAGGTGTTGAAGGAATCATCCCCTCCTCCGATGGTCTTGTCGCTGGGCATCTGTCCGTCCGGCTGGATCCCATGTTCCAGGCAGTAAAGCTCCCAGCAGGCATTGCCAATCTGGACACCAGCCTGACCGACGTGCACGGAGATACACTCACGCTGTGGAGAAGAGGGGAGGGAGAAAAAAAAAAAAAAAAACACAACCCACAAATAGTGTTGAGGAATTATATTTACATTTAGCAGACGCTTTTATCCAAAGCGACTTACACATTCACAGACTGAAGGCGCAGCTTCGGGAGCAATTGTTGGGGTTCAGTATCTTGCTCAAGGATACTTCGACACATGGCTGGGGGAAGCTTGGGATTGAACCGCCGACCATCCGATTGGTGGACAACACACCAAGCCACAGCCACCCCTCTTGAAGAAAAAACAAAAACAAAAAGCTTTTGTCTGCTGAAAAGCTTTCACTCAAACTAGAAAAAAAAAAACACAAGAGGCTGGGCTGGCTGAAGTGCTTTTATTAGAATGTATTTCACTTCTTGCAACCAATTAGGATGCTGAAGGCTATTAATCACATGCTGCGAAGGCTCTTCTTAAAGAGCCAGATCATCATCAAGACTGAAGTCACCTGATGACATGTTGCAGTGATTTACCCTCTGAACAGAAAACCCCTTTAGAAATATCACAAAGGGGCTGTGTATTCACACATAATGTGCTCGAGGAAGAATAGAATATCGTGCGTCGAGAACAAACGGTTTCCGATCAAAGTTCTGTGGTGGAACCAACCCAAACACGGCTGTCTTTAAATATTTAAGTACAAAAAGTAGGAGGCCAACACAACGTGCGACATGAAAGATTAAATAGAAAACTATTAAAGGCTTTTAGTGAAAAGGTTTTGTTTGAAAAGCTGGTGGTTGCAGTTTCATAGAGGCCAGGCCCCCTTAAACCAAGAGTACCTAGCTGCAGACACAACGTCGCAGCAGAAAGTTGGTCTTCATGTCGTTTTTGCGTGGCAGGCCTTACTGAAAAATGATAGGTGCCAGAATGGAGTTTTCCTGGGGGACGGGCCTCACCGATTACTGCACACAAACAAATAAACAACTTTATTCACTAATTTTGGTGAAACTGGACCATATTTTATGGGGAAAATATTGTCGGGTTTTCCCTCTAATGTGTTCCGGTTGCTCTGCCTCAATTCTGTGATATATGGCATTCCCCCCCCCCCAATATCGTCACCATAGCTCAGTTAGCCATGCAGCGAACACAGCCGTCCTATTAGCTGGCTCTGTCCGGCAGCGGGGGAACGCTGAACGTCTAACTAAGTTATGGTGATGGGATCTGTTCATCAGGAAACGCTGTAAAATCACCAAGAGCTGATGCAGAGCAGCCAGAGGCAAAACCAGAATGTATTTGCACCATCAAACTGAATAGGGTTGTTTGTCTTTCATCTATTTATTGCCTCAAGTAGATAGACTACGCACTCACATGCACAATGTACATGTTGATGCAAAAACGACACTTCCAGTGTTGCCAACTTTGTCCCTTGCTTTAGCAATGTTTCAGACCCTTTGAGACTTCATTTCTAAAAAGCTGCTTATTCAGACCGTCATAATGAAATCCATTCCCATGCATGCGGCGGCTCTTCACTGCAGGGTGTGTCTGGATCAGGAGAGCTTGTAAATATGTAGAAAGGGATTGTGTTGCTCTCGCAGGATCAAGACGTGCTCACTAATTTAGTTTTTTTCTTTATAAATATTAAAGGCTGTTCGTTCCATCTTTTCCCTCCCTTTGTAGCGTTACTTCATGTTTTTATCTTCAAAGACCCTGTAGTGAGTTTGTGAGTATTTGGCCATGGATTTCTCTATCAAAGTTTTACATAGGTCTTAAATAAAGGCGACCTCTCCCTCACTGCACTGAGCTTTGGGCAAATGATTGCGTCATGAACATGCAAGCGAGCGCGTGACGTCATCTGGTGGCTTTTGGAGCTAGTGCTAGCTACTGTAATTGGAAGAGGGTTGCTTGGCAACACTAGATGGAGGTCCTCCTGCATCCAGGTGCCTCTCCTTCTAAACAGAAAGTAAGAACAGGCTGAAAGGATTTTAACCTTCGCCACCTGGGTCAGTGTGCAGACAGGAAAACCGGAAACTGGCACCCCCGCCTGGACTCGGGTTACACGTCATTTACCAAGATTACAGTTAAAAACGACCTATTGAAGACGACGTTTAGTTAACCGTTAAGGCTAGAACGCAGACAGGCGGCTGACGCGGCTTCTTTATGGTGATAACGGTTAACTTAGGCTGCCACGTGACGACGCACGTCCGTTAAATCAACACGATAATTAAATGTCCTGACGTCTCCGCACTCACCATGTTTCCTGGAGCCTGTCGGAGTTTGGGCGGAAAGACGCGGCACCGTTAGCTCTCACAGTCGGGCCTTTATGAGTCCTGTGCAAGAAGTAACTGACGACGTTTTCGAGGCGGGGCTTTTTATACTCTGCTGCCCTGCGGAAACGTGCCCCTGAATCCGATTGGTTGAGGAGGTCTCTGCGGTGAAAAGACAACTGATGAGCTCCGCAGGGAAGCGACGCAATCATACGTAACGCGCGTCGTGCGCGTAGAGTTCTGCGGACCGGAAGTGGATGTTTTTTAAAACGGACTTTTGATTATTTTGTTTCATATCGCCTCTATTAATACATCAGGATCTCAACAGAGTTTACTTAGCTATTTCAGATTCGCCGTTTCTTGTGTTAATTCTTGTTTTTGTCTTATTTTAACTAACAAACAGCAGAAGTAGAAGAAGTACTCAGTAACTAACGTTAAGTACTTTTTACTCCACTAAATCTATTTGATAACTTGAGGTAATTATTACTTTCTAGATTCACAATATTAACAAGAAAATAGAATCAACAAATAAATGAGCCCTTCCATTTACCAGCAGCAACATTAAAGTCAGATACACATTAAAGCATCGATAATTATAATCCAGTGGTCCCCAACCTAAGGGCCAGGCCCCTCCAAAAGGTCACAAAATAGATCTGAGGGGTCGTGATGTGATTATATGATCTTCTAATGAACCTCTGTCATTTTCGAAAGTCAAGGGAATGACAGACGCCTTGTTGTTGTTTTTTTGATTATTTAGTTTCTCGTGAAATCTTGTAATGACATTTCTTTGTGGTAGCCAGAATTAATAGTTTGTTGTTACATTTGACATCCAAGAAATGACTTTGGCACCTGGAGGTTTAACTTTCCATCACAACCTCTTCCTGGTGTGTGAAGCCTTGCGCTCCAAGCCTTTGTTTCACTTCCACCCTCTCTACCCCCACCAGAGGTCCCCATTTATTGACATATCGTCCCATTTGTTAGAAATCAGTTTGGAAAACATTTCTCTTTTCCATCCTACAGTAGTTGTAGAACGCTGGAGCAACAACAGGAGTTTAAGGATTTCTATTAAATGGGAACCCCTGCTATACATCTGTTCTGGGGGGGATCTTAACATTAGGCCAGCTCTGTGGTCGGGCTGGAACTGGACAGTGTGGAGTCATAGGCAGAGAGGAGGATGAGGATGCAGGAGAAGATCAAAGCCACCCCGGAAGCCCCTCTCACCCTCTCCATGACGAGCTGTGGCAGACGGGCAGCTCCTCCAACCAAAGGTGTCGTATACACTGGGGACACTGGGGACACTGGGGACATGTCCCCACCACTTTTTGAAATGCCCAATTTTGTCACCATCACTTTTTAAAACTATTAAATGAGAACACTTTGAGAAAGGTTTAGTTGCACAATATGAAAACATACAATGCAATGTAAATATAGAAGGAACAAATGTGCATTGTCCAAAAAAAGTTACATAAGCTAAAAAAAAAGTCTGTAACCCTTATGCCCATGGTGGAATAAAGGTTATAGACTTCAAAAAACCTGAACCTATCCCTTAGCACTTGCCTCTAAATGTTAGCATCAGCAACCAGACGAACATTAGGAAGCTAGATCTAAAACAAATTTTAAAAAAAGACAAAATATGCGTGGAATTTATACTGCTGTCCTTCACGAGAATGTCTAAGTTCATAAAACTGTGAAACATAAAAACACGTTGTTAAAGCATTGTCTGCAGTTCTTGAAAAAGTCCTAAAATGTCTTCCATTTCATGAATTTTAAGCCTTAAAGGTAATTAATATAGTCTACATTTGAATTTATGGAGTCCTAATTACACCTTTAACACTAACTTCATTCATCCATCTATTTTTTCTTCCCTTTTCACCCTAAAATAAGACATATTTTGGTGCATCAGAATCAACGCTTCTGATATAAACAAAACCTAATACTGCCTTTATACTGACACTTACTTGCTGGGACAATTCCTATATATCAACCCAACACACATTTACTTACTTGCCATACTGATCTGTAGAGTGAATATCAAGAAAATCCTTATACTTTACCTGCCCAACTTTGTGTGGAATAAAGTCCTGGTTAGATTTATTACAGTAGGTGCTTGCTGTCTAACCCAAAGGAAACTTAAACTAATGGTTGCTGGAATAATGTGTTTAATAACCAACCATATTTATACCTGAAACTGACCTCTGCGCTGGACAAAATATTTAGCAGTGACCTTTTTACTTAACCTGCAATGCTTTCTTGAATAACAAAATGATGATTTGTCCTAAAAGAATAAATAAATGTCATAAAAATGTCATAGAAAGCATTATATTTAACTTTCTGATACACGTAGACACTCTGCTACAACACTAACTTTATGGTTTAAAACAAAGTATGAGTAAACTGTTTTTGTTCCTTGAAAATGATGTGTCGAGAACGCATATGAAACACTTTCATTCCAAGCTGGCGATTAGGTTACTGCACTTTTTAAAAATGTGTCACCAGCTATTGTACTTTTCTATGATTGATTAACCTGTGGCAGCCCCTATAGTGGATGAGATTTACATGGTTGGGATACAGTGTTGCAGTGATCACATTTTTTTGTTGGCCAACCTGGAAGTTTAGCATCGCTCTGGTTCCCCCAATGGGATTTTTCCATTGGATTTTGGATGATTGCAGAAAATGTCAATATCAATATCAATATCAATATCAATATCAAATATCAATATATGGGGACCACTGGATTATGATTATCGATACTTTAATATGTACCTTACTTTAATGTTGCACCTGGTAAATGGTGGGGCTTTTATTTGTTGATTATATTTTCTATTAATAATGTGACTTTGTGAAGGAATTAGGAACTGAAGTTATAAAATATATGTAGTGGATTAAAAAGTACAACATTTTCAACTGAAATGTAGTGGATTCGAAGTATAAAGCAGCAGGAAATGAAGTATCTAAAAACTTAAGGACCGCACTTGAGTTCATGAACTTAGTTACTGAGTACTTCTTCTACTTCTGCTGCTTCTTAGTTAAAATAAGAGAAAAACAAGAATTAACACAATAAACAGGAAATCTGAAATAGCTATATTTAGTAGAGTCTGTTAAAATACTTATGTATTAAGAGAGGCGATACGACACAATAGAATAAATAATCAAAAATCCGATTTAAAAATATCCACTTCCGGTCCGCAGAACTCTACGCGCACGACGCGCGTTACGTACGATTGCGCCGCTCGTCTGTTGTCTTTTCGCCGCAGAGACCTCCTCAACCAATCGGATTCAGTGCAGGAGAGTATAAAAAACCCCGTGTTGAAAACAGCAGCAGTTACTTCTTGCACAGGACTCATAAAGGCCCGACTGTGAGAGCTAACGGTGCCGTGTACGCCTCTTCACCCAAACTCCGACAGGCTCCAGGAAACATGGTGAGTGTGGCAATATAACGTTAGTTTTGTCTTTTTTTAAATCTGAACTTGTCATGTTCCGATTCAAACAAATTCGAGGCTCTAAAGTGCGTCGTCACGTGGCAGCCTAGTTTAACCGTTATCACCTTAAAGAAGCCGGGTCAGCTAGGTTAGCCGTCTGCATTCTAGCCTTAACGTTAATTAAAAGGTTAGGATATAGGCTGGTTAACTAAACCTCGTCTTCAGTGGGTCGTTCTTAGCTCTAATTTTGGTGTATGAAGTGTAACCCGACAGGGCCCAGCCCACGTTCAAGTTCAGTGGGCGGTGCCCGTTTCCGGTTACCGGTCTGCGCGCTGACCCAGGGGGCGAAGGTTAAGATGCTTTCAGCCTGAAACATTCCTGGCCTCTATGAAACCGCAACCACAAGCTTTTCCAATAAAACCCTAAAAAAACATGGCCTTCCATAGGGTTTTTATATTTAATCTTTCATGTTGCACGTTGTGTAGGCCTCATACGTTTTTCTATTTAAAATATTTAACGACCGTTGTGTTTGTTCCACCACAGAACTCTGATGGGAAACCGTTTGTTCTCGACGCATGATGTTCTCTTCTTCCTTGAGCACATTATGTCCAAACTTACAGCCTCTCTGTGGTGTTTGTTTCTAAAGGGTTTTCTGTTCAGAGGGTATAAATGACCAACAGGTCATGATGATCTGGTTCTTGAAGAGCTCTCTGTTGGTGGTTCTTCCTTCCTCCTTACCTCTAAAGCATTCGTCAGCATGTGACGAATAGCCTTCAGCGCCTTAATTACTTTCAATAAGAGAAATAAACTCTAATGTAAGTGTTTCAGGCAACCCAGTCTCTTCTTCATTTTTCAAACGCAGCGTGAGTGTATCTCCGTGCACGTCGGTCAGGCCGGTGTCCAGATTGGCAATGCCTGCTGGGAGCTTTACTGCCTGGAACATGGGATCCAGCCGGACGGACAGATGCCCAGCGACAAGACCCCTAGAGGAGGGGATGATTCCTTCAACACCTTCTTCAGTGAGACTGGAGCTGGAAAGCACGTCCCCAGAGCTGTCTTTGTGGACCTGGAGCCCACTGTCATTGGTAAACTATTAAACAGTATTATAGTTGAGTTTTGTTTTCTTTTGCTGTAATTTATGCTAATCCCCTTTAGACGAGGTGCGGTCCGGGACCTACCGCCAGCTGTTCCACCCTGAGCAGCTGATCACTGGCAAGGAGGATGCTGCCAACAACTACGCCCGTGGACACTACACCGTCGGCAAAGAGATCATTGACCTGGTGCTGGACAGGATCCGCAAACTGGTGGGTAACTTGATATCAGGAGGGATCCATTCCTAATTTCAAATTGAAATGACTCAACTGTGATCAGCATCTCTCCCCCTCTGTCCTCAGTCTGACCAGTGCACTGGTCTTCAGGGCTTCCTGGTTTCCCACAGCTTCGGAGGTGGCACCGGCTCTGGTTTCACCTCCCTGCTGATGGAGCGTCTGTCGGTCGACTACGGCAAGAAGTCCAAGCTGGAGTTTTCAGTCTACCCAGCTCCCCAGGTGTCCACCGCTGTGGTGGAGCCCTACAACTCCATCCTGACAACCCACACCACCCTGGAGCACTCTGACTGTTCCTTCATGGTAGATAATGAGGCCATCTACGATATCTGCCGCAGGAACCTCGATATCGAGCGTCCTTCCTACACCAACCTGAACAGGTTGATCAGTCAGATTGTGTCCTCCATCACTGCTTCCCTTCGTTTCGATGGTGCCCTCAATGTTGATCTGACAGAGTTCCAGACCAACTTGGTGCCATATCCCCGTATCCACTTCCCTCTGGCCACCTATGCCCCTGTTATCTCGGCTGAGAAGGCTTACCATGAGCAATTAACGGTGTCAGAAATCACCAATGCCTGCTTTGAGCCAGCCAATCAGCTGGTGAAATGTGACCCTCGCCACGGCAAATACATGGCTTGCTGCCTCTTGTACCGTGGCGACGTGGTGCCCAAAGATGTGAATGCTGCCATTGCCACCATCAAGACCAAGCGCTCCATCCAGTTTGTGGACTGGTGCCCCACTGGTTTCAAGGTTGGCATCAACTACCAGCCGCCCACTGTAGTTCCTGGTGGAGACCTGGCCAAGGTCCAGAGGGCCGTGTGCATGCTGAGCAACACCACTGCTATTGCAGAGGCCTGGGCTCGGCTTGACCACAAGTTTGATCTGATGTACGCGAAGCGTGCCTTTGTTCACTGGTATGTAGGTGAGGGTATGGAGGAGGGAGAGTTCTCTGAGGCCAGAGAGGACATGGCAGCGCTGGAGAAGGATTATGAGGAGGTTGGAGCTGATAGTCAGGGAGATGAGGATGAAGGAGAGGAGTACTAAATAGGAATGCATTCCCTTCTATTGAACTGTGCTGAGTAATATGTCAAAAATAAAGTTTCTTCATTGACCACACTTTTGTTTGCTCTTTCAATACACATTAATGACAAAAGTCATAGCCGAGCAGGGTAGATCATTCTGTTTCGTGCATGCTGCTACCTTGGTCAGCATGAAACTGGAGGGTAGTTGTTATACTCTGCTCTAGAATAACTGTTACTATACTCTTAAGTCACTTAAACTTCTAACAGAACCGTTCTGCCTCATTTCAAAGCTCCAAACTGCGGTGACTATAGATGATCATGCTGCTCCGCCTACTTTAGTCACATGGTGGCAGCGGTGTTCAACAGGGGCACGTTCACACTGAGAATATTCTTCGTAGCCTACTGCTCATTTTCTAATCATGAAAATGTGTTTATTGTAAAATCAGTCTCGCATCGTTTACTACTGTGCATTTTCATGAAAGGAACGAATAAACAATACCATATTGTTATAAAGTGCTCTTTGCACACTCAAGGTATTAAAGGCACCACCAATTCCGTTTGAACGCACCCCTGATCTGGTTTGAAACAACAGATTCAATATTTTAAGATGAGACTTGATTGATCCCCAGAAGGGAAATTCAGTTGACAGCAGCACAAGGACAAAGTACATCAATAGAAGTTCCAGCTTGATAACAGACTGGCCTAATGTTAAGAACTCCCCCCCCCCCCCCAAAAAAAAACAGATGTAGGCCTATAGCAGGGATTCCCATTTAATACAAACTTTTTTTTTTTTGCTCCCGCGTTATACAACTAGGCCTAACGTAGGATGGAAAAGCGAACTGGATTTCTAACACATGCAAAATGGGACGATTTATCAATAAATGGGGACCTCTGGTGGTGGCTATCTTTTATTCTGGAAAGGGCCACAAGGGAACTCCAATCCCCTATTAGAATGACCTAAATACCTGTCCCTGTTTGTTAGTAATTCACTGTTCCAGTTTAACAATACGCTATTGGCAAACTTGGACAGTGTCAAAATTGTATATACACAAAAAAAAGATTAATATGAGCGTGCTTTTTCTAATATTGTGATTCACCAATAAATCCCATGACAAAATATGTAACAATTAAAAAAAAAAAAAAACTATCCGTCAGTTATTTTTATAACTTTAACATTGTTCACCTCAGAACGCTATGTCATCTTAGCCATTGGGGTTCACTGCAAGGTTGTTGAATATGGTGTGTCAGGCCCCTGGAAGTGATGTAATGGCCACGTAACCTATCCACCTTGTTTTCAAGGAAATAGTGTTGCAGGAATGACATAAGGGCTGGCTCATATAGTGGCATTGGCACTCAGGCTGCCACTGACTTGCCATGGCAACTGCTGCTGTTTGTGGCATCTGCCATTGGGGTGCTGAAGTTCCTAGTTTATGAATGTTAACAGTCATCAATGTAATGTGAACTATTTGGTGTTCTTTACTGATGTTTAAGCAAGGTTATAAGTTATACTACAATGTTATTAAAACCTTTTGGGAAGATAATGGATCCCGGGTGTAAAATTCCCTCAAGTATAAGTGAATCCAATATGTGCGGGCAACACCATTTGATTCATATACCAGTCTGTTATGTTGCAATGCTGAGGAAAGAAATAAATGGCACATGTAGGTTTTGTGTATTTTTAGATGTGATGCTGGTGTATACACATCTGGTCTAAGTCTTCTGTCAGGGAAAAAACTGCAGCAATCCAGGAGTTTAGTCAACAACTTTAAATAATGTTCCACAAGAGTAAAGGCAAATGTGTACATTGAATCCTGTATCCAGTGTTAATAGACAGCTGATTGTCAATTTTGTGTGGTTATCTGAAGGAACATAAGCAAACAACCTGTCTGATCAGTGGCAACTGTTCTGAATACTCCAGGAAATAACCACAATAATAGCACTTCTGCTGGAAACAGTCAGGCTATAGTATTATAAACAGGACTCCAAATGTCCACAAGAGGTCTCTCTTAACCACAACAATGTGTCTACAGCACATGTGTAATACTACTGTGCTTGCTTAATTAAAATGTTAATACTTCTCAGAGTGTAAAGCACGGTCACATTTGGGGGTCTCTATTCGCTTGTTATTCTTTTTGTTATTTTCAGACCCTGATCAGCAGAACGACAGCAGGTCCGGGTTCCTCAACGTGCAGCACCATCTACAGGTAGCCTATATTAGCTGCAGAATGCAAAATGACAGCCTAAGAGGATTTAGGCCTTGCAGCTGTTATGAGTAGAAGGTAAAGAAACTGCCGGTAATCAGTGACTGCAATCTTCCTTTCCAATTGAAATATAAACCATTTCAGTTTTATTTACTGTCATGCTTGTGATTCATTGTGACGGGATGCCAGTGGCATATAAAGAATCTCCGTTAAATAGCATTCTAACATTATGAAGAACTATTTTTTTAAAAAAAAAGGCTTATTGTTACTCCCCTAATTGCTGAGAAGCATTTACATTCATTTTTGACTGGTACAGGGCTCAAACTAACAACTCTTTCCATGACCAGTTACTCTCATTTTAATCGAGCACCCACTCTCCTTTGTTTTCAAACTCCTCATGTACTCGGGCCAAAAGTCCAAAAGTGCTGAGGGTATGAACTGGCAGTGCCGTGATTGAGAAATAAGAACCAAATTTGAAAAGCTGGATCCAGAAAAAGTGTCTTCACGCTTTGCATGAATTCAGTTAACTGACCATGGCTCCATGGAAAGCAATGTCGTTACTGGGAGGATTATTCTGTTCAAATAAGGTTAATTGTATTGAAAGTGAAGCAACTATCAAAACTGTGATTTACAATTTAGCTCTTCTCTGGCTAACCAGTTAACTGGTTAATTTTTTGAGCAGACATTTCAAGTAGGTGTCCTCCAAGGTTAAGAGGTACATAACCATGCTGCTGCTGCTGCTGCTACAGTTTCAACTGGAGCAAGTACAATTGCACATAACTGCACAAAGCTATGTAACCATGCTGTTTTCATATTAATGTCTGTTTAGCAGATATTTGGCTCTGTCATCTGAAAACATATTTGTAATTTCATTTCGTAAGTCACAGAGGAATGGCCTAACACAACAGATGGAAAGGGAGGAAAAAGTAAAGAAGGATATAATGGAGTTAGCAAACAAAGACTACGAGTTCCAACAGTTGTGTTAAATCGAAAGTCATCACAGATGTTAGTGCAGTGTGAAAAACAATACAATTAGGTCTGTAATAGTTCCCAGATTTATTTACAGTCCATTCCAATAACTTTTTACACCTACAGATATAAGCAATACATTTAGAACACAAACACAAAATTACACATCTAAATACAAATTCAAGTTATTGTGCTTTTGTATATTGTTAAGGAATGAGACTTTCAAGTCAGATTTACTTATTGGGCCTACTCCTCTCCCTCCTCCTCTCCCTCACCCTCAATGGAGTCGACTCCAACCTCCTCATAATCCTTCTCCAGCGCTGCCATGTCCTCTCTGGCCTCAGAGAACTCTCCCTCCTCCATACCCTCACCTACATACCAGTGAACAAAGGCACGCTTCGCGTACATCAGATCAAACTTGTGGTCAAGCCGAGCCCAGGCCTCTGCAATAGCAGTGGTGTTGCTCAGCATGCACACGGCCCTCTGGACCTTGGCCAGGTCTCCACCAGGAACTACAGTGGGCGGCTGGTAGTTGATGCCAACCTTGAAACCAGTGGGGCACCAGTCCACAAACTGGATGGAGCGCTTGGTCTTGATGGTGGCAATGGCAGCATTCACATCTTTGGGCACCACGTCGCCACGGTACAAGAGGCAGCAAGCCATGTACTTGCCGTGGCGAGGGTCACATTTCACCAGCTGATTGGCTGGCTCAAAGCAGGAGTTGGTGATCTCAGCCACTGAGAGCTGCTCATGGTAAGCCTTCTCAGCCGAGATAACAGGGGCATAGGTGGCCAGAGGGAAGTGGATACGGGGATATGGCACCAAGTTGGTCTGGAACTCTGTCAGATCAACATTGAGGGCACCATCGAAACGAAGGGAAGCAGTGATGGAGGACACAATCTGACTGATCAACCTGTTCAGGTTGGTGTAAGTGGGACGCTCGATATCGAGGTTCCTGCGGCAGATATCGTAGATGGCCTCATTATCTACCATGAAGGCACAGTCAGAGTGCTCCAGGGTGGTGTGGGTGGTCAGGATGGAGTTGTAGGGCTCCACCACAGCGGTGGACACCTGGGGAGCTGGGTAGATGGAGAACTCCAGCTTGGACTTCTTGCCGTAGTCGACCGACAGACGCTCCATCAGCAGGGAGGTGAAACCAGAGCCGGTGCCACCTCCGAAGCTGTGGAAAACCAGGAAGCCCTGAAGGCCAGTGCACTGGTCCGCCTGAGGACAGAGGGGGAGAGACGGCGATCACACATGAGATGCAGTTATGTCATTTCAATTCCAAATGAGGAATGGATCCCTCCTGATATCAAGTTACCCACCAGTTTGCGGATCCTGTCCAGCACCAGGTCAATGATCTCTTTGCCGATGGTGTAGTGTCCACGGGCGTAGTTGTTGGCAGCATCCTCCTTGCCGGTGATCAGCTGCTCAGGGTGGAACAGCTGGCGGTAGGTCCCCGTGCGCACCTCGTCTGAAGGGAATTAGCATAAATTAAAGAAGGGTTTGACCAACTGCGGGGGAGGGGGGTTGGGGTACAAGCAGCTACAATAATTTATGTTTAGAATTTCTATTTAATGAGAGTTTACCGATGACAGTGGGCTCCAGGTCCACAAAGACAGCCCTGGGGACGTGCTTTCCAGCTCCAGTCTCACTGAAGAAGGTGTTGAAGGAATCATCCCCTCCTCCGATGGGTTTGTCGCTGGGCATCTGTCCGTCCGGCTGGATCCCATGTTCCAGGCAGTAAAGCTCCCAGCAGGCATTGCCAATCTGGACACCGGCCTGACCGACGTGGATGGAGATACACTCACGCTGGTGGGCAGACAAAGAAGATTTGGATTATAGGTGGGGGGGGGGGTTTTCTTTTTCTTTCAATCTCGAGCCTACTGCACACGTAGCCTCCTCAATTAAAAGGAGCCATTCAAAGCACGATGCCATGAAGGTGCCAAAGAATAGAGGGTGTTTTTTAAATGGGGACAGCATTTAAATGAACTGCAAAGTAGCAGTGCGTCATAGACTGTTTCAATTCATTCTGTCCACCTTGCATGAAAGGCCTTCACTATTACACTGTCTATTTTCCGTGGTGGCATATCTGACTGAGGTTCAGTCTATCATTTATTTTACAGGAAGCCATGCATTTTCTGCTACGACATAAGACCATGTCTATGGCGTACTGGATTACTGTAGGGAGAGGGGATTATCTAGGTCAGACATGTTGCAGGGTGCTGTCTCTTTAAAAAGCCACCTTCACATTCAATATACGTCTCCCATGAATTTTCAATTTTCTTAAATTGAATAGTAGTAAATAATAAATAGAGACATTTTAGATGGCTTGGTTTTGAAGACAGTCAGTGGGATGTATAATTTAACATAAAATCCTCTTTGGATTTGACGTGGATTAGGCGTATGCAGTGCATGAATGCATTAGGCTACAAGTATGAAAATCTATAATATACAATTCATTTTTCTAACAGTAGGCATATTTACCATTGAACAATTTACAGCCATAATTCTGTAGAGTGGAAAAATTGAAAGGGTAACATCAGAGAAAAATCATTTGAGCTACCTATTTCACTCCTCTTCCCTTAGACTTTCAAACAATAACTCTGGGGGGAAAAAAAACAAAACATTTTCGAAATGTTACTTACCATGATGGCTCGTCGATATTATGCAATGTAATAAGACAAGCTTGGGGAGTGTTTGTGTCTGAGGTCTGCGGCGTCTGAAGCCGATCCTTCTGATGCACCACACTCTGCCTCTTCAGGAGGAGGGGGTGAAGTGCACAAATGAAAAGCTCCTCCTCCTTCTGCCGCAGTAACTGTTTCACACCCAGAGAGAACCAACAGCAACCAAATGCTGTGACTGTGACTTTGTGATTGTGAACCAAAAGCCTCATTTGGAAGATGTGTTGATGATTTGCTCTAGGTCTGTACAGTCTGTTGTCCAAATTACAGGAGTTTAAATGATCCTATTCAATTTTCCTGGAGAACTGGGACCAGGAGGTACCCATCGATGTGGATTCACAAGACATTTACACACTGTCTGTCCCTAATGTCTGCAAGTGTCACGTTTTCCGCTCCAGCCACTTAGAATAGTCTGCAAAATAAATGACATTGATGAATCTGATATCTTTATCTAGCAGAATTCAAGACCATTAGAAACTCTGCTAAATTACTCCATTCTTAATTGTGTTATTTGTGGCCTACCTTTTTTAACCGTATGTTAGTATTATTATCTGTTTTCAGTATTGTTTTTCTGTTCCCTGATTTTGTGTTGTTTTGTGTGCAACTTTTCAAATGAACCCAACTGGTTAAATAAAGGTTACACGGTTTCTGTATCTGCGGCGCGTTTCTGTATTTCATTGTGTTTTCTGTGTTTGCGGCGCGTTGCTGCACGTTGTTTTGTTTCTGCTTTTGCAGCGTTTCTTTTTTTCTAAATGCTTCGCATGCGTTGCCAAAGTGGCGAAGACTTGTGTTGTTTTTTTTGTCAGTAGCTTGTGTTTTGTCTTGGGCCTCCACACTATACTGTAACTAACTATTATGAATGCTATTTTCATAAATGAATGAAAGAAAATCTATTGTAAATCCCATTTACATTTTTATGATATTTAAGTGTTTTGAGATTTCTCTTAGGCAGCTAAACCACCAGACCACTTTTGCTTTCAAGTTATGTTTGCATAACTAAAACTAAAATCTGCACCATAAATGCTATATGTCATGAAAATGGAAAATTCAGCATTTACAAAGCAAGCTGTGTGCTCGTACAGTGTCATGTGGATGTTATGAGCTAGTCAGTGGCATGCAGTAGGATATAATGCCGACCAAATGCTTCTTATACCTTATATTATATCCAAATAGATGTAGTGGGGAATAAACTCACCTGCATAGTTTAAGGTCTACCCATTTTGTCATTTTCAGTCTGATATAAGATATAGCTTGTTCACCTATAGTGACGGTCAACCACAGCTTAAACCATCCTTTCAGTGTTGCTTTTTATTTGAGAATGTGACTTCTTATTTGGATAAGCAGGTTAATGAGGTCATGCGAGCCAGTACAAACCCTGACACCGAATACACACTAGTGGACAGATTTTGAGGATATATTAGGAAAAACCCTAACGTTTCACAGTAAGAGATACATCTTCCTCTTATTCATTTAGTTTAGGCTTCCTGTCTCTGCGCAGGACAGATGTTGGTGTGTCCTGAGATGGTGTGATGACCAAATAGTGCAGCTGGAAACGTACCCAAAATGGTTCAGAGCCGTGCCAACCACAACCTGCCTGATTCTCCCCGAAACTTACACAGCTTTAGGAGTTTCATTCAAGAAATTTATTTTAAAAGACTGAATGTTCTCATCTTTTAAAAGAAATGAGGGGAGACTGGTTAAGAGCTTTGAGTGGCAGGCACCTCTCATTTTCTGTATTTGGCTCTTAAATGATAAAATGTTTTTGGTGTCTTGATCTTACGCTTAAAGAAGCTGCTGGCTACTGTTTAAAGGATAAAACAGTAGTAGTTTGTCATTTAAGTTCACTGGGTTTAGGATATAAGAGCTCTGCAGCAATAACATGAATACATTTCTTTACAAATAATGTTGACATCTGAGTAAAAGGCTAAAAGGGCATAGCTTAAGCCTTCCCAGTTGAAACACTGACAAAAATAATTGAGCATGAGTCAAAATCATAGACTTATATCAACTACAGACTTGATGATGTTACAGAGTTTTTTGTTAATCAAAGCTAATTGGAAAAGAAGCACTGTAAATCTAATTCTCCTAAACATAACATGCAATGCATGTTTATTGGTGTACAGCAATTTGTCAAACAAGTCTACAATTTCCTTATGAATACATAACATAGTCCAGGATTCAGAAATAGGTTTTGAAAGACTAATCGCTCCCAACTTATTCATTCTTAAGGGATATTAACAACACAGACAACGTCACGTTACAGGAAATTTATTTAGAACAGAGCCAAACAGACAATTTTTAGAGTTCTTAGTATGAACATAGCCAAACTAACATTTGATAGACAAACATTTTATTTTGGAATGCAGATTAGAAGCAATTGTTTCCTGTTTAACTAATGCCTTATGTTCCATTAAATATTCCTTTTCCTCATCCTTTAACGAGTAAACTCCAACCTACTTCCAACCTAACAACCTGGTTATGTCCTCTTTGGCCCTTCCTATAAAAGGAACATAACGTCCAAACTGGTAATTAATGGACAAACATTTCTTTTTGGAATGTATTTATTTCCTGTATAACTAGTGCCTTTATGTCCTGTTTAATACTCCTCTCCCTCCTCCTCTCCCTCACCCTCAATGGAGTCGACGCCAACCTCCTCATAATCCTTCTCCAGCGCTGCCATGTCCTCTCTGGCCTCAGAGAACTCTCCCTCCTCCATACCCTCACCTACATACCAGTGAACAAAGGCACGCTTAGCGTACATCAGATCAAACTTGTGGTCAAGCCGAGCCCAGGCCTCTGCAATAGCAGTGGTGTTGCTCAGCATGCACACGGCCCTCTGGACCTTGGCCAGGTCTCCACCAGGAACTACAGTGGGCGGCTGGTAGTTGATGCCAACCTTGAAACCAGTGGGGCACCAGTCCACAAACTGGATGGTGCGCTTGGTCTTGATGGTGGCAATGGCAGCATTCACATCTTTGGGCACCACGTCGCCACGGTACAAGAGGCAGCAAGCCATGTACTTGCCGTGGCGAGGGTCACATTTCACCATCTGATTGGCTGGCTCAAAGCAGGCATTGGTGATTTCTGACACTGAGAGCTGCTCATGGTAAGCCTTCTCAGCCGAGATAACAGGGGCATAGGTGGCAAGAGGGAAGTGGATACGGGGATATGGCACCAAGTTGGTCTGGAACTCTGTCAGATCAACATTGAGGGCACCATCGAAACGAAGGGAAGCAGTGATGGAGGACACAATCTGACCAATTAGCCTGTTCAGGTTGGTGTAAGTGGGACGCTCGATATCGAGGTTCCTGCGGCAGATATCGTAGATGGCCTCATTATCTACCATGAAGGCACAGTCAGAGTGCTCCAGGGTGGTGTGGGTGGTCAGGATGGAGTTGTAGGGCTCCACCACAGCGGTGGACACCTGGGGAGCTGGGTAGATGGAGAACTCCAGCTTGGACTTCTTGCCGTAGTCGACCGACAGACGCTCCATCAGCAGGGAGGTGAAACCAGAGCCGGTGCCACCTCCGAAGCTGTGGAAAACCAGGAAGCCCTGAAGGCCAGTGCACTGGTCCGCCTGAGGACAGAGGGGGAGAGACGGCGATCACGATTATGTCAATTCAATTTGAAATTAGGAATAGATCCCTCCTGATATCAAGTTACCCACCAGTTTGCGGATCCTGTCCAGCACCAGGTCAATGATCTCTTTGCCGATGGTGTAGTGTCCACGGGCGTAGTTGTTGGCAGCATCCTCCTTGCCGGTGATCAGCTGCTCAGGGTGGAACAGCTGGCGGTAGGTCCCCGTGCGCACCTCGTCTTAGGAGACAAAAACAGACTTTGAATTATTTGTGTGTTACCATTTTCAGATATTTTACTTTAATTTGCCCAAATTAATGTTCAGCCAGAGGAGATGACACTTACCGATGACAGTGGGCTCCAGGTCCACAAAGACAGCCCTGGGGACGTGCTTTCCAGCTCCAGTCTCACTGAAGAAGGTGTTGAAGGAATCATCCCCTCCTCCGATGGTCTTGTCGCTGGGCATCTGTCCGTCTGGCTGGATCCCATGTTCCAGGCAGTAAAGCTCCCAGCAGGCATTGCCAATCTGGACACCGGCCTGACCGACGTGGATGGAGATACACTCACGCTGGGGAAAGAAAAAAAAACCCAAGAGATTTTATTTGCCTGTATGCATTTATTTAGATCTGACGCACTGGAAAAGAAAAAAAACTATATATTTTAACACCGAAAAATATATAACAATTGTATTTCATTTTATAGTCATTAAAACAGATATTTCTTCATTTACAAATCAATCAGGCTCATTATGAGTTGTAGTGGACGAGGAAGATTGAAATTGAGTATCATTCAAAATAAATATTAAGCCTATATAATGGAGGAAATGTCTGTTGCTGACCGGATATGTAATTTAACAGCTCCACAGATGTATTTAAAAAAAATAATACATTTAAATTTCCAATCAATGGCCTGGCTAACGGTCGACTAGTCTCAATTTGTGTTTGGTCCTGCGTTGCTATGCGACGAGCCCGTCACCTGGCAACGGATGACGTTTGTTCAAGTTCGTACGAAAAAATGCACCGTTACCCTAAAAACATAGTGAGAAAAAGTTCGGTCCGGCCATGGAGAATGTAAAATAAGCCAAGCTAGTTATGAGTACAAATGACACTGCTCCCTCCCGACCCCGCAGCAGCTATCAGTGGGACAACTCAGCAGTTTCCATTGCTACCATGAATGTTCAATGCCTCGCGCATGCGCCACGCAAACAGTGCATTTCACCCACGGGTAGGGTTTCTCTGGGTGTGGGACGTTTGAAGACGGGTACCACTTATGCGTATCCTCCCTGACGGGTAACATCGCATTGGATTAACGTAACGTTAACAGGGCAGCGCTGTCAGGAGTAGTGATGACCGGGGCTCGGTCATGCCGAGAGAAGAAAGTGCCGCGGAGTCGGCGGTTGGACCGAAGCTAACATAATTCATTCTGCAATCTGTTGAAAACATCTTTAACGTTAACTAGTTCAGTCTCCCCGCCACGTACGTTAATGTAACGTTACCCATCCAAGGCGGGCCAGAGCATCTCCCCACACCAAACCTCAGATTATAACCACATTTAAAAAGGAACACTTACTTGTTTAAGACCGCCAAAGTGAAGTTAATCGTTTTAAGATAACGTTAACGTTTCCTCACGCTCTTATCTCCCACTTTTCCGTTAACGTCCCCTCCTTTCCTCCTCACACCCACAAGTCACGTCCCTAAAAATTGGAGGCAAGATGTATATATACCTTAAATATGGCTACTTATCCACTTTAGAAAATTTCTTACCATTTTCTTATGCTGTAGTTGTGGTAGAGGGTTGCAGAAGCTCCTCGACAGAGCGTCTTACAATTCGACAGTTATGGGGTCGATGTAAGAGATAATGGCGAACGCGAGGATGGACAGAGGTTATATGTGCAAGTGCGGCTCCGGCGCCGGTCGCTGCTGTGCCGCCATTGGTCAATTCCCTGTCAGTCTGACGTTTCGAAGCTGTCCGCGGCTTTCTATTGGATGAGCGGCCCTCTCGCTATAAAGACAACCTCCCAGACCCCACCCGAATCCCTACATCCTAGCGTTATTGTGCCGCAAGCATGGCGCCTCGTATTGTGAGGAAAATGCTGTGTAATTTTCAGCATGCGGGTACTAGTCTGCCATACAGTAAAGAGCCTGTATGAACTTCCCCGTTAAAAACGAATGGATCCGAATAGAATAACACATAGAATAGCTTGTTATAGAATAGAATAGACCAGAACAGCGTGGAATAGAATTAGAGTCTGCAATTTGAGAATATAACACAGTATTAACCATAGTCACATTGATTAGTTCTTTGATCTTAGTAGGCCTCTTAACATAATACACGTGATTGATGCCTGATTAATGCCTTGATTGAGCCAGACAACTCTTCTTCATTCATCTTCCCACAAATTTTGGCACTAACTAGTAACCATTTGCCTGAATTTGAAACTCATAGATGTGTTCCACTCTGCATAATCTTCCACACAGATTGGGATGGTGCCATAATGTGTTATTTTGCCAATAGTCAACATTAAGAAATATGCTCTGGAGTTCATGCAAAATGTGATAAGTAGTCTGAATCCTATTTCAAGGTAGATTGTCTTAAATTAGTTATATTTTTGGTGCACCGTTCGCCCCGACCATGTGTCCTCTGTAGCCTCCTATGATACCTGTCATACATCATGCAGACTCTCAAACATTCTACATATTACATATCATATGTTTACATGATGGCTGTGGATTTTATTGTGCAGTAGAAGCAGTTGATTTTATTTTCAGTCTATCCCAGATTAAAGAGGTCAAACTGCCCAGTCACAGATGAGGTACATGTAGGCCACAGAGAGCCACAGACGCCCAACCCCCAGCCCTCCTTCCCAAGATTTAACCGTTGCTAGGAAATGAGTAACGGAGTTGCCTGGATACAGCCTCGTATCCACATAGACCGCCTTTATCTGGTAGTCACGTGACCAAGCTTAAATGGCAGCATTATCGGGCTGCAGTGCAGCTGCCTCTGTGGGGGGATGTGAGGCGCCTCAGCCACCTCGTTTCCAAAATCTTTCACCCTGATGTCCTGTGTCTGTAAGGAAATGCACTTGCTCTTGCCTACAAGTGCATGGGTCCTCTTCTGATGAAACGGATGGCAAAAAAAATTATATTGCCATGAGAACAATGGGGTCTGGCCTCTGCATGGCATCAACGTGGGCCAGCTCTTTTGTACACACAATTCATGAAAGGCAGTTGTTGTTCACATAAAAGCTCATTCTTTCTGGAGACAGTAATGTTACTGGGTGTGTGTAGCAGCGCTGTTGGTGTCTGTCTTAAACATTCAACTTTCAATGAGACAGACCATAAATTGTTTTTCAGTGGGCCAAAGGAATAGCTGAGCAAACTAACAGACAGTTTAGCAGCTTGGTTGCTAACAACAAAGGAAACTTTATGACAACTGTTGTCCCAGAGGCAGGAGTGATACCTATTTGAATGCGGGGCTGCTTAAAATAACCCAGATTCTGAGATGCAAAGTCAAGAGAAGATTATTTATAGTGACTGCTGCAGTAGGCTACCTGCAGCCACAATCACTGTGGAATCAGCCACATTTTCAGACTGTAATTTTTTTTGTGAATCGTTTTGGACACCATCAAATCAACAACGTACTACATCTACCTGTCTTTTTTATAATCAGTGCTATAGCGTTTTTTCCCAGTATTCATGGCTGCTGATAGCTGATGCCTGATGTCACTTCTGAGTTTTTCAGGCATTGGGCCAGCTTGTCAGATTTATTTACCATGAGGCAGAGTCATTTTAAATCTTTAAAAAGAGCTGCATGCCATATTTATTTCATTTGAAAGATTGAAACAACCAATTTAAATGTATTTCTTTGCTTGAAAACGTTGTTTTCATGTGTGTGTTGCAGTTACAGCTCCCTCTATTCCTCAGTTGCCTCTTTTATCCTTGTTTCTGTTGGTTGATAATGTGCTATTTCCTTTTCCTGTGCACATGCTTTCACCTTCTCTTTCCAGTCCCCTTCTTTCTCAATTTCTCTCTATTTCCTCCTGCCATTATGCTTACATGATATACATTGGGGGAAGAATATGGAATGCCATTTCAGCCAATATTAAATCAATAATAATAATAAATAATAATACATAAATAAATATGGCTATGAAATAAATCCTGACATAAATGAGGCAATAAATATATCAATACGTGTAAATATAAATATATAAATGAATCAAAATAGTTTAATAAATAAATGAATAGGTTTTAATTTAGAAAAGGCTTTTCAAAGAACTACTTTTATTTATTTCAGGGGACTTATATTTCCTAATGCCACATTTATTTCACAGCTCTTTTTATTTCCGTCTGTTATATGTAATAAATGGGGTGTGGTTATCTCAGATTCAGATACCGAAAAGCAAGTCTGAATACAGCCTCCGAGACTTAATTGATTATCTATTACATGTATGTTTGTTCGTGTCCGTGTGTCCATGTTCTAGCATCCACTGCATTTTGACTTGTGTGTGTGTGTGTGTGTGTGTGTGTGTGTGTGTGTTTATTTAAGACTTTTAAATAGCCTACCATCAAAATATGAACTGAAAATCATCACAGAGGGCAGTATAGCTGACAGAAAACGGCTAAAATGCTTTTGAATGACAGTCACTGTATTTCTTATTATTATCATTATTATTATTCGCCACAATTACATAAATTCAGTCAGTACATTTCATTAATAGCTAATGAGTTTCTTTGTGATTTGCAGAACCAAAACATGTGTTAGTTTATATGTCAGGCTGTGGATGACCCTGTGGAACCCCAGAACTCCAGAACAGTATCCTAGCGAGGTTCTGCCCCACCCTTGAAACCTCACACCAGCCAAACAAAGTATATCATGTGGACAAATAAGGTTACCATTCCACAACCTTCTTCTCTTATCTGATGCCCTAACTGCACCTGTATTAAAACACTGAACACAGGGAGTCTGCTGTGACAGATGGAAAATATGCTTCGTCACTATGTTGGGTATCATATTCTCTCTTTGCAGGATGCAGTGCGGTCAGTTTCATGCAGTGAAGGACCACTCCCATCTCTCCAGCATTCCCATCCCCGCTCTCTCCTCTTGGTGTGCAGCTGCTCAGACCCTCCCTGTCTCACAGCTGCTCGGGAGGACGAGGCGGAGGCGGTGGGGAGGAAGGGGAGTGGAGAATGTTCTCTCAAGAAGTCCTGGCTGTGAGCCATGCTTCCTGCCCCTCTCTTTCATCCCCTGCAGTTCATATTGAGTACAGCAACCACAAAAGGCTGGTTGTAATTCATACATCCTCCCTTCCCCGCTGAATAAATTATGATAGCTCCCACATTACGGTGGGTCTTCTGACAAAATGTTTTGGGTTCATACTGCATTGAGGATTATTCTTTTCTCAGTCTTGCAGTAGACTTGGGAGGTATTAAGATTATGTTAGAGGGACTATGCAAGCCTCTTTTCACATGGGTGTCATTCCTTGCAGGATTCAAGAGAGCTTATAAAGGGATTTAATGTTGTAACTGCAGGAACTGTTAAGAGGGACCTTAGCCAGTGCAACATTTCCAGTGCCTTAGTACAACCATCATGTCACATGAACTGCAGTTCAGGCAATTTCCGTTCCTCAAACAAGACAGAACCAGAGGAAGCACACCCTTAACGTCAGTCCAGCTAAACAGCAGAGGCACACAGAGACAGGCAGACATGCAGCCACGTGATCGGCCCACTGAATGACATCATTGCAGAGAATCTGGGACAAAGAGGGAGGAGAGCTGGAGAGCTGGCATCCCGGGTGGATACCATGGCAGGCCTCAGCAACATGGACGCCCGGCTGATATCAGCTCTATGAAGTGAGATGGCAGCATCTTGTGCCGCAGAAGCATTCAGCCATTTTGCAGCATTTATTATGCATTAGGTGCATCAAGCTCTTGCAAAGAAAACACACAGATTTTTATACAGAATTTGCTTATATAGCCCACACCAGGATACGACCAGGGCAGTTTTAGATTGATTTGCAGTTTGGCACACCTAAATAATATCTAATTAGCTTTGTTTGAACTAGCCCTTTATTCACTGATAATAACCTCAAATTTCTTCACACAAAGAAAAAAATCAATAATGAAAATTACATTACAACAAGGCCCACCCCATGATATTTATATTCTTAATCACATCAAAAAATAAAATCCCTGCCATCAAGTAATATTTATCTTGTTGCAAAGCACTTTAAGAGCAGTTTACAATAATAATCTTGTTCAAGTTTGAATGCAAAACATAAAATAGCGAGTTTTACACAGCACTGCCAAACGGTGGTATAGTAAAACCCTATTTTCCACAGAGCACAGAAGCGAATTCCCTAACCCAGCACGCATAAATCTGGTAGCACCGCCCTCCCATTCAGCAGTTGTTGCAACGACCCCGTTGGGTACAACACGCGACGCAAACACACCGTTTTTAAAAAGCCTTTTTCTTCACATTTTCTCGCCCTCCTCTTCCTCTTTGAACCTCAAACGAAATCATGGTAAGTTATATATATATATTTTTTTTATATTTCTTTCCTCGTCCGCCTGTCTGAGACGATTTGGTGAGGTGGGAATGAAGGTTACGCAGCGCCCCGGTTGTTAATTGAGCTGCACGACGTCGTCGAGGGTTTTCCTGTTAACTCTCTCCAGTCTAATTAAACAGACACATTTTCACGCCTTTTAGAGCCGTTTTGACATTACTTGCGGTTATACTTAAGGGATGAACGTGAACGTGGTGGCGTTGCTGTTGATACACAGCCTGGTGTGCAGCAGTGGCACGATGTGATTGGCATTGTGTTTGAGATGAGAACAATGCACTGGCGTGCGGCACTCGGGCTTTAGTAACGAGACAGTCAGGGGGGATAAATCCGCTTTTCTCTGTAAAGCAGCAGCATTATTTGTCTTTTATATATTTATTTTGGTCCAATTTAACGTATCCATTTGCTAAAATCGGACACCTTGCAAATGCTTCAAATGTTTCAAGGCAGGGAGGGGCAGGTTGGTGGGTGGATGGAGACATTAGATATCATTTTAATTCATAGGATACAGCAGCAAAAATGTTTTCTAAAATTATCCATGATTTTTTTTTTTTTTTTTAAAGCATAAATTGATGCAACACGAGGCTTCTGTTTTAAACATGACAATGATTATTAAGGGTTATTTTAAATGAACACCCATCTCTCAATTGAACTAATAACGTAATTCAGATTACATGCGGATTTCTTCAAAATAAGAGGACACAGTTGCGATTGGGCAGATTGTTCCCAGGATATCCACTGTGATTGGGCATCCTCAAGGCACCGGGGAGCAAGTGGAATATTCCAAATTGACAGTGTGCACGCGCAAAGGAATTTGCATTCCTGCTTACGCTTGCAAAGGGAGAGGGAGAGTGTGGCATGAAAAGACAAGAGGGCAAAAAAGACTGGAGGAAAGAGGAGTGCAGCGTCCTGCATTTCTGTCCCCTGCAGATTGTGGTGCAGGGAGGTGGCTCCTGCTGCACTACCTGTTAATCTCAGACAGGGGGAGCAACTGAATGTTCCCAATTTCAAGATGCATTTGTGTTACAATTATTGTGGTAGATTTCATGGAAAAGCCAGCAGTGTCAGAATGTAAGGCGACGTGAAATTAAAACTAAATGAACACAAGTAAATAACCTCCCTGTTTTGTCTTTCCCCAGCGTGAGTGTATCTCCATCCACGTCGGTCAGGCCGGTGTCCAGATTGGCAATGCCTGCTGGGAGCTTTACTGCCTGGAACATGGGATCCAGCCGGACGGACAGATGCCCAGCGACAAGACTCTCGGAGGAGGGGATGATTCCTTCAACACCTTCTTCAGTGAGACTGGAGCTGGAAAGCACGTCCCCAGGGCTGTCTTTGTGGACCTGGAGCCCACTGTCATCGGTAAACTCTCATTAAATAGAAATTCTAAACATAAATTATTGTAGCTGCTTGTACCCCAACCCCCCTCCCCCGCAGTTGGTCAAACCCTTCTTTAATTTATGCTAATTCCCTTCAGACGAGGTGCGCACGGGGACCTACCGCCAGCTGTTCCACCCTGAGCAGCTGATCACCGGCAAGGAGGATGCTGCCAACAACTACGCCCGTGGACACTACACCATCGGCAAAGAGATCATTGACCTGGTGCTGGACAGGATCCGCAAACTGGTGGGTAACTTGATATCAGGAGGGATCCATTCCTCATTTGGAATTTAAATGACATAACTGCATCTCATGTGTGATCGCCGTCTCTCCCCCTCTGTCCTCAGGCGGACCAGTGCACTGGCCTTCAGGGCTTCCTGGTTTTCCACAGCTTCGGAGGTGGCACCGGCTCTGGTTTCACCTCCCTGCTGATGGAGCGTCTGTCTGTCGACTACGGCAAGAAGTCCAAGCTGGAGTTCTCCATCTACCCAGCTCCCCAGGTGTCCACCGCTGTGGTGGAGCCCTACAACTCCATCCTGACCACCCACACCACCCTGGAGCACTCTGACTGTGCCTTCATGGTAGATAATGAGGCCATCTACGATATCTGCCGCAGGAACCTCGATATCGAGCGTCCCACTTACACCAACCTGAACAGGTTGATCAGTCAGATTGTGTCCTCCATCACTGCTTCCCTTCGTTTCGATGGTGCCCTCAATGTTGATCTGACAGAGTTCCAGACCAACTTGGTGCCATATCCCCGTATCCACTTCCCTCTGGCCACCTATGCCCCTGTTATCTCGGCTGAGAAGGCTTACCATGAGCAGCTCTCAGTGGCTGAGATCACCAATGCCTGCTTTGAGCCAGCCAATCAGATGGTGAAATGTGACCCTCGCCACGGCAAGTACATGGCTTGCTGCCTGCTGTTCCGTGGCGACGTGGTGCCCAAAGATGTGAATGCTGCCATTGCCACCATCAAGACCAAGCGCACCATCCAGTTTGTGGACTGGTGCCCCACTGGTTTCAAGGTTGGCATCAACTACCAGCCGCCCACTGTAGTTCCTGGTGGAGACCTGGCCAAGGTCCAGAGGGCCGTGTGCATGCTGAGCAACACCACTGCTATTGCAGAGGCCTGGGCTCGGCTTGACCACAAGTTTGATCTGATGTACGCGAAGCGTGCCTTTGTTCACTGGTATGTAGGTGAGGGTATGGAGGAGGGCGAGTTCTCTGAGGCCAGAGAGGACATGGCAGCGCTGGAGAAGGATTATGAGGAGGTTGGAGTCGACTCCATTGAGGGTGAGGGAGAGGAGGAGGGAGAGGAGTATTAAACAGGACATAAAGGCACTAGTTAAACATGAAACAACTGATGGCAGTGTGTTCTTGAATGCATTCCAAACAGAAATGTTTGTCTTATCAATTACTAGTTTGGCTGTTCAGAATAAAATTCCTCTAACATGTGAATTGGTTTGTCTGTTATTAATTCAACCATAAGATATGTTGATGTGTGAATATCATAAGCCTGTGATTACTGCAGAGCATTTTTATTTATTCTCATAGAAGGAGGGACAGGAGTCTTTTTGGTTGTTAGTTTTATAAAACATGGATGAGTCCAGCGTCAAGATTGTTTTTTGTTGGGGTGGGAGTTTAGGGAGTCTATCTCATCAACACCGCTAGTAGAGCTGCTTTATTAACAACTGTACTGTCAGAAAAGTGTCAAGAATCACAGTAAAATAGGAATACACAACTGTTTTGAGTCAAGTTTATTTGAAAAACAAATTCAGTTTTGTCCAAATTAAAGCACGCACACTTTGACAACCAAACTTGCTTCAAGTAGGTACAAAAGATCACAGCGTGTCTACGGTAAAATTCGAGGAAATTTTTCATTGAAAACCTAAATATTACACACTCTTGAATTTGTCATTTAGAAAAACTGTTTAAAAAAAAAAAAAAGTATAAAAAGACATCCCAGGTGCCTATAGCTTGCAAATCAGAAGTTGCTTGGTTTTGTATTTGGTTGTGTAAGGCTGGTGATGGTTCACACGGGCCTGTCCTGCAGCAGAGGGCAGTTGTCCACAGCTCCCCGTCTGTTCAGGAGACTCCAGAACATCGAGGCTCCAGAGGAGGTGTGAGCCCCGCCGGGCTGCGGGCCAGCAGACACAATCATGTCTTCCTTCAGAGGACGGTAGGACTTAAAGCGCCTGTTGAGTAAAGTCCGGACAGGTTGTTCAAATTACGTTTGCATTATGTTATGTTATTTTCCACAAGATCCCGTGAAAAGACCATGTGTTGACTATGTGTTACCTTACAGCACCTTCTGATTACCCTAATCTATCTGTGGCTCTCAGACCCGAGCCAAATTCATTCCTACAGAAGACGTAAATCCTAAAAACATGTCATGAATACATACTTTCGTGTTTCTGGCCACCTGATGAATGTATGTCCAATTATTCAATCTACTTTTAGCTCTGTTTTTGGTCGCTACCAACTCCTGAGAGAAATGTGAGTCTCTTTAGCTGCTAAATGCTCCACTATGTTCATCAGCTAGTTGCAACCTTTGTTTAGTGTAAGTAGTTTTATTTATTATTTATTTATTAGCAAGTAGTGTATGATGGGTTTTTTAGAGCTTTTTCTCTGAAAACAGCTGCCTGCTGTGACCGAAAACTACGCTATGAGAGCGGTGAGAGTGAACCAAAATAGGAAAGCTGTTGTAAAATGCAAAAGCAATGAGCTGAAACGTGCTGAACAAATCTCTGTAGAGCTGACGGGAACTGCAGAGTTGGGTGATAACTTTCTGTGGGTTCCTCAATACGAGCGATCACTTTCACATTACACATTTGATCCATTGTTATTATAATAGATTGATTATATCCGCAGTTATTTCCTCAAACAGCTGGGCGTTGTAGTTTTCAGCAAATGTTACTGAAACCGGAGTTATATGTTTGTTGGGTACTATTTTCAGCCGCGGATTAATACTCACTTTGAGCTCTATTCAGTATTCAGCAGCTGGAGGGTGTATGTGGGACTGACTCAAAATAAACTATAATGCCTGTGTTTTTAGTAGTTTGGATCTGTATTGGAAAGAGCAATAACTATATCGGGCTTTGGCTGCACAGGAAATACTTGTTAGTTGAATCAGTTCATCGTTGGTTTGGGTCTTTTCATTGGATTAGTTGACAATAAGCCGAACGGAGAATATCACTAAAATCATCCCTTATAGCAAATAAAAGAGATTGTGTATAATTAGTAGGAAAGTGACATCCACAGGGAACGTCAGTTCTTACTTGTAAGAATATGCCACTATTCCTACTGCTAGAACGAGTACCAGAACACCCAACACCATGGCGATAGTGCCGGGAGAGGACAGACCGGAACCTGAAACAAGGATCACAGTGTCAGTAAGCAGAATAAAGCAGAAATGTGCTGTATTGTCAAAGCAAACAATCACATGTGTGGACTGTTGAACGGTGGTTATGTTGCGTACCCATGTCGATGTTGACTTTGGTACTTGTGGCAGCTAAACTGACGTCGTTGGCCATGGACACATTGATGCAGTAGACACCTGAGTCATTGAAGAAGTGACGCAACACCAGCTGGCAGTCTTCGGAGGGCTCCACCATGTTACAAGCCGTGTGAATTGGCCTCAGGCACTCTGCATCCAGAATCACACTGCACACCTCTTTTGGAAGGCTGGACAAAGAAGATGAGTCAAAATAAACAATAAAATGCTTTTAAAGGAAACTAATCTTTTGGATTATTTGATAAAGTTCAGAAGGATTCACCTTCCCTGGCAGGTAACAGTGATGTCCAAAACATTTCTGTCCATTTCAGGTGTTGCCATCACAGCATTGTCCATTTTTACTATCTCAACTTTTTCAATGCCCTCTGAAAACAAAGACAAGAGGGAAGGACGGTCACTGACAATCACCTCAAAGGCTTTCATTTTGTTGTTCATCGATGAATGTAGCACTAATGAAAGGTTAACTCACCGACCACTTCGATGCCAGTGCAGAAGGAGCCATAACGATATATCACACAGTCGTCATCGGAGGGTTTATCATCAGCATCCGTCTCTGCAAACGCGACCACTGTAGCTTGGCCTGTCAGTGTCAACGTTCGCTTTGCACCTTGTGAGAATAAACAGCAGCAGAGACACTGATAATATTTCATTTTTGACATTTCTATTAAGAAATAATCGTTGATAAAGTGTCATTTTGATTATGCCTGTTCTGCTTTTTGATGGCTAAAATTTGTGAAAAAATACAAGTGGTGTAAAATAACATTATTCTGTATTTACAGAATGCATCTCCTTTAACTCATGTTGGTAGTAGTGCATGCCTGTACAGCTCCGAAGAGAGCAACAAAACATTTGTGTTCACCAGTGGTGGAAAGAAGCTTACATTTAATCAAGTACTTTACTTCTGCCATAATGTGAGGTACTTGTATTTTACTTAGTATTTCCATTTTATGCAACATTATACTTCTACTCACTATACTTCCTATACTTCTACTTCTACTAATTCTCCTACTTCTTGAACCAAATAAACTATTTAAAACCCCCCTTGGATCAGCTGGAAAATGCATCGTCACAAAGCAGATAACAGGGCTGTTTCTCTGAGCTCATGAAAAGTTAACTTTTGAGAGATTCACAGCACAGCGACTCTACAAACACATGATGATCTTCTAGAATATGATGCATTTCTGTAGATTAAACTACCCAACAGTATATAAAGTAGTTACATTTAGCTCAACCGTAAACATCTACAGCAGTACGATGCAACACACACATGAATGCAGCAGTAATATTAATCCAGAAACATCAGAAATAATAGGAAAACACCTAAGTTGTGAATGGAGGACTACCTGTAGTGGAGTATTTTAACAGTGTGGTATTAGTACTTTAACTTCAAATATAGGGTCTAAATACTTCTTCCACCACTGGTGTTCACAGATAACAGTGGTCCATACTCAACATGGCTATAACACCAGGGTCAATGGGCATTCATGCATAATATCTCCTGTAAATAATGTAGCCAGAAGCTCTTTTTTTATTCTGTGGAAAAACCTTACATCACATTTTTACTTGAGCTGTAAGTTTTCTTACTCTGACATGTTGCCACTTGGATCTATGTGTTTTGTAGATCCTTAAATAAAACAAATGAGGCAAGACAATTTGAGCCCACAGCTCTCAGTCAGCATGCAAATCCGAATTCAAACGATGAAGCACAATAGAGCGATTCATTTTTTAAGTCAACTTGCTCGGCTTGTTTCACACAATGACTGTGCTTCTTTATTTATTTGAATATTTGCATCACATTTACATTTAAGGAAATCGGCTGATGCTCGTATCTGGTTCATCTGGCAGGCGGTCAGCTGGTAAAAACTCAGTATTTTGCACTTCAGCGGGACACATTTGCTGTTGTCGCAGATACTACTGCACATCTGGCGGGGATTAAACAAGTGATCTTCTGGTGAAATGATACTCCAAGTATGTACATTATGTACAACTACTCAAAATATCTTACCTGCTGCAAGTCTGGGCCGTGGCATGCCATGGTTGACGGGGGAGGGAGTCTTGGTCACTGTGGGTGCTTCCTGGGCAGGCTGAGTGGTGGAGGCAGTGGAGGCCTCATCTTCAGTGTTGTCCTCCTCTGTGTCCGAGGGAACCATGTTGACCGTCAGACCAGTGGCCTTGGTGGAAACCAGTAGGGGGATAGCGGACACCAGTGCAGGAGCTTTCACTACACACAGGGAAGATTGCTGAGTTAGGTCTGTGCTTCAATAAGCTGTATGTATGTGAAGCTGACTACACGGGTACAAAATATTGTAAATGTTCTTACATTTTTTAGCTTTTGGTGAGTCGTTTTTAAGAAATAAACCTATTAGCTTTATTTTCCCGAGAGTTAGATGAGAAGATTGATACCACCCTCACATCTGCCAGCAGCCAGCTAGCTTAGCATAACATTCAGCAGGAAACAGCTAGCCTGGCTCTATCCAAAGGTAACAAATGTGGCTACCTACTAAGGCTCACTAACAAACACACAGTGCTTTGAGCTAAATGCTAATGTTAGCATGCTAACATTGTGACAATGCTATATTCACCATCTTAATTTAGCATGTTAGCATGTTAACCTAATTAGCACAAAACACGAAATCTTCCCACCAACACATCCAATGCTCATTAATGATAATGGTGTTTGTTGAATCCACACTCAAACAGAAATGTAAAAGTTTGTGGTTTTACAGGCGGGTTAAGTGCTGTAACTACAGCATGTGTTCCTAACCTGTGGTACCCTGATCAACAGGTGGACCAGGGGCCTTGGTTGGGGTATCCACTGGTGGGTCGCAGGCCTTATCTGGGATGACCGCCTGGATCACCACCTGAGGCTTGAATGAGCCAGAGTTGATGTAGGTGTGAGTCACAGTCAACTCTCTGGAAATGAGGGCTCCGCTTTCATCCCCAAAGTCCCAGTTGAAGGTGATGTCTGCGTTGCTGAGGTACTCGCTGGGGTCATGGAGGGTGATGGTGAAGGCGATCGCCCTGTTCTGGACGAAGTGCATGTCCCCGGCCACGATGTCGTTCACTTGGTCCAGGGAGACGGCAAAGGGGATTTGATCTGAGGAGAACAGCAAATAATGACGTCAAAAAAAGTTTATAGTACAATAAATACACATTAAGTACGCAAAAGCATTGGGGTGTTGGGACAGGAAAGGAAATTCCTTTGTGAGATTTATTATATACTTTAAAAAAAAGATCCAAATAGTTACATCAGAAAGATGGCTTTCATGCTATTCATTAACATGAATCTTCCCGATTTCATTGCTTCTCATGTCTCGTATCATGTGCTTCTGTGTTGCACGTTCGAATTAGGATGTAGTATAATGGTGTCCTGTATTATGTTTTTAACTCACATTAATACCCTCTTCTCTTTTTATTATTGCTCTGTTTGCTTGTAAACGATTTAAAGAACTTGTTGGCTTATTGTGGTCAACTCCTGAGGGAAATATCTGGCTCTTTACCTGCTAAATGCTCCACTATGTTCACCAGCTGGTTGCGCAAACTATTTATTTGAGGAGAGACAGGAAAGGCAGTAAAGGGCCCAGGCTGGATTCGAACACAGGACACTGCGGTAAGGAGGTTAGGACTCAGCCTTGATACATGGTATGTGCTCTACCTGGTGAGCTACCGGGGCGCCCGTGCACAGTGGGTTTTAAGAGCTTTTTCACTGAAAACGATGCTATGGGAGCGATAAGCGTGAACCAAAACAGTAGAGTTGTGGGTCGCATTTTTATTCTAAAAATAAGGCTTTGTTTATATGTATCATATTTTTCATGTAAAAGCAAATTTTTTTATGTCTAAAAGAGAGTTTACCATTAGCTTAGCATTTAGCAGCTCTTGGTTCACTCATGTAGAGTGGGGATTGTCTTGCTTTTTTAACAAGTGAAACACTTTTTACACAGTCCCTAACTCACCAGTGATGGAGAACTGAGTGGAGGCATATCCCAGAGGAATGAACTTCTCTTTGCTACGGTAGTGGTAGATAACGATGTCCATGGTGTAGGAGCCAAGTGGGATGTCATCTGTACCGATGGTGAGGGAGGAGGAGGAGTCGTCTGCCACCTGCCAGTACTGACCTGCCAAATGAGCATCCAAAGCCTGGTGAGTACACATGAGATAGACTTTGCTGCCGCTTCACTACAAATATCTATAAATGATTTTAATCATTCATCTAATAATATCAGGCTAAAATACAAAACTTTTTGTAAGAGGCGTTCAGGGTCAGAGCTTGAAAAGAAGATATAAATGCTTACAAGAGTACACTAGTAAAATGATGGAAAAACACAATTAACAGCTTACATAGTAATTATGTAAAGTTCTTCATTTCTTCATATGACACATTTTGGATATAATATCAGTGAAGCCTCATGCCTCTAGACAAGCAAATTCTGAATCCCAAAGTCATGGATTGTTTGCTTTAAAGTGTAGGGAAAATTCTAGGGACATGATCATATGATAAGGCTCAAGCATAATCCATCCTGGGTCATCTTTCAGGTCATTGTATGTGCCATAAGAAACTCTGTGACCCTCTGAAAAGACAATATGTAGAGACATTTGGTTGAAAAAAAAAAAAAAAAGACAGCTCGACTCACCCCAGGTCTTCCAGACAAACACATAGCTCGGCTTCTTGTCCTTCTTAACTGGCGCCCCATCAGGGAAAACAGCCTCCCAGTCTGTGTTAGGAGTTGGGTACACTGGCTCAGACTCGCGGTACTTTGTTCCTGTAGCAGGAGCAAGGGCGTTGTGACCGTTAGAGACTGTGAAGGGTCTACAGCCATGCTAGCGGCTCTTTGAGGCTGTACTGAGCTAAATGCTAACATGCAGATGTTTAGCAGGTATAATGTCCACCGTGTTCACCATATTAGTTTTGCATGTTAGCACGCAGACATGTGCTAATTAGCACTGAACACAAAGCACAGCTGAGGCTGATGGGGATGTCATTTGTTTTGCAGGTATTTGGATATAAATCAAAGAATCAGACAGAAATCTGACCTGATATTGGCTCGTGAGGAAAATTACAGGGATCACCAAAGTTATTACAGTTCATCCTGAGGGGAACATGAATGTCTGTACCGAACCCCATGGCAATCCATCCCATAGTCGTTGAGACATTTCTTTAAATAACACAAAGGTCAACCTCACTGGTGGCGCTAGAGGAAAACTCAGAGCATCACCAAACTCCTTAGGTTCCATCCTCTGGGGAACATGAACATCTGAACCAAATATCATGCCAATCCATCCAGTAGTTGTAGAGGCATCTCACTGAGGAC
>CM022479.1:26701084-26728259 GCA_011952105.1 Coreoperca whiteheadi
GTGTCGTGGGGTGGGGGGGTGGGGGGGGGGGGGGGGGGGGGGTTGTGTGGCACAGTCGCGAGGCACAGTCGCGATCTCTCATCGTGACATTGTTCGACTGACAGCACGAGCATTTGCTTTCTCATCTGGCGGCATCTCCACACAGATGGTTTCTGCTGCCAACGCAACACGCTGAAGGTGAACGGCAGTTCAAATCCGCGCCTCAAATAGCAACATTTCATACTTTGAGCTAAACCAACCTGGTTAATGCCAATGAAGAGCGTTAGCCGCAAGGCGCGGTTGGTAAATGGTGGGCGCTGCCGTGAAAGAGCTGTTTCTGTCTCTCTTGTTGTTTTTAGCTCGCTGAACTGAGGCAGGAGTGCGAGGCCCGAGGTCTGGAAACCAAGGGAAACAAAGGAGAACTCATTGCCCGACTGCAAGCCTACCTGGAGGAGCACGGTGAGGCGAAATACCCTTCACATTGGGACTCACTTTAAGACATGGTATAAGTATTCTGGTGGGTGGCCTGGACTCTCACTTGTGTCTGATGGGAGATGCTGTTAGCTCTTGAGGTATAAAGAGGCTGTGTGTCCTGTCCATTAGTCTTTCATGCCTTCCTTATCGTGATAAAATCACTGACCTTTCCCTCTGGCCCGCTTCCCTTCTGCTCTCTGGTGGTGGGAAATGTCCCATGATCCAAACAACAGAGGAGGATGTGGACGTGGACGATGTGCTGGCAGAGGACACAGAGGTGATGTGGTTGTTGATTTTTCACGATGTGTGCTCAGACCTCCATCACGCCACTTTTGTGAGGTAGAGATAAATGTTTCCCCTTTCCCTTTTTAGGACTTCACTAAAGTTGAGAGTGCCAACGATGTGAAAGTCGACAAGGATTCGGAGTCTACTGAGTGCGAGACGTGAGTTTGTTGTCGTTTACTCTACGTGCTTTTTAACAGGCAAAACTAAATATAACGTGTTCATTGGTGAGCTTTAGAGGTGCCGATCGGCGTGTTTTGGGAATTTGGGCCGAGACAGGCTAGCTGTTTCCCCCTGCTTCCAGTCTTTATGCTAAATAAGGCTAACCAGCTCTAGATCCATAGAGAATGCACATTCAATTCAATTCAATTTTATTTATGCAGCACAATATCACAAATCAAAGGGCTTTACAATCTGTACAACATACGACATCCTCTGTCCTTAGAGCCTCGATCCGACCAAGGAAAAACTATCCAAAAACAAAACTTTTAACGGGGAAAAAAATGATAGAAACCTCAGGAAGAGCAGCAGAGGAGGGATCCCTCTCCCAGGACGGACAGACATGCAATAGATGTCGTGTGTACAGAATAGATTCACAACAGAAGATCATAGTACATACAGTTATGACGACAATAATGAAATTTAAGAATGGTATTGATCTTTTCACCTAACCCTCTGCAAGAAAGCAAAGAAGAATATGTCCCATAATGTGGAACCGTACCTTTAAATGTGGATAGTAACATTCTTCATGACTACACTATAACCAATACTCCGGTACATCTCGTCTAAATAGCCTCCCATGTGGGGTGTTATTGGTCGTCTAGTTCGGTGGTGAAATGTCCCAAATGGTCGGCCCCAGATTGATACACAAGGGTTTATAACAGGTCATTAGTTTTTTACCACTAAAGCACAATCAATCTTTGATCATTGCACGTCTATGCATGTTTTTCTTTCAGACCAACTGAAAAGAAGGTGGTGAAAATAACTCCTCCGTCATCTGCCAGTGAAGTACGTATGACATGTTTGCGTGTGCTAATAATTTGATTGGAGGCCTCTATTCCGCGTATTTTAATATATAGACCGCGGTCACATGTGGAGGTGATATCCGAGCTCTTAAACAGACGCACGTTAACAGGATGAGACGCGCGTGTCCAACAGGAACTTCTGTGCACAGTAACGTTCAGCGGTCTTTTCAGGAGTGAGAGGGTGTGGAACCAAAGAACCCATAATAGTACATGTTCCATTGGTTACGCCTTTGCAATCGTTCATCAGCAGAACCAGCGCCTCTGCCAGCAGCATGTGTTCTGAATTCAAATTGTGACCTTCTGTTTGAGCAGAGACTACAGAAGAGAGCTGAGCGTTTCAACTTGCCTGCTTCTGCTGAAAGCAAAAAGGCCATACGTGCAGCAAGGTAAGACTTCTCTGAGTGTCTTTGTAACGGATACTTCCCGCTTATTACAATTTGGCTTTTATTGTTGTAGTTTTGGCCATCGTTCCTATGAGTAACGATAACACTGCACTCACCGGGGTCATCCAAGAAGCACAAGCAGTCAGGTGCTCAGACAGGTTTTAGACGGCACCTCATGTTAACTGAACTAACTTAGATCAGAAAACAAAGGTGAGTAGTCAGATTATTACTCAGTCTGTTGTAAACCTCCATCATTTTTTTACAGACCGACTTCCTGGTTCAACTTTGACATATCAAACTTACTGTAGTTTACACAGTTTACCTGTGCAGTAGGGATTACGTCCGACAGGTGAGCCCGCTTCACGGTTTGACCTCTAAGTGATTTTAGAAATTCAAAAGTAAGTTAATTCTGTAAAACGTTACAACATAAAAATAGTCATACATAAACCCACGTACCTGCAGTTGTACAGAGACAGGGGTCTCTCTTACATAAATGCTCTCTGTGCCTGTGTTCAATACCAACAACCGATCACTTGAGCATTGCAAGCTGCACAGCAGCCCTGCCAAACTCATTCCTAGACAACTCTTCTTCTGCTTAACAGATTTATGCATGGAAATAATCCAAACTTCAGCTCCAGCGGGTAAAAGATAACACCACATCCACTTTACATTTGGTTAAAGTCACTTAGCTTGACACGTGACGCAAACACACAGAAAGTAAGTCCATCCCATCCCAAGAACAAAAGCAATGCCAGCAGAGGTGCAGCACGTACAGTTCATAACACAACGAACTATACTTTTGTTAAAACACAGAACATTCCCCTTTTAGAGAAAAGTGTACGGATTCTACATTACGACATATTTACTCGCATAAAAATATATTATTGACACTTTGGGACGCATAGAAAAAATAGGGTGAACCTGCACCCTTCAAAATAAATGTTTATGCCCTTCACATTACTACGTCAGTAATTACTTTGGTGAGTCAACTGTTGTCATGAAAATAACAACCAAGTGGGTATACACCGGGATTCATACTTAAAGTAAATGTCAAAGCACATACCCACGGTGACAGGATTGTGCTCCTTTTCTTCAGGTTTGGCTCATCCACCGAGGCTTCCAGTCCCTCTCCAGGTCTGTGGTCCCTCTTTGCTTTACTAAACTGGCTTTATATGTTTTCAAGGGAGCAAAAAGGTTTCCTGTGATTTTTTTTAAATGATTACTTCGAAGGAAAACGCCACTCTTTGCACGGCAATTTGGGGTTTCTCTCCATAAGTCACGTGTGATTTGAAACGCAGGACTCTGGATAACAACTCATGAAATGAAGTTTATTGTTAGTTTCTGCTGTTATTTTTTCCAAAGTCATCAGATTATGTGGTAGCAGAACAATTCCTGTTAAAAGCGCGCCATCTTTGAGGTGCCACACGGCTCCAACTGCATGCTGCCATTTTAGCATGAAGAGTTGAAATTACTGTTATAACGCAATATAAGGTTGGTTTATAGCTGCGACAACTGTGTAAGGTAAGAATCCCAGGTTTCATCAGCTATTATTCCTGGGAAACGGGAGCACATTTTGGCGAGAATTCTCAGGAAATACCAGGATTTCAATTCCCAGCATCCAAACTTATTTCACATACTGTCTAAAGTTGCTTCAGCGTAAAGTCAGTTTTATTCATATAGGCCAATATCACAAATTTGCCTCAAGGGGCTTTACATTAAGCACAGCATACGGCGCCCTCTGTCCTTAGACCCTTGATTCGAACAACAAAAAAACTCCCCCAAATCTAACTTTTTTTAACTGGGGGGGGGGGGAAATGGAAGAAACCTCCAGGAAGAGCAACAGAGGAGGGATCCCTCTCCCAGGACGAACAGACATGCAATAGATGTCGTGTGTACAGACTAGATTCACAACAGAAGATCATAGTTTGTACGCAATAATGATGAGAAAATGTAGATTGTAAAAGACAAGTGAAGAGGTGGCCCGCGATCACAGATCCAGACTCAGAAATACCTGCTGAAAGAGCGGAGAGAGGGACGAGTAACATGACGACAGCATATATCATAATGCTTTGGCAACATGTGGCATTTAACGTGTTTTTCAAGTTTGATGTTAAAGGTCTCGCTGTTTTCTACCCGCTGCCTCTCACCCCACAAATGTATTCATTCAGCAGGTCTGGTTGCAAACAGCAAAGCTCCTGTAAGTGCCCATCGATTCGTTAACACATTTATTGATTTATTTATTTTTTTCGTCTGGTTAATGAGGTGACGTTAATCGGGCTGTTTTTGTGTCTCCACAAAGGTGAACGTCGATCAGCTGAAGAAGAGAGCGGAACGATTTGGTATGAACGTTTCGTCCGTTTCACAAAAGGTGAGCTCGTGTGGTTGAGTGCACGTCAAATAAACATTTTTCTACAGTGATTTATTTTTTTTTTTTTTTTGGGAGTCTAAATTTGGCATTAATTAAATCTGATGTGGCCGTGTTCTTTCCAGATTGAAGAGGATGAAAAGCTGAAGAAGCGGAAGGAGAGGTTCGGGGCCTTAACAAGCGGTGCAGGCGGTGCAGCCGATGTCGAGGTAGGTTTTATTTCCATTCCTTGTTTTTTTGTTGTTGTTTGACTCGGTTGACAATAGTGGTCAGATATATTTTGTCACATTGCAGTAAGTTACACATAAAGAGGCCAGAGGGAATGAAGAAAGCGAGATTGTGTACTAATGTCGGTGTTTCCCTTCTCTTCTTCTACAGGCAAAGAAAATGAAGCGCGCTGAAAGATTTGGAAATGTGTGAATAATGTTTTAGAGCCTTTTTTCTTTTTTCTTTTTTTAAAGCATTTTCATTGCTGCACAACAGAGATTCCCGAAGGATTTCTGGAAATCAAAAGTATAATTAAATGCAAAGATAAATAAATGGGTGAGTTAGATCATTTAAATGGTTTGGAAAACAAACGCAGTTATTTACTAAGCCTCAAGTCAGCGGATAATGTAAATTAGAAAAACATATTTGATTTTCTCAGTCCTCAGAGGCCGTCAAGCACGTTGTTTTTCATTTCCCTCACTTTTTGTATAGGAATTAGAGGCGTGGGCAGTATCAGCTCCTGTGTAACAGAGGGTTTTGTTTTGCTCCTCTTTCCTGAACTCACAGTTCTTTCAACAGATAGGACACCCGCTGTTTTCTGATTTGCGCCTCTGTGCTGCCCTTTCTCAACGCTGCAGTGAAGTCCTTTTACCTTTTGTCCTTTTATTATGAAGTCCATATTTTAAGTCTTTGTAAAGCAACTAGTCAGCCCTTGGTGGGTAGTTAAAACAGCTCCTGCAGCTGCTTCACAGTAACAGCCTTCCAGCTGTTTAGGGGAAATAATGTGCTTGTTCTCTGTGTCTCAGGTGATTATTTACTGTATAATCTTTAAATGAAATGCATAAAACAACCCGAAAGTCCGGCCACCAGAGGTCAAATCTTTGCTCGATAAAGGTTGTGTTAAAGGTCCAGTGTGTAGGATTTGGTGGCATCTAGGGTTGAAATTGCAGTTTGCAACCATTTGAATACCGCTTGCCTCGCCCTCCCCTTCCAAGCGTGTGAAAAATGCGACAGACCGTATCTAGAGCCAGTGATTAGTTTGTCCGTTCTGGGCTACTGTAGAAATGTGGCGGTGCGACATGGCGCCCTCCGTGGAAGGGGACCCGCTCCCTCTGTAAATTAAAAGACAACGATTCTTATTTTCAGGCGATTTTACTTTAATAAAAACAAACTTATGAATATTATATTCCACTTCTGCCAATAGCTCCTCCTACACACCGGCCCTTTTTAGTTACAACGTTTTGGTGCCTCTTTGTGAGTGCAGGAGCCTGAATTGATCGTTACGGTAATGACACAGGTTAGATAAGATGAGCAGATCAGAAACCAGCGAGGCTCTCGTTGGTTAGGGATGAGGATAAACGCAACCAGGAACTAACACCAACCCGGCATCTAAAAATGTTCTTCTCATTGTCATACGTGCAACGATGGAAATAGGAAATGTTTAATACATTTGTACAAGGACTAAGAAAAACCAAAACATCCAAGCTCATGGTAGTTAAAGTGACTGTTGACCCCAAAATCAAAATACATATTTTTCCTCTTACGGTTACTTTAGATAATCCACAGATTTGCTGTGAGCAGTTTCATGTGGTGGATTATCTTGAGTAACCGGGTCATGATTTCTGGAAAGAGAATTTGCTGTAGAGTTTTTCAAATGTGTTTTTTGTGGCGCTTCGAGCTCCATAAGCCGGGCGCCACATTGTCCCGTTATATTAAAAAAAACAAAAAAGGGTCGATATCACCAAAACAATCTAGATGGATAAACAGCACCGCAAGTAAGAGAGAGAAATATGTATTTTTGATTTTGGGGTGAAGTGTCCCTTTCAGAGTAAAATAAGTCCTTTACTGATTGGACGTAATGCAATCAAACAAACCTTTTCTATTAATCCATTTAAGCGCACTAATTTCTACTTACTGTGTGTATTTAATTGTACTTTTGATTTATCAGATAGCCCGTTATTTTCTTTTTGGGATTCCATTGGTACACCTCCTCAGTTATCTGTCCATTTTATAACATTTTGTGATCTAAAATAAATTGTTTTAAATTTTTTGATGTCTGCTTTCGTGATTGGTTCTTGTTTCGTTTATTATCTCTTTATATCTCCCTTGTGCCCACTTGGAGTTTGCTAAAGAGAGTCACTGACTGGACTTGAATATGAGAGTGAAGTGAACATAGTTTACTTGCAACCTCGGAGTAATAAGTAGTAACCCGTTATTGTTTTCCTCAAGGTCACTTTCAGGGCGATCATTCATCAAATCTGGCAGTGGTTGTCTAATATTTTTTTTAGCATCCGTGAGGATCATTATAAAAACTTCTTTTTTAAAATCAGTTTTGACCCCTTTTGTCACACACAGTCCTGGATGCAGTCAGGACCTCCGCAGCGGAAGTTGGTCTTCTTCGTGTCGTTTTGTGCGAGAACATCTACAAAATGGAAAAAGACGGAACGCAACTTTATCCACCGATTTGGGTGAAATTTGCTCATGTTTCATGTAGAAAACATTGACTGGTTTTCCCCTCTGTCCTCCGGCTCCGGACGGGCACACCGACGCCCCCGCCTCCACGGCGACACCTAGTGGCCACTTGCTTGTGTTGCTCTGAAACCACTTTGACAAGGACCAATGTAGAATAGTTGTTTTTTTTTTGTTTTTTTACACCTGACAACTAAATGATCTTGTTTTTCTTGAAAGATGAAGATTAAATAGAAGAAATAAAGCCACAATGAGTCAAATTTGTTACACAACATTTTTATTCACAAATGTTAAGTGCTCTCCTGTGGAACGACTTGGCCGACTTCGTTTTTTTTTTTTTACATATAAAAAAATCCTCTCACAAGAGACACTCGTTGCTGGCATGCACAAATATTTTTTAGCAAGTACATACAAATGGAAATGACTCCCACACCACAGATGTACGGCATCTCTCATGTGGAGCCTCCATTTTTATCTAAAAAGGTCAATTATTGTCGTGACGTAGGTGCAAACCTAATAGAGGGTTTGCACCTACGTCATGGTTTGGTCAGTTACCCGGATGCGCGGCCATATTGGAGATACTCGGATGTAAACAACAGCACGGATTGCACGGTTAATATACCACTGGAGACTAATTTCTACTAATGTATTAAGTCTAAACCATGAAAAAAAGAAGCAAAGAATGGGCAGCAGCATCCTCGTGTCTCTGCTAGGTTCGATTTACACGATGTTTGTAGCGTGACGTCAGCGAGTCCTCAGGTGACCGTGGTCCTTGTTTTCGGTTCACATTAATGCACGGCAGTAAGCTCTTTTACCTAGAATACAGTAATAATAAATACAGCACCATTAACTAAATTTCAGTAACATTTTACAGAAAATATGCAAGTCTTGTACTATTGGAGAAGGTTAAGAAATTAGATTAGAATCAGATTTTTAGCCTAGAAATAACAAACCGCAACGTAATATCAATATTAGAGTATACTATTACACTACAAAATTAGTTAAGATAGCAGCCTAATATTTCACCTAGCTGACAAGAAATAAGAAGAACAAACGCGAATGTAGTCAAGATTCTTTCCCTTGAAATCCTGGTTAAATTTGACCAACAACCACAGACGCCGTCTTTCCTCACAGTTTTTTGCACTCTTCTCCTTGATTTGTTACTACTTTTGGCAGTATATAAAACTTTAAATGTTTTTCCCGGTCCGACCGATTAGTACGGCCTCAAACACGACAATAATTGACAATTTTCAGCAGAAATAATCAGCAAAAGTTTGCGAGTTCAGTTCGCTTCAGTGGCATTGTTTACGTTCAGTATCGCCAATATGGCCGACTTCCGGGTTGATGACGTCTCGTGAAAACCCTCTCACTGAGGCAGAGCAGCCGGAGGACTTCAGAGGGAAACCCAGAAAATATTTCCTGCATAAAATATGATCCAATTTAACCTAAATTGGTGAATAACGTTGTGTTTGTGTACAGTAATCAGCGGGGCCCGCCCCCCAGAAACTCTGTTCCGGCGTCATTCGCTTTTCCAGCCTCATTCGTGCTCCAATACAGAGTGAATTCATCAAAGTAAGGCCCCGTATCGCTGCTTTAACTGCACCCGTTGAAATAAAGTTATACAGCTGTTTTACAGTAAAACCTGCAACGCAAACACGACAGGAAGAAGAGCAACTTCCGCTGCGGAGATCCGCCATTTTGTGTCTGGGTATTCTTGTTTCATGGGGGCTTAAAAGGGTCGCTAAAGTGCTGCATGGTTTGCACATACTGTTAATTTATTGCACATTTAAATGTAAGTTTTCTGCTATGTAACAAAAATGTACCTTTGTGGACATTTTTATTTTTTAGATCATACATAGATTTATTAAATAATACAGTTTTTGTTTTATATTACACCATAAACAAAAAACATGAGAGCACATGTTAATACAGGAGTGAAAAGTGTTACAACAAATATATGTGCAGAAATCTCAGTTGGGCTGTTTCACCATCAATTCATTTATTGCCTTTTGCTGGAGTATATATAAACAGTATTTTGCTATTTCAGAATCAGAATCAGAAATACTTTATTAATACTCTTTAAGGCAAATCTTTCCCAATAAAAGAACATAATGGGACGGAGACACGGAAGAGGGGTCTGATCCCTCAGCTGCATGATGATGGACTACATTTAAAGCATTTAATATATATTTAAAGCAAAGGCAGCGAATGGGAGCGTCACATGACATGTATGCGTGTGTTTTTACAGCATCATCACGCGATGTGGACCAACCGTTGCTTTGGTGACCTCCGCTGGTCTTTCATGGAATTACACCGATACCGCCCCCCCCGCCCCTCCCCCCGGCGTGACGTATGTTCCTGTGACGCGCAGAAATTTTAAACTATCGTCCTTCTCAGTGATGGCGGCTTCGTTTCGTTCTCTCCCTGCAAGCTGTAATAACAAATGGTACTACACCCGAGAGCAGATCGACAACAGCCCATCTCGGCGAGCGGGACTCGATCCCGACAAGGAGCTGTCCTACAGACAACAGGCAGCCAACCTGCTCCAGGACATGGGGCAGCGGCTCAACGTGTATCTTTTGTCGAGGGACGACCTGCGTCTCGGCTAGCGAGCGTTAGCTTGTCGGCTAGCGATGTTTAGCTTCTCGTGAAGCCGGTTTGGCCGAGAACGTGGCGGGTGTTTGTCATTTCGGGTGTTTGTAGGGCCTCCTGTTTGCCTCCATGCCCCCCGTCTCACGCGGTGCTTTTGTGATTGCACAAGGTTACCGTCTGCAAGCTAACGTTGTCTCGAGCAGCGGCGTAGTGGGCTGAGCCGGGCCGCGAAGGCCTGTGTGGTCGGCGGGCCTTCGGGACGTTAGCATTAGCTTAGCCTCGTACTGTACACCTTAGAGAGCGGGGAGACGTGCTTTAAAGACACTGCGTTTTACTGTGTGTTTATACTGTTAGTGTTTTATATGTGTGTTTTATCTCAGAGCAAGCCCTTTTATGTGCTATTTGAAAATAACTTCTTCCGGCTAGCCTCTGACTGGTGTTTGGAGCTAAGGTTAGCTGAGGTCTCCCCCTTGTTTTTCTGCTACTGATGCGATGTTAGGCTGTTGTGATACTGAGTTTCACGAGTCGTTAGCTAAAGTAAAGCTCGTCAGTTGTGTTTTAGACCACTGACCCCAGCCGTATTCACGATACCCAACAAATGCAGGTGTTTTGATCTGTTGTCACTGTTACTGCTTTGTTGTCCTTAACTACCATGCATCAGGTCCCAACTTACAATCAATACAGCCATTGTGTACATGCATCGATTCTACATGGTCCAGTCATTCACCAGATTTCACAGAAATGTAAGTATTGTTTGTCATGCTTGCCTGCCGTTCCTCATGCAGCTGCCAGCACTTTTATATCAATCAACTGAGGGACTTGTTTTGCTTTTCCCTCCCCAGGTCATTTCTCCCGCCGCACTCTTCCTCGCTGCAAAGGTTGAGGAGCAGCCCCGAAAGCTGGAGCACGTCATCAAGGTGGCCCACGCATGCCTCAATCCTCAGGATCCGTCACCAGACGTTCGCAGTGATGTAAGTGTTGGGCTGTAGTGAAAAGCGCCCACAGCTGTGCTCCGTCTCCTACCGTCTTTTCCTGATAGACTCTCCGCCATAATGCGGCTTAAAGGGAATTTATTTCATTGGTGGAATTTCTGAAGATTGATGTTGTTTTATTAATTTTACTGATAATTCTGTGTTCGTTCAGAAGCAACGGTTTGGCTACGAACCTTCCTTTTGTGGCAGCACTTTGCCCTGAAATTAAGAGACACTCACCTTTTAAGCTACTAAATGTTTTATTTGAATATAAGACATTCACCATCACAATTTCCATCTCCTAGAGTGGCTTCAGTGCTGATGCTGTTCCATGTATTTAGTCTAGGCATAAAGTTAACAGCTATAGTTATTTCTTTCTGTGTTCTTGCTTTTCGCATTTAAGCTGCGTACTTGACAAAGTGTTTTGTTTTGAGCTGCCGATACACATCAGATGTTGAGGTTGTTTAATACATAGATAAAGAGAGCAAAAGACAAGATGCATCCCAGTCTCTGTTTAGGTCTTCAGTCATCCAGGTAATATGATGTCTAGCAGTTGCAGTACAAGAGCGTCTTTACTCACTATGTGGCTTTAATTGTCTCACCACTTATCTGTGAGGCTTCTTTAGCGCTACATTAAAGGTGGGTTTAATATGTTTGACAACGGATAGAGGCCTCCCAGTGAGTAACGTGCCTGTCCTCTCAACCTCAGGCCTACCTGCAACAAGCCCAAGACCTGGTCATTCTTGAGAGCATAATACTCCAGACCTTGGGTAAGTTGGGAAAGAAAAACTGGGTCCCTTGATTTCCGTCCAGAAACACATGTGATTATAAAAATAGTGCTAACCTGTTTTACTTTTGTCCACAGAAAGACTATATGCAGTTAGCAGCACTGGAAAGAGACATTCACGCTTAATTTTTAGCAGCTCTTACCCTCTGTTAAATTACCCATTGTTTCCTTTTTTTGTTTCTATTATGTCCGTAACGTTTTACATTTCCGTCTTTTACTTTTCTTGTCTACATATTTTTAAGCCATTTGTTTGAGGACGATGTGAGGAATCGCTGCATTATCCTGAACGTGGGCTTTTAGTATGTTCGCTACCGCCTGCTTAATCGTTTCCTATGCTTTTAAGCTTGGAAGTAGATAACATTGGCTTCAATTGAAAACACCAAAATGTGTATTTACTTTTAAACCAGATTCTGTCTCATGTAACAAAGCAAGAGCTGGGAAATGACTTATAATTGAATGGTTTTCACGTTCATCTGTTGTTGTTTTCACATCGTCCTGAGTGTTATTGGAAGACCCCATGCAAAGGGATATTCCACATTATTCTCTGCAACACTTAGTTTGGTATAACAGTGTACGTTTTCTGGTTTTCAGGGACTTGAATCTTAATCTTTAATGCTGAATGGGAAATAATCTTTCTCATGGAAATTGGATTGAATGAAATCTTTGTGGTGCATACATTAGTTCGACATCTGCATTTCATTTATCAAGCCTTGTCTCTTTTTGTCCCTTTTTATTACAGCTTTTGAAATTACCATTGACCATCCGCATACTCATGTTGTCAAGTGCACTCAGCTCGTAAGAGGTGAGCATTGACTCTTCAATCTTGTGAAATACTGTTTGGATATTTCAGCATGATCGAAGGTTTGCACATTGACTTGTTTTAATTTGTTAAAGATTTTAAGTGTGTTTTTTTGTTCTATTGTTGTTCCAGCGAGTAAGGATCTTGCTCAAACGTCATACTTTATGGCCACAAACAGGTATATTATATTCACAGTTCACTGCAAAACATGCGTTTTTGTGTGTATTCTGTATAAACCTCAAACTCAATATACTGAATGTCTGTTCTCTCTCCTCCTGTTTCTGTTTTTGTTGCCTTCCGGGACGTATCCTGCCACTTAGTCTGCACTTGACCACGTTCTGCCTGCAGTATAGCCCACCCGTCGTGGCGTGTGTGTGCATCCATCTTGCCTGCAAATGGTCTAACTGGGAGATCCCTGTGTCTACAGACGGCAAACACTGGTGGGAGTATGTTGATCCCACGGTTACCCTCGAGCTGCTGGATGGTAGGTGCTGTAAATTACCCGCGTAATTCAGTCCATTCCAATTACAAGCCGGGAAAAAAGTGTTTAAGAAAGACATGCAAGTCAGTTAGAGATTAATCTGATGAATTCAAAAGCTTTTTTAACCTTCTGCAGCTGAACTTGTCTTCACTCACTTCTTCATAACTTCTTTCAGAGCTCACACATGAGTTCCTGCAGATTCTGGAGAAGACACCCAGCCGGTTGAAACGGATTCGCAACTGGAAGGTACAGATGTCTTTCCATTGCTCCTTTGTGAACCTATGGAGTACAGCGAAGACATCCTGCGTGTGCTTTTTTTTTTTTTTGACTAGCTTTTCTGTGATTGTCTGTTTTCTTGGCTCCCAGGCTGGAGGTCAGACACCTAAAGCCAAGCCAAAGGTCCAGGAGGAAGGTGACCAGAGGGACGCCATGATGAGCATGATCTCTATGGCCTCATCAGAGAGCACTGTGGCAGGCCTGATGAGCCTCTCCGCTCCACCGTCTGGCTCTTCTTCCTCATCTGTGGGTGACAAGGACAGCGGTGCCTCTGGCAGCGCTCAGGCTTGGAGTGAAAAGGGTCAGGCTGGATCTGAGCAGCAGCAGCCCAACAACGAGGTCCACGCCCCAGCTAAGGTGTCACTGAGTGAGTACCGTGCCAAGAACGCAGACGTCCTGGCCGCCCAGAAGAGGAAGCTAGAGAACATGGAGGCCAGCGTGAAGAGAGACTATGCCAACGCTGCCCAGGCTCTCATTGGTCAGCAGCAGAGGAAGGAGAAGCAGCAGCAGCAGCATCATCACCAGCAGTCGAGCTCCTCCTCCTCTGAAATGTCCACCCAGTCTCCAATTATTCTGAAAATCCCCCTTGAGAAGGAGAGGCACGACAGGAGCTCTCTGAAAATGCGTTTCCCCTTAGCCGGGGGAGGAGGCAGCGGGCACAGCAGCAGCAGCCGAGGTCAGGAACAGGACATCAAAGTCAGAATACGAGTGCCTGAGAAGCAAAGGGGGAGCTCAGGAGAAGAGGGCAAGAGCAGGGACAAGCACAGGGAACGGTCTAACCACCACCACCACCATCACCATTCCTCCTCTAGCGGTGCCTCACTCTCCTCTTCACACAAACATTCATCTAGCTCCAGTGGGGCATTAGGAAGCAGTAAAAAAGTTGCCAGCGACTCTTCGAGAACGAGCTCTTCGTCCTCTTCTGCCTCGCGTAAGAGGACGCACTCCCAAGATCCCACAGCAGGCTCTCACCCTGCCTCTAAAGTCAGCAAGTCCTCTAGGAATCTCTACCAGCTACCGTCCCTGTCTTCCTCCTCTGGGCAAACTCTGGGGCAAGGTCCTGATATTCTCCCTGCGCTGGGCCTTCCCCACCACCAAGGGGGCTATTCGCACGTCAAAGGTGACAAGACAGACACTAATGGGCACTGTGCAACAGGCGGGGGCCAGTCGAACGAGTACCAGGACACTTTTGAAATGCTAAACTCGCTTCTGAGCGCACAGGGGGTCCAGCCGGCCCAGCCGTCCATGTTTGACTACAGATCCCAATATGGGGACTACAGGTACAGCGGTGGCTCCAGGGGGAACAATGCCAGGCCCCCGCCACTGCCTTCAGAACCACCTCCCCCACTGCCGCCGTTACCCAAATGAGTTCCTGATCAGGAGATGTATTATGTACATTGTACTTGACATCACAAACTTCCATCTTGTTACATAAAGTATTGTCTGTTTTGATTTGAACTCACCCAACATGTTTAATAGGCATCAGTGTGACAGCAGTGAAATGTACTGGTGGGATTTTTATTTTTTTTTTATTTTTACACTTCACTTGTGGGGCAATAATGAGAGGCTTGAAAAGCTTGCAAAATGTGAGAAAAAACTTTACAAGAAAGTGTAAATAATAATTTTTTTTTTTTTTTCTCTTTTGTTTAACTCAAGTGAAATGTGATGATGGGACCTGGTGTTTTTACCATCACTGTTGTTGCAGCAAGTTATTGTCTTGAAATCAAGAGGAAACTGTCAGATTTTCATCACATACCTGTTAGGTCTTCTTACCGATGGTCTTTTTATAATGTTTTTATAGGATGTTATTTATTAAGTGAATGTTTTTAAAAAAAACAAAAAAAAACATAGTCTCCTTTTCTACCTTTTTTAAGGGTTCCTCTTTGTTCTTTTTGGGCAGAGGGATATTTCTTCATCAAGACTGTACAGGCTAGTTTGAGAGTGCATGTCTCCAAAGCCAATGTTTTCAATATTATTTTCTTTTTCTTTTTTTTCTTTTTTTTGTCTTTATAACCCACAAAAAAAAGGTGATTGCCCCAGCCCCCTGGTGTTATATATTTGATTTCTTGCATTATTTAGTAAACTTGTACAAAGATTGTAAAATGTTTAAAACATACATGAAATATTTTTTACATTTTGTTATGAAAAAATGCAAAAAAAACTATGTAAATTAAGGAAGCTTGTACTTTTCTTTTTTTTTTTTTTTTTTTTTTAGTTTTTGAGTGTTGCTGTTATTTTTTTAAATGGTTGTAAAATATTCACATTCAGTTCTCTAATTATTACACTAATGGACAAAGTTCATACCAAGGATATACATGTATGGTTTATCAAAGAGTTCAAACATATCTACCCGGTATGGTCACAATGAAGGAATTGCCAACAAAAAAAAAATAGAAAAATCCCTCTAAGGAAGAAATGTGAGTTTTTAATCATGTCATGCAACTGTCGCTTCCTCATTGGTTTCCTCTGGAGGACGAGTCTTTTAGGGTGATCACAGCTAAATGCAAAGAAAGAAATAGGAAGCACATATGGATCTACTTCATTTTTAAGTGGCGTTGGCATCAGCGGCGCCCACGGTCTGATAAGTCACCCTGAAACTGTGCTGGGGGAAAAAAACAAACAGGTTTTTCTGCTGGTGCTCACTTTGTGGTGACCATATCGAGCACAGTATAAAATAAGGTAAAAATACTCAATATCAGAGACTATTCAGACGCCATCTCTCTGTCGTTATGGTTGTCTTTCATTTTTGCGTTTCCCTTTTTGGGGATGTTTTTAAATGGGTAAACCCCAGTGTACACTTGTCAGTTCATGCTGGTCTGAGATTTAATCCATGTTGAAATCATGTCTTTTGACGCCACACTTTCAAACTAAATTGGTGGATATTCAGATTGTTGTTTTGTTGTTCCACACGCCATGATTTATCAAAAACGTTTGCATGTGTTCTTTAGTTCTGTAAATCATACGCTGCAAGCAGGTTAACGACTTACCTCCACTACAGGGTCATGAGCATGAAGTATAATACTGTGTAATTAATTTGAATTAATGATGAATTTGTGTTTGAGCAAAATAGTGGATTAATTGCCATTTGTTGGCAAGAGATTTTGGGTATCATCTGTACATTGAATTCATACTAAGCTTTATATGGTTTCGATTGTATAGTATTACTGCTCTTTACCTGCTTTATTTTATCAGTTTGTAATCAAAAACTCATTTGTTTTAGGCAGTTCACAGTAATGCAGTACAACAAATCAGCCATACAATTGTGAAATAATTTTGTTCCCTTGATATTATGGAAGATAAGCTGAAAGAGTACAGCTCTTTGCTCAGGCAGCAGAGGTTTTATTAGTTATTCAACTCTTGGTTGTAACAGGGAAACAGTAAATGCACTGAATATTTATCTCAGTAGGTTTGCCTACAATGCAATTTGACAAAGTGTTACATGTATAATGGTTAGACTATTAGAATAGATGTCCAATATATCATTGCCATTTTTGAAAATAGTTTTATTCGATCTGGACCAATCTTCCAATAAAAGTATTAACTTTATGCTGTGAGAAAGTCATTACAAAAGGACCCGCATTTCAAAACATACCCATATGTGAGAAAAATGGAAGACACTCATGCAACCTAAAAATGCAAAATCACATAGCTACAATAAGTTTCGTGTTTTGTTTTTTTTCATGTCTTGGTGTTTTAAGTGACACTCAGGTCTGGAAATGAAACGTTTTGGGATTTTTCTTTTGTTTTCATTTATTAAAGGGTTATATGTGAACACTGTTCTTTTTAATATAATGTGGTTGCTTTATTCTCAATTAAAGTCAATAAATATTTTAAGAAAACGCTCACTGGACGATTGCTTGTGTAAAACATTACTGCTGCAACATTGCGAGTGTAAAAGCAAATTGTATGTTTGGTGCCCGCTTCGATTGGCGCTTAGAGTGGCCAATGAAATACCTCGAACTTTGGCCAATCAGAGCTCTGAGTGGGAGGGCTCAGTTTGCGTCTGCGGGGGAATGCAGTGAAACCGACGTAGTGCGCCTCGGGAGCTATCCGTGGTCGGGCGGCAGAGAGCAAGGTAAGCAGTTGTAAACAAAAGGCGAGGATATGCTCGTTTTCTGGCGCCGAGGCATTTCGACAATATCGAGATGGACGACCGTGTGTTGCCGTCGGTCAGCAAACCTTTCTTCGTGTTCGCAAACTGAAAAGTAGCGGTTAGCTAGCATTAGCAACCGCTAAACAAAGATGGCGACTCCTTAACTGAAAGAGTGACGCAGTACAGAGAGGCGGGCTAAAGCGCGGAGTGGCGCCTGGTTAGACTTGGCCGAGACACACAGAAATGCACTTCTGCTAGATGTATACCCGCAATAAAACAGTTTGTCCTCTACGTTAGTAAGGCTTTACGTGTTTTGATATACATGACACTTGTGTATGTGCTTAATATATATATATAAACTTGTACGTTAACAAAGTTCATCAATGTCGAATCTGACAAGCCACCTGACCTGCCACCGCCTTCGTTAACGTTAGTTAAAAGAATAATATTACCTTTTTAACGTTAATTCATATTGGTTCAACTAATGTAAACACGGTGCTCATCACTGGTAATTAGATCCAGTTATGTTCGTATAAAATCAGTAACGTTAGACTTTAACATCTCTGACCTTTGGACCCGATTTATGATTAAAGGGCTGAATAAACCACGCGGATCTCTTAAAATATGGGCATGTAAACTCCTGGCATAAAGCATCAATCGCAGTGTTTTCTTAGTTTTTTTTATCTTCACAGATTAAGCCAAAGTTTTTTTTTGCAATATGTTTGTGTACCTCTGGCCCCCATATTCCATTAATCGATCAATCTTTTTGTCTCTAAAATGCCAGAAAATAATGAAGATGTCCCACGTAGGCCTGTAATGCCTTGTTTTGTCTGACCAGTAGTTCACTTTAATATAATTAATAAAATGGTAAATATTAGGCAACTAATCCTCACATTGCAGAAGCTCAATCATGGGAATATTTGACAGTTTTGCTTTTAAAAAAGAAAAAAAAAAGTCTGAAACAAATTTATTTTCAGAACGGTTAAAAGCCTAACGTTAAATCGTTTTCTGACAATTCATTAATTGGATATTCATTTGATCTCTGCCACCATATTCCACCACTCGGTTGAATTGCTTTGACTATAAAACGTCAGAAAATAATAAAAGATGTCTGTTGCTTTTTCTCAGAATCAAAAGTCTTGTTTTATCCAACCAACATGACTGTGGCCCAAAATAGTAACCTTACTGTCATAAAAGGCAGAGAAAAGCAGCAAATCCTCACATTTGAGAAGCTGGTGTGTGTGCTATTTTATTATTTTTTTTCTTAAACTCAAATTACTCAAACTATTAACCAATTGTCAAAATAGATTATTGGATTATTCAGTCGTTCACCTAACTAACGGACTAATTGATTCAGCTCTGATTATTTTGCAGATTTGTTATGAACAGGATACGAATCCACGTTTTGCCTTCGAGTCGGAACCGGGTGGCCCAGGCGCCTCGTCCTCTGGAGCCCCAGGCCTGCTCCTTCACCCAGCGACCATGCTCTCAGCCCCGTCTGAACGGACTGGAGTTCTGCATCAAACACATTTTGGAGGACAAGAATGCCCCGTACAAGCAGTGCAGCTATGTCTCCGCCAAGAACGGCAAGCGCTGCCCCAACGCTTCACCAAAGGTCGAGAGGAAAGACGGGTGGGTGGAAAGTCAAAATTTCAGCTGCTTTTAACAACGTTTAGAAACACGTTAGAACTCAGCTTTATTATGTGTAAGCTTCAGTATGGAAGTTCAATCCCAGGCGAACAGGAGACCTAAACACGAGACCCCTATTAACACATTCAAGCATCTTTCTGTCATCTCTTCTCCAATGCCTGTCTGCTCTTCAGAGTGACGTTCTGTGCTGAGCATGCTCGCAGGAATGCCATGGCCCTCCGAGCTCAGATGAGAAAGCCGTCTTCCGGTCCATCACCAGAGGCACTGTTGTCTCAGCTTAGTGGATACAACCGAGCAGAGACACACAGCGCCGACGGAGGCCGCTCTGAAGCTAGCCGTATTCTAGGTGAATGGTTCTTCTCGTGGAGTTTATTTTAACCTGTATAAATATGTTTTTAATGTTGTAACTGCACCCCCTCTGGACAGATGAGGAAAGTCTGAGCGAGGAGGAGCAGGGTCCCTTGGTACTAGACCAGACATGGAGGGGAGACCCTGACAGTGATGCCGACAGCGTTGACAGCGATCACGAGGATCCTCTGAAGTAAGAAGAATTATCTGACCATCGCTCAACTTGTTAATCTAAACTCTCCTTGTCCTTGTTTTGGATTTAGATTGTTGTGTGAATCTTACTTATTGGCTGCTGGCTCAGACATTCATTTACTGCCTTATGCAATAACTGTGCCCCAATTCATACTACAAACTAATGCTGAGCCGGTATTGAGGTATGTAGTGTGTTTACAATAGAAAAGTGACAAAAGTAAGTAAAAAAAATTTCCCCATGTTAAACAAAAAAACACTAGATTTTTGAGTGTGCTGTAGATATACAGTATTGTTTTGCAATGCACAAAGGAACCTGATAAAATATTCACAAATGCAAAAAAATCTAAGTATTATGGTGGTGAAACCACTGCAGAAAAAACCTGGAAAATGTTCAAAACTGTTAATTTCTTGTATATTAACTACAAAAACAGTGTACTATGACAATAAGCATATAGTACATGCTGTGTGTGTATATATAATTCCACCTTAATCATGATTGCATAGTCAGACCTAGTTGGAGCTTGTTTGACGAGTTGAGTAGAGCTGTGACATGGCCCTTTTCCTAGCGATATGTAAGGTGAATGTATTTGTTTATTCTTTTCTTTGTAAATCTCAGACATGCAGGAGTGTACACAGCAGAGGAGGTGGCGCTCATCACTCGAGAAAAACTCATCCGGCTCCAGTCCCTCTACATCGACCAGTTCAAACGCCTTCAGCACCTGCTTAAGGAGAAGAAGCGCCGATACCTGCACAACCGCAAAGTGGAGCATGAAACTCTAGGTAAATGTATGACTAATTGGCTACTAACTAAACATGTTTGGCTTTGTTTGCTTACCTGCTCATCTGTTTTTCTTCATCCTGCACCCTTTCAGGTTCACAAGACTTCACAGCCCTCAGCAATAACTGTATTTGTTTATGTTGATGTCAGGGAGCAGTCTGCTGACAGGGGCTGAAGGTCTATCCTCAAAGGAGAGGGAGAACCTGAAGAAGCTCAAAGCTCTGCGCCGATACCGTCGTCGGTACGGTGTGGAAGCCCTGCTGCACCGGCAGCTGAGGGAGAGGAGGCAGGCCGTGACAGAAGGAGCTCCTCAGGTGTGACCCCATCACAGTAGAAAGTAGTAAAACTAGTAAGCATTTAAGACTTTAATAAACTATTGTTGAAGGGTCAGTTCACCAGAGATACCTTGTGGTATCGAGCCATGAAAATAGTTTCCAATTTATCTGCTCAGGTTTCAAGATAATCAGAATCAGGTTTTTTGCCAATTAGGTTTACACATACGAGGAATTTTCTTTGGTGTGAAAAAATAAACATAGAAGTATAAATAACTGTAAAGTAACATAAAGCTGCAAGACAAGAGTTGTAACAATAAGATATTAAATAATATTATATCCATGTCTGAAACCTCTGTGGCCACCCCAGTGTACACGGGGGAAGGGAATTATGTTTGTGGTTTTATACTCCAGAGTCTTCCCAGAAACAAGTTTCTGGTTACAATTTCCCGGCTTTGAACAGTTCTCACTGGAAGAATAGTTTCTACTGAAGACATACAGTGTAGTCCCTTTTGAAAACTGCGACAGCACAGGGGTCAGCAATTAGGTTCTACCGTGGGCCAGTTTTTTTCACTATTGTTCATAGGAGGGCCAATGTTTTACAGCCGTGGTAGAAACACAGACTTACGCGCTGTCAGCGTGTTTGTTTTCTTTTTTATAAATACATTTGTTTTTAATTAGAAACAATTTAAAAACTTTCTTTTTTAATGTTGTCCAACTACATGTCATTTTTCCCATAAGGGCAGGTATGAACTATATTCACTAGAAACAATGCCTTTTACCTCCATTGTATCGCAGTGAAGGCAGACATTTCTGAAACTGATATCTCAAAACCTGCGTGGCTAGAATAACGCTAGAGGTGACATTTCTTTGGTAAATTGGTGAACTGACCAATAGTTTCATTTCATCCATTATACCACTCAACATGATTTACGTTGCACATTTGTTGGCTTTTATGCTTTAAATGTAGCGGGGCAGTAGTGTCCTCAAGTATCTTGAGTACTACAGTAAATGGGGGATAATACATACTTTTGGCTTTGAGATTGTGCTGAACATGTTTGAGTGCAGCAGAATTGAGTCACATGAGGCAGACCCTCAAAGGAAACCTGGAGGATTTAATTTTTTTTTATAGAGGCCCTTTCCTCTGCCAATTCTGTGGTATCCAGGAATGATAATGTTCTTTAAGGATGATTATAGTTATAGAAGGAAATACTGTTTAGTTTTTTTGCCTCAGTTTACTGTATTGACCTTTTCCAACACTTCTTTCTTCTGTTGTAGCCACACACAAGAACAGTGTGTGAGCAGTGCATCTCCTTTGTGGAGGGAAACCGATGTAGCAACCCCTGCCTGCCTATGACCCGGCACTGTGTCTCACGTATCCTCAGTGATGTTTTCATGATGGATTTGACCACAATAATATGATCCGAAGCCCAGATCTGTTTTCATCTTGTTCTTTTGAGCCATGTTCACCTTGGCCTCCATCAAGACCAGCAGTTTGTAGTGGTTGCTGGTTTCAAAGGGGAGCCTACATTAACTCCTTCCTGTGGTCTGTTGGTTTTTCCCATATTAACAAAGGGGCTAATCTGTTCAGTTGGAAGGAACAAAATCACTTCACAGCCTGCCTTCATTTTAACCCCAGAACATTTAGGGAAGGCTCAAGCTTTTCATATTTTTCATTCAACAGGATTTACATGGTGGTTTTCTCTTCATCAGCTAAGAACAACAACAACAACAACATAGTTTTATTGCATGTACTGAAGTTTGTGTTCTTCTAATTGCCATCATAGTTGGACGGTGATTAAACAGTGTCCTGATACCAGTGTTGCATTGTGAGCAAGCTGTTCAAACCCTGCAAAGTATTAATACTCAAAGTCACTTACCACATGTACAAAACCACTCAGGCATATCATTAATACATACACAAGTGTGACACTTCACAATAAGTAATCTTATGTAGAGAAATAATCACAACGAGGTTATTTTCATAGGAATAATTATAATACTATTTGGCTACTTGTGAGGCAAAAGTTTCCCATTAACTACATTGTTCGGCCACGGTTTTTACTTTCTAAGATGGGAGAAGTTTCCTCTATCTCTTTTGCTTCTCGAGGTCATTGTTTGTGTGGTGGACATCGTGTCATTGTCCTTGACAGCCAGACACTCAGACATCTACCAGGACAGCAATCAGGTGCTTTTCAAAATGTGTCCAGGCCTCAAAGAAGTCCCCTGTGACCGAACAGTGCACATGGGTCAGTCTGACGATCCTCGCTGCCCGCTCCACCTCACCCTGCCTCCCCCCATGTACCAGCCTGAGCAGGAGCCGCCACCACAGGAGCAGCTCACCACTGCGAGCAGAGACATGTATCTGAGTGCAGCAGAGCTTCAGCCCACAGAGAGCCTTCCCCTAGAGTTCAGCGATGTATGTAGAAATGATGTTCCCCTACCACTCTCCTCTAATGTCCTTTGTAACAAAAATGTCATGTTCCACACTCATCGGTGGATACTCAATTGCGGGTGCTTTCACCGCTACTGTAACTCCTTTGGTGGGGTTCAAACAAACTCGTGCATTTGCCTGCGTGGCTCGTACTGGTCTGAGTTACTAAAAGCCACGTGAGAACGTTCACTCCCCTCACTGGTTAGGTGTGTCCGGGGCAGGAGAGAGAAGGTGAAGGTGGTCCTATGTACTTCGTCAAGTCCATGTCAGACCTCGTTTCATTCTCCGGCTAGCTGCTAGCAACTGTTGATTTCGATTATCTGCATCCAACAGCACCTGGCTACGGGAGCGGTTTATCTCAAACGAACTGCTCAATTTGTTTGTGACTGGAACAAGACCGTTTCCTCTAAAGCGTGTGGTTGTTTTGGTCTCCAACCGACTAAGATTGCCCTGTTTAAATCTGCCCAAAAAGGAGAAATGGGAGAATTTTTAGCATGAACTGAAAAGCTAAACTACCACTAAGTTGATCTGCTGATTGTGAATAATCCTGTTATGGACATTATATCCATGGCAGGATGACAGTCACAGTAAGTTTCCTGTCCATGAGTTGCTGTCAGTCAGTATGACTTTGGGTTTCTGGCTCTTGGTTCTTGTGTAAACAGTCAGTTTGAACACAAACCGGACCAGAAGTGAAAGGCAGAAATATATTATTTTTCTACTTGGTCTGGACTGAACTACAGGTGTGAAAACACCCTTGAAATACTGACTGGCATCTTCAGACGACGCAACGGGCAAGTGATTTGTGTCTTTGTAAAATTGTAGTGTAGTGACTATTTGCCACTCTTAAGAAGCTGCTGAGGGGCTGAGTCACTGCAGTTGTGATGCATGCTTCCAAAAAATGCCCAGTTTGTAGACAAACAAATGTATGACAACGATCAGCTCACCATGTGCTGTTCCAGTGTTCATGAAAAGTACAAACACACAAATGGGCATAAATGAAGGCACGAAGAGTCAAAAACTGGATCCTTCTGCCACACACAAAGCAGCAACATCTGAATCATCGACCTACATCTACATTAATTATCCAAAAAAAGGGACTCGTCGTCTGGTAGTTGGATGTGTAAACACAATTTGCAAAAAAAAAAAAATATATATATATATATACACATACACACACACCTTCAAATGACTCCTACAAGCTTTAGATTTCATACATATCCCCTGTTATACAGGACCTGGATGTGGAAGGGGATGGTATGCAGGGTCCACCATCCCCCCTACAGTTTGACACTGCCCTGGCTTTGGAGGACCAGACCATCAGAGCCATCGCTGAGGCCCCGATGGACATCCTGATCGGCGAAGACCCAGACCAGGTCGACCTGGACGCCTCCGGACAGGAGCTCTCAGAAAGAGATGTGGATGCCATCATGGACGACCAGGTTAACTCTCATTTAGGGCCTTTGTCATCTTGAATATCTCTCTTTTGAATGATGGCGCCCATACACTGTGCAATAACAACAATCCTCCAATTTTATTGTATGTCACACTGCGAGATGGGTCTAATAAAATCTTGGTCACAATCTGTGTGAGTACATCAGTTTTAAGGCTTGTCAGATTGCGCGATGATGGACTGGTGAATCGTAGCACTACGATGTAAATCGGGGGAAAAAGCTGCGGCTTAAAAGAATAGGTTCACACTGTTTTTGTCCTAAAACAATACTCAGTCCCATATGTACATTGAAACGTTGTGGGGCTTTTTCTTGCTGCAATAATTCCTATTTATAGTGGCTGTTAGATCGTGCTTCCAGTGTAAATGATGGGGAGCAAATCCGCAGTACTTGTTCTTTTATTTAAGTTAACGTGAGGCTTTGGCAGTCTGAGTTCAAATCAAGTTGATATCTTCCAAAGTCCGTCTGTGTAGTACAAAGATCCGTCTTTGTGTAGCTGTGCCTCAGAGCTCAGCAGTGAAACACAAAGAGGGAATTTCATCCTAAAAAGACTAACTTTTTAATGAGAGACCCACTTGATCTGTCTGGCTCAGACTGCTTGAGCTACAATATTCGCTTCAGATAAACTTTGGAATATGTTTTCGGCACAGAACGAGGACTGTCGAGTTTGTCCCGAGTCACTTACCTCGGAAGAGATCTCTTCACGGCCCGTATGAACACGAGGAATGACGACCGTAAGCAGAAGCTTTTCCAAAGTTCATATGGCACCGGAGTATTGGTTTAAGACAAATTTGGGAAAAATTGTGAGCCAGTCCGTTAATGGCATCCAGCTTTGGCCACAGTGGTGACATGTCTATGCACTGAAAACCCTAAAAATGAAATAAAGAAAAAGCGGAGAGTGGGAAGCTGGCCATGTCCCCGTAAAGTATGGATTTCCAATTTAGCAGTGAGTTTGAGGTGAATGTTTGTGGGGTGTCCTGTTTAACCCAGGGCTTTAAGGCGCTGACCACGAACCACAACACTTTAGTTGCATGTCATCGCTCTCGCGCTCCCTTCAAATTCTGTCACATTTCTTCTGCTGAAACTACCTCACTAGTGTATTGAGTTATTTCATGTTTAATTTTATACAAATAAACATTGCCGTTATAGTGAACCCATCCTAATCCTGTTATGGGATTATCAAAACATGGGAATGAGAGACCAGTGATATAAAACCATAGGTAACAAAAAAAAAAAAACATTCAATATTAAAAGTATTTTAAAACGGTTACATAAAAGATTAAAATACTTCACGGGGGGGGGCATAAGCAGTCCGCATGCAGCTGATGTCCCCCGCAGTCCTACTGAGCTTCTCCCGCCGGCTGTCGCGCTGTCAGAGTTGTGACGCCACAGAGTGCGCTCACATTGCGCCACCAGTATCCTGGTCATGATCGGGGGGGGGGTTGTTGGTTTTTTTGAGTATTCTGGTTCCGTTTCTGCGCATGTAAACTGCTTGTGCCGGTTTCGAGAAACCTGGCTGTGCAAACGGCTTATCTTGGTTTCTGAACATTATTAGAACCTGTCGGCCCGAGATGGACAGGAATCAGGACACACCTGCAGGCAGACGGTCAGAAACCTCGATGCTGTTTTTTCTTCTTATGTTTCATGTAAACGCCATGTCCCGAATATGAGCAAAAACCAGGAATACCAGTGCGCATGTGAACGCCCCCCCCCCTTTTTCTTCAAAGATCTACACCGGCCCCCGGTGGACGTGACTTGCAACGTGATCCAGGACCACTGTTGGTGAGCAAAGATTTCCCCAAAACAACACAAGCAGGTCGATAAAAGGTTCGTTTAGTCTCCAGGCTCCTGCGCTGTCTGCTGAGTGACTCTCAGACCCGTGGGGATGTCAGCCACGACAGGGCAGCCAGTAGGAACTCTTAACCTCGGCCCCCTAACTTCCTGTTCGTCCACCTAGATGGTGTCAGGGGTCGTAGGAGCTGAAGGAGCCGATGAGGGGCGGATGCTCCCAGGTGAACGACCCCTGCCGAGTCAACATCTCCCGTAGACTGGTAGACTGTACTCGTGTGGGTGCCTTTATTGGCTCTTTGCTTAAACTGCCTTTTGGAAAACCGACAGCTTTGCATCAGTTTGTCTGTTGTTTTGTTTTTCTATTCAAAACAAAATGGGCATCTTTCATCCACAACAAATACACGACTTTATGATCAGTGCAGAAGAGGAATCTTTTAAGGCACCATATACTGTTTTTCTTTTTTAAGTATATGGTGAAGTTATGTTTGGCAGCATGGGGACAGCCTCTGAGGAAGAGAGAGAGAGGGAGGAAGAGAGAGAGAGAGAAGAAGAAAAAAATTGGGGCGGGTAATGCAATTTCATGCAATGACATCACTTTTCCTCAACCCAAAACACTGGACGCCGAGCGGAGGAAGAAAGCGGCTGCAGGGAGAGGACGACACCGCAATGAGTACACGCTAGCTGGTGTTTTTTTTAATTTAAATTTTCTTTCTAAATCACGTTGCGGCAGCGTCGTCTTCCACCCAGATGAGGTGAGTGTTTTAAAGCAAGAGCGAGAAAATGCCGTGTCGCGGTCGCGGCGCCGCGCGTTTGGCACGCTGCTCATCGATGTAACCTCGCCGGCGAGGCGGCGGCGTGAGCGGGCACGAAGCCTAAAGGCGTCTCGGGCTGCTTTTTCGGCGTGTCGTTAACGCCAATCAGCCCCGGCGTTTGTGGGGAGAAGCGCAAGGGCGTAGCAGCGGTGCCCGTGTCGGAGGGGACACGTTTCGGCTGTGGAGGGGGGGGGGGGGGTATGAGGGCCCGCCCCCCGAAAAAAAAAAAAACAAAAAAAAACCCAGTCCCCCTTTTTTTTTTTTTTT
>CM022479.1:26737802-26751419 GCA_011952105.1 Coreoperca whiteheadi
GGCTGGGGGGGGGGGGGCGAAGTGGCTGGCGGGCGGGGGGACAATAGGGCTTTTATGTTGGGAGTTATCCTCCGCTCTCCCTTGTGTTAGCTCCAGGGGGGACCATGTGACCGGCTCTCATTCAGGTCATGTCGGCCCTTTCAGCCTTTGACCCTCTTAGAAAGGAAGCGAGTCCCTCAGTGTCGCATTCGTGCCATACAGATGTCTGTGTGCGTCAGTGTCTGACACAGCAGAGGTATGACAGCCCTTCATTCAGCTGTTTTTTTTTAAGTGATCTGAGTGGTGAACGGTTTCTGTGCTGTGCTGCTGCCAACAGGACCGATTCCTGCACGTGAACTGTATTTGGTGATGTCTTTAACCAAACCTGTCATGCCTCTATGGACATTGAAACAGGTTTTGTTTGCAGGTACTCTTTCCTCCTGTTCATACTGGCTATTAAAAGATCACTTCCTGACATGCTGTCAGTGGAGGGGACAGAATCCACCGTCCTGGTTTTTGTGCAAAAATCTATTATACGTTTTTAGGCAAATCAAGTCGTCCAAAGTTTTAGTATGAAAGTCCCTCTTTGAGTTTCCCTGGACAGCAGCCAGGTTTCCGTCCGACTTTTGTGCAAACGAGTTCCAGAAAATCGGGGGACAAGTAAATACAAATATTAACGCTGTATTGCGAGTTATTAGGAGTTGGTTTATCGAGAGAAACGGTTCTTCGGTCGTGTCCCACTAAACCATCGCAGGAGGAGAGGGCACAACAAGACGATGTAAATAAAAGGGCGCCATTTAAACCAACGCAAACGATGTGGAAGACGCGACCCCCCACGAAATATGGCGTTTTGTGTTTGTTTCACGTGTTCGTTTGAGGACGCCTCACGATCGCGCCACATGTTTACATCCGTCCGGGGTTGTGTGACGTTTAAGTGACATGCTTGCATCGAACGTTTTATCACATTCTGCTTTTATTGACTTAAAAAATTCAGACGTTTCCGCTCAGGTTTACTCAGTGATGGAACGTAACAAGGTACATTTACTCAAATGCTGTACTCAAGTACAATTGAGGTACTTTATGCTACTTTATACTTCTACTCCACTACATTTCAGAAGAAAATATTGTACTTGTTACTCCACTACATTTATTTGACAGCTTTAGTTAGTTTGCAGATTCAGATTGTTATTGAATTGTTAATAGAATCAACGAATAGATTCTGGTGTATTGATTATTATACATTAAGCTACCCAGCAGATTATCAAGTAATTGAAATGAGCTCCACCTTTACCAGCTGCAACATTAAAATGATGTATGTACACATTCATGCATTAATAACCCTATTATATATATATATATATATATGTCATTCTGCATAATCAGTACTTTTTACTTTTGGTACATCAAGTACATTTTGCTGCCAATACTTTTGTACGTCTACTCAAGTAAGGTGTGATTGTATTTCTACATTGTTGTATTGGTAATTTTACTTAAGTAGAACACCTGAATACCTTTCCCACCACCAATGGCCAGTATGAACAGGAGGAAAGATTACAGCAAGTAAATACCGCTTCACTGTACCTTTTGGGACTATTGTTTTGAGGCAGAATTATAAACAGTCACGTGCAGGTTCTCTCTTTTCCAGCCACCAGTTGGACACAGATTAGGGACCTGGCGATGAGGCCAGACTGGGCAGGGCGGCCATATGTGTTAGTAATAAGAGGATAAATCCTCACTGGTCACAAGCACCTCTTTTTATCTGGGTGATTTCTGATGTGAAGCTCAGCATCTGTCGTGTGTTTTGTCTCTTGTCGTGGTTACCTTCTTCACGACCTGTGCAGTTTTCCGTTTTAGGCAGTCAGCTCATTTCGAGTTGATTTACTTTAATTTCGCCGTCTTTGGGATTCCCCAGATTTCCCATATTGGAGTCATCAGGTTCTTTTCTTTTTTGCTTGAAGGCATAGCTCGCCTCCTCTCGTGTGTCTGACATCGAAATAGAAATTCAGCTGTGAATCTGGGACATTTGTATACTCGCCAAACTGGCTAGACTGTGTTGGTCAAATCTGCATGACTATAGCTTCAAACAACTGACATTCATGTGAGCGCCCCCGGGCCCTTGGTTTTGACTATAGGAAGTCTGGTGTCGGACAAAGTCGATTCAGGTCAGGTCTCTCGTCTGCTCAATTAGGGTCAAACTGAGAAAGGAATCGCTCAACTTTCAGATGAGTACATATAGATTTGTTGTTTTTTTTTTTTTTTTAAATGTTATTCAGAAGCAGTCGCAGGAATGTTTTGCCCTCCATCATCACTTTGTTGTATTATCCTCCCACGTTCAAGTCATGAAAACCCGTGTTTTCCTCCCCCTGTTGTTGTTGCCTTGGCGCCCAGTCATTTTGTCATCAGACTTGGTTTAGCGTGTCTGGTATGTCTGGGGGAATGAGGATGATGTGGCTTCATTAACAAGGAGGGCAGCTGAGTCACACAGGGTGAAAAACCTGCCGAGAGAAACCACACTGAGACACGTTTCGATAACCTTCATGCTGCTGACCAGTTTAGACACGACACGGATTGTAGAAATGTGCTGCGGCTGGCCAAATCAGCGTGCACAGTATGTGACGCCGTGTTAGAGATGAGGCATTTAGTCTGTTAATGTGGAACTATTTTGTTAAATTATTCGAGCAAAAATGCCAGATAATGTCTGCTTCCTGCTTCTCAGATTTAAAGATTTAACGCTCCCCTTCGTTATATGTGATTGTCAACTGTATATTTCTGGGTTTTGTACTGTTGTTCGGACAAAACACATAATTTAAAGAAGCCACTCTGCGGAACTAAAATTGGCTTTTTCTAAAGATGGAAAGGTTAGTCGATAATCAGCTGCCATTTTGATAATCGATAAATCGTTGAAGTCGTTTTTCAGGTTAAACCCCCCCCAAATATTCACCAGTTCCAGCTTCTCAATTGTGAGGCTGTTTTATGTGACAGTAAATTGAGTATATTTGGGTTTGGCCTGTCTGACAAAATAAGCACCAGAAAGACATTTTATAGGCCAATCGTTTAATCAACAAAACAATCAGTAGATTAATCGAGGGCTGCAACTAACGATCATTATTGGCATCTGTTAATCGATTTGTCTAGATAACAGCTATCATTTCCCAGAGCCCAAGATGATGTGATCACGTTGCTTGTTTTCTTTTAACCAGCAGTCCCAAAAACCCCAAAAACATTCAGCTTACAATCCGATACGACAAAGAAAAGCTTTAACCGGCAAATGTTTGTGTTTATTGCTTGAAAAATGACCTAAACAATTAATTAATTATCAAAATAGTCTAGACCAAAATACATACCGAGTGGGACATTTTACAGCGTAAAAATCAACTTGTCCAAGCTCTCTGGGGGACAAACTATGTCATTGTGTCACTGTTTCTAAATGACCTCAAACCAAGTTTGTCATTTCTGCAGCTTTTTGTAACTTATCGGCCAACATTACACACCGATACTGATGTATCTGCCGATGTACTGGTGCTGCGCTGCTTGTCACATACGATTCAATATCTGGGGCTTTAGGAAACAGTTCTGGCCCATCCATTTGTCACTATGTTCTAGCGTTTAAATTAATCAGCAACAAAATTGATCGTTAGTTTCAGCCTTATCTTTGCTGTCCTGAATGAATTCTGATCTCCAGTGACTTTTCTTTCCCTCAGCGCAGTCTCACAGGACTCAGTCCAACACTTACACTGTGATTGAGAAAGACAATCCTCTTAGCACAGGGCCTGTTTTCTTTCTAGGACGCTGAATGGCTCTGTGCAGGACTCCTGTCAGTTCAGCCCGGCTGTCGGATATCCTCTCTCTGTTACGTTCCTTTGTCCGCTATATGGCAGGGGCTCTTTTGAAACACAAACCCCCCCTCCACCGCTTTACGGCCTGAGCCCGGCAGCTGCAGGGTTAATGTTTAGCAGCAGCACAGGCAGAGAGGCAGGAGTTGTAGGAGGAGGAGAGCGGCAGAGAGGTGGGGGCTGGTCCACAGCTGTTGTAGTAGGCAGGGTCTACTGGGGTAGGAAGCCTGCCTCACTCGCCCTGGAACAATGGGAGACATGGCAGCCTCTGCAGACAGCACAGACACACACACACAATGCACATGCCCAAGGACAGGCCTTTTCTAGCTGTAGCATAGAGGAAACCGGCTTCCTCGCCACGCTCACAGGGTGACGGCACTTTTAACAGGGGGGAAAACAATCCCCTCGGCAGCCGGAAAACAGAAATGTATGGTTGTGGCCTTCCTGTCGCTCTCTTTTCTTTTTCTTTTTTTTTTTCTTCTGGTGCCTTACGTGTCATTCTGCTGTGAGGGGATCTCGGCTGTGTTGACTGCATGACTGAAAAGGCAGCAGGAGCAAGGTGAGCTGACCCTAAATGTGGGCTTGAATGGGGATTGGGGGATTTGTGATTTGTGAATCTGTAAATACTGATAGAAATTTTACAGCTGACATGGTTTTTTCTGGGCTCCTCGCTGCGTCTGCCTGTTGTGACGACGCTTCTGTGACGAAATGAAGAAGCTGTAGTGCAGATTTTTACTCATGTGAGAATGAAGTGACGTGACAGTGAGGGGACGCACGTATTGTGAGGTTTCACGCCGTCCACTTGACATGAACGGACTAGAGGCGACTCTTGGAGCAGGTCAGATTTGCTGTGTGTGTGTTTAGGTTAGCATTAATGTCGGTGGGTTAGCTAACATTTCAGGACCGCAGCTAACTGAGTCGACACTGTCGCCACACGGTGTCGATTTATTTTTATTTCGGCTTTAACCAACACAGGCTCATGTAGGACTCTTTTGGTTGCAGCTGACGATGTGTCATAAATCTGCCAAATGTGTGTGGCGGTGGTGGGTAGCGCAGCCTGGATGTTGTTAGTGGTTGCCTGTGTGTGTTTTATCAGAGATGGAGGATCCGTGATGCGTCTCTTCCCGGTGTGTGCAGGTTGCCTAGCACTGATTCATTTATTTATTTTTAAAAAGGATCCCTCCGTTTCAGTTTGATTGCACTCATGGCGCACATCCAACCTTTCAGGCCTTTTGGGAAGGGAGCTCCCCCTCCTCCATCCCCCATCCCCCACCTCCTCTCCACAGCCTCCGCTCCTCATCCCAAATATTGCTTACGATTCGTCTCGGTTCGTACAGCCAAACATCAGACAGGAAACAGCGCAGGGGGAGTCTGCCAGCCTGATTCTGTCTCACCCACATCTCTCCTCCTCTTTGATATTTATCTGCATCTTTATTAATGATGCCGACAATCGCGTTGTAACAGTGTGTCTGCAAAAAAAAACGAGGGGGGACGCGACTTTGGCCTACATTTTTTTTTTTGGGGGGGGCGAAAGATTCAGTCTTCCCCAGTCTTGTTTAATTCCACCATGTGAGGATTTAGGTTTTTGTCACATTGTTTACATCTCCCGCCTACACACTTTGCCTACACAGCATGAACTTCAATCTGCGCCTTTCCAGATTGGCAGATGGAAAGGATGGTGTTTGACATATCCCGAGACGGCCTTGCCTATGCCAAATCCCCAAGAGTGCGACTGACATGATTTTAAGAAGCTTTTGTGCATTTCTTCTCTCTGCCTCGGCTGAGTCGCCTTTTGAAATGAGTTTTTTCAGCCTTGCCCTCATTTAATGAAATCTCATCCCCCCCCATGCTCATCTTCAGCATCTCGCCAAACCTCCTTTTGAAAACCTGAATCTGATTCACTCAATATTCCATAATTTTCTCAGCATCCAGCCATCAAAAATCAAACTCTGTCCTCAGTGAACGAATGCTGGCGCTGTGCAGTCGCCGAGGTCTCTTGTGCTTTTTAGTTTTGAGCTCTGTGACCTGCCGTCTTTTGTGATCTTGCCTTCGTGACCTGGATCACGGTCGGTTTCCTTTCCCAGGACCAGGTGTAGCGAGGAGGACACAGCTAGACCGGATCATGTGCTCCTGCTCCATTAAAACCCAGATTGAGAGGGCAGATGCTCAACACCTCTAATCCCATTTCAGTTTGACAAGATCTAAAAGGATCAGGCCCTGTTACCCTATAGACCGCTTTTGTAAATGAAGAGTTAATGCTGCAGCTCGGCGCCTAAACATATCTGAAGTGATCAGACAGGACGCCGACTGAAGAGACGCTGCAGCAGACGGGGCGTCCCGTTAAGGTTTTAGATTAAATCTTTGTAGAAAGTGAACATAATTACCAGGGAACTCTGTTAACGGGTAATCCCACATTAGACGGAAAAAGAAATCGTTGTGTGGCACTCGATGTGTCTGGGTGTCCTGCGTTATCAGAAAGATATAAAAGGGGAGTTCTTAAACGCTGTGTCTGCTGAATTATTCATCCACCTTTCTTTCATTACACTTTACAATGACTCAGATGAAAGGAAAGACGAGAGGAGGAGGAGAGCGAGATAGCGCAGTGGGGGCTTGTGGTCTTGGCATGGCTGGCGTCTGCCGAGCGCCGGTGTCTCCCGAGGGCAATGCGGCGTCCTCCTCTCCCCTCAGTTCCCGGTTCGCTTGCAGATCGGTGGCAAGCTGCGGCCTTTGCCTGACGCAGCCCATAACAGAGGTGACATTGGTCTCAAAGCAGCCGACGAGCCAAAACCCCCGGCATCAGACTTTTCAAGAACTCATTCGCACACGGATGCAAATCTTGTGGTGTCCGTCTCATGATTCAAGACCATAAATACGATTGGCAGAGATGGCGTGGGGCGTTCACCTCGCCAGAAAGCCCGGCGGAGAGAGGGGGAGGCTGGGAGTTGATTTGTTAAAATGTGTCCTTGTGTTTTCTCTCCCTCAGCTCCTTGGTTTTGTTGGTGGGAGACAGAGGTGCCTGACAGGAGACGGACTCCTCTTCAAGGATCATAACGAGAGCTGAAACCACACGTGAGTGTCTCCGTTATGTAGTCGTTTGGGGGGACGGGGGGAAATACTGTGCAAGCTTTTTATTTTAATGTATCGATTCTCCAGCCCTACAACTGACGATTATTTTGATTATCTAAGAATCTGCAGATTACTGTCGATTAATCGATGTTGGAAGAAGTGGAAGATGCCCGTCACGATCACACAACAAAGGTGATAATTGTTTTAGGGCTGCCACTTTTTCCTTCTTGATTAATCGTGACGGTTGTTTTTCTTGATTGACCAGTTACTCGTTTAGTCCAACACTTGAAAATGTCCGTGAAGACTTCGCTGAGCCCAACATGACGTCTTCTAAAAAACGCAGGGATTCAATTTTTCAATGATATAAATCGGAGAAAAGCAGCAAATCCTCGCATTGGAGAAGCTTTAACCGGAGAATATGTGGCTTCTTTTTTCTTCTTTAAAACCCACTGAAACAAGTAGTTGATTATTGAATAATTGTCTGTCAGTAGATAAATTGACTGATAACTTCAGTTCTTAAATTGCTTGCTTTGTCCGGCCTGAAGTTCAAAACCCATAAATAGCCAGAATAGTGGCAAATTATCAAAATAGTTTTTAGTTAATTTTCAGACTATTACCTGATGCACCTGTCGACTTGTCGTTTCAGCTCTCCGTTTTATGAGTTATTTATCGACCGAAGACGCAACAGTTTGTCAATGGATTGAATTGTTCAAGCCACGGTGACGCTTCTGTTGTCTGACCAACCAAAAGATATTGTGTTGACTGCATGTCGAAGAACAGAAACTCCTCACATTTGAGAGGGTGGACGCAGGGAACGTTTGATTGAAAAATGATTGCTTGATTTGTCAAAATAGTCGCAGATTAATTTTCTGTTTTACGGACGTATGGAATAACCGTTGCAGCTCTGGTTTGCAGTGAAGAGCAGCCTCCTGAATGGCCCGAACTGAAGAAGAGTTGACGGTTAACTCGCTTTTGACAGCCCCCCCCGTTTGATTTTATACACCCGCCCAATTTGCTTAAAGCACAACATGGCTATTTTATTTACATGTTAGTTTTCCTCTGGTGTCACGTTGCAACGTATTTGTTTGCAGATGAATGCACACCAGTGTCCCCGCAGCTCGCATTCTTGGCGTGCAGGTATCCGTTTGAGTCATTTTAGGAAGAACAAAAGCACCCCATGCTCCCTTGGCTCAGAGGCGAACACATGATCCTCTTTGCGTTGTTCAGTGATTCGGCGCTCTAAGCTGTGAACGCTGAGCCCCGCTGCACTTTGTTTACACTTGGCCGTCGTCGCAGTCGGTGGCCGTGATTCTGAGAAGGGTGGATTTTCAGAAGCAAAACACAAGAGCCCTGCGCTGCCTTTGACCTCCACTCTTATCTGTTTGCGTGTGTTTCTCTTCTTCCTTTTTCTAATATCAAGTACAGCATCCCTTTTCCTGCGTTCTCTGCTATATTTCTCCATTTCTGTTGTCACATTAAAAACACAACAACAACTCTTATTGCTAATTTTCGGTGGAACAAACATGATTGTTATGTTTGTTAATGGGAATGCATAAAGGATAAGAGCAAATATTACACACACTCCACTTCCCCTCTGATATCTGGTGAGTAGGCTTGCGACTTGTGATGATTTTCGTTATTGATTAAACTGAGGATTATTTTCTCAGTTTAGTGATTAATCGTTTGGTCTATAAAATGTCAGGAAATAGCGAGAGATGCTCCCACATTTAAAGGTGACGTCTCCAACAGTACAAAACTCGAAGATATTCAGTTTACTGTCGTCATCACATTTGAGAAGCTGGAACCAGCAAATGTTTGGCATGTTTGCGTGAAAAATGACTGAATCGATTATTAAAATAGCTGCCGATTTTAATTTTCGCCAATTAGTCGCCGTTGTGGCTCTACCCGTAAGGCCATTTTACTTGTTGCTGTACTGTTCTCTCTTTAGCTTCTCTCATCCAAATCATTGGGTCGCTCTGCTTGTATTTTTCCAGAGATTGCACTTCCATAAAGTTTGGGGGCTCACAAGGGACAGATTTTAAATTCGGTGCAGCAGAGGCTGAGCTATCCTGACGTTTATGCCTCATTTCCACTGCATGGCCCGGCTCAACTCGCTTGGAACCGTTCTTTTTTTGGTTTTTCCATTTGCAGAATACCAGGTACCAGGATAGTACCTGGTACCTTTATTGGTATCGCCCGGTTGGTCGAGGTTCCGAGCGAGCTGAGCCGAATAAAAGGTGGAGTTAAATCACTGCAGACCGCTGATTGGCCGCAGAGAATCGTCGCCCGTGCCACACGGGACATCCTGCACAAACCCGTCAGTTTTAAAATAGCCAAGCTACCATCAATAGCGACCTCACCAAAACCACGCCGTGGTCAGTTGACGGAAGTGCAGACGTTCCTCTGTTTGGTTGCCGATGAAAGGATCCAGCGAGAGCTCCAGTGTTTGCGTCGCACTGAAGTTTGATGTCATGCCGGTTTTTTTATGCCATCGCTATGACGACCAGCTACGAATCCCACCTAGATTATTGAGGGGGAACAATCTGCAGTGGAAAAACGAAATCGAGAAAAGCAAGGTACCGTGCAGTGGAAAGGAGGCTTTAGTCTCTAGTGTGGATCTAATATCACCATAATTCAACTGGATAGCGTCTTTCATTAGACCCTTTCAGCATCCTAAATGTCCGCAGCTCCAAATTTCTACTTTGTAACGTAGGCTGATGACATCACCATGACATCATCAGGGTTATTTCTTCATTAGACTTGACGCAACAGTTTTCACAGGTAGTTTCACAGAAGTAAGTGAATCTTCATGTTTGCCCCTGTAATACTGTTTATCACGACGGTCTATCAAACATACAAAATTAATAATAATAATCTGACAGCTGTAGTTGCTTTACAAAATGTGCAAAACATAAGAGCTTATGAAATACGATGCTTGGTTATAGCTTAAAGTACCCAATAGTAAGTAAGTGAGCGTCGTTTGTATCGCGCTTTTCACAGACATCAGTCACAAAGTGCTTTACAAAAACATTAGCATACGAGAAAGAGCAACTGAAAACACGGTACGTAATGAGGGCGGCCGTGGCTTGGTGGCAGAGCGGTTGGCCTGCTAATCGGAAGGTCAGCGGTTCGATCCCCCAGCCGTGCGTCGAAGTGTCCTTGAGCAAGAACCCCAATGTTGTGAATGTTCTCATATGTAAGTCGCTTTGGATAAAAGCGTCTGCTAAATGTAATAAAAGAACACAATAAATACACAGTACATAGTTAAAATACACAATAAATACATGAGAAGCAGCACACATGTAAAAGGCTGTGGCCGGCAGTTTATGCAACCGGAGCTGAAATAATTAGTTTCGTTTAATAATCATTTAAGTCATTTCTCATGCAGAAATGCCAAAGAGTACACGGTTCCAGCTACTTACATGTGAGGAGTTGCTGCTTTTTCCCATTAATTACTTTAATAATTGTAGTTTTTTCATGTTTTTAGTAGACATTGTGAGGGTTTCACTTTGAGTGATTGTGACGGCATTTCTCACTATTTTCTGAGGTGTTACAAATCAACCCGATTTTGAACCGAGCGATTTTTACAGCGTTGTGTTAGTGCTTTTACTTAAGCAAAGGACCCTCCACGTCTCAGCGGCGTGCAGAGCAGCAGCAGCAGCAGCAGCAGCAGCTCTCTTTGCATTCCCCTCGTGGCTTCTCTCCGTCGGCCTCTGACAGCCCGAGCGGCTGTAAGTCTGCCAGCCGAGCTCTGTGGAAGGAGCTCCCTGGCACTGCAGCCCCACTGGGACACACTGACCCTCTCCGCTGCCCTGTCAATGAGCCTCTGTGTGCACAGCCAGCCAGTCGCAGCCCCCGAAACCACCACCATGATGACAGTAACGCAGCTCACAAAGCAGCCAGCAGCTCGCTCTGCCTCTCATAGCGCCTTTCACCAGCAGGGCAGTTTATAGTGCTTTACAGTACATCAGAGATAAAAAGGCATGTATCGGAGCTGCAACGTTTGGGCGATGTCGCAAAAATGTCAAACATTGTCTGATTTCGGCTTCTCAGATGAATGCTTTTCTTTGTGATATGGTGATAGAAAATAATAATAATCCTCAGATTAATTGATAATGAAAACCATTGTTAGTTTCAGCCCTAAATCAAACTACACCCACACATTCCTGATGAAGCAGATTAGCTCAGTTTTGAGTGTAAAGCACTTAGACAATACTTAAAGATGTTTGTTTGTTTTCTTTTAAGGACGGGTATTTAATGTTAAAGGAAGGAAGTTCATATCTGAAGACGTCACCTTGGACTAAACTAACTAGGGGATCTAGTTTCGCTGTTTTCTCAACGTTTCACTGACCAAATGATTAATCGAGAAAATAATTGGCTGTATAATTTCAAATAATCGATAGTTGCAGCCCTGGTATTTCGTCATATTATTATATTATAAACTAACAGTAGTATCTAGATCAGTGATTTGACACACAAAAAGTGAGCGCACAGATCTGAGCACCGGAGTGTTGTGTGATTAATAATGACGGGACCCCTTCGCGTTCTTTCATCAGTCGATCGGCTCTTTGATCGAACGTCAACAGGACTTGGATCCAGCAGATGTTTTTAGACATGGAGGCCTGTTGGATTCTGGATAAATAGGTTCTTGTTTTAAGAGATGCTTCTTTCTCGTGGCCTTTTTCGGTGGGGCTTGTGACGTCCGCTCGGCACATCAAAAGAAACCGCGGCGGTGGCAGAACCACATTTTCACGTTTATATTTAGCCTCACTTTTGTTGTCTTTTGGTCCACGCTGTAATTTCCATGTGGATGTTCGCGGACACAGAGAGGTGTGTGTGTGTGTGTGTGTGTCTTGGCTCTGCGTCCCGGTGCTGTGATGTGCATTAGCGAAGAGAGAAGCTGGTATTTATAACCACTCTGTATCGCCCCTGTAGCCAAGGTCAAACGGATGGCTAATATCTGCTTCCGTTCTTAGATGGGCTGCATTGATCGGCCCTCCATTATACGTGTAGATTTGGCTGTGTGCAGTCAATCGCAGCTCAATAAGCGCCCTACACTTTGGATGACGCTGCCTAGGTTTGTCAGTCAGGGTTCACAATCCACAGGCCAGTGATGTTCAATAATCTTCCTGTAAACGCTTTGCAAACAGCTCCAGTTACACGAGGCCTGGCAGCGCTCTCGTTTCTCATGAAACTATTGGAAGCCATTGAACATTTCCCATTAGTGAGTTTTATACTGTATTTTGTTTTTGTTTTACACCAGTGCCAATACGATAACCTGAGTTTCTGTACCAAAGCCAGTGGTGCAATTTTGGGCATTGTTTTTGCAACTAACGATTATTTTCATGATCGATTTTAATTATGAAACTACTTTCTGGATGTATCATTTGGTCTATAAAACATTGTGAAACACTTTCAGATACCCATGGTGATGCGTTCATATGTACTGCAGTGTAAAACAAGGAACAAAAGAACATTTGTAAGACTTGAGAAGTAGCAACCAGTGAAGGTTTGGCTTTTTTGCTTGAAAAATGACATAAATGATTAATCGATTAATCTAAATAAGTGCAGATTAATCTTCTTTTGAACGACTAATCGATTAGTCGACGAATAGTTGCAGCTCTACTTCACACTGAGGTCTATAAAATCAATTTTATTCTATATTTTTATTATTTTCAACAAATCCCCTGAAAAGACCAAAACTAACCGTGTGTTTCTAAGTATTTTCCATTGATTCTGGCTGAAGACATAAATCTTTAAAGTGGCTATAATCGATATTTTATTCTAATGATGGATCACATGACTACTAGACACATGACACTGTAGTTTTTAGCAAATGTTACTTAACCAGGAGGTTTGAGGTGCGTTTGTTGGGGAGTATTTTTAGCTGCAGATCAATACACATTTGGTGCTGTAGCAGGACAGTGTATGTGAGACTGAGTCAAGATAAACCACAGTGTGTGTTTGTTTATGTAATGAAGGAACATGTCACCCAGTGCAACAGTGTGGCTCATTGATGTGTTTTTAATAGTTTGTGTTTTTGGTGCTCTGTGACGCAAGTAAGATAGATATAGATATATATAATGTATATCTTATGAACATATAAAATCAGGTTTTGGATGCACTGATGATACTTATTAGGAGGATCAATGTGTTGTTGATTTTGGTCTTTTCATGAGATTTAATGACAATAAAAAGATATAGGACATCAATAGGAAATGTCTGGTGAAAGAATAAGTAAAAAAGCATTTGGTGCCAGCTTTAGGTACTTCACAGTTTTCAAGTGTTAAAGACAGATCTTGGTTGGTTCGTGAAGAAGTATTCGAAATCCAGCCCTCTTGATTATTTTAATGTTTCTGTTTGCATTGACGTGTACGCGGCGGTGTGTCTGTGTGTGTCACCTGTCCAAGTCAGGAGAACTGTAAACTGTGCCAGTTCCCGATTGGCCTACCGCCTCAGGACGAGGCTCGTCTCATCCGCTCTAATGACTCCTCAAGATGCGGCAGTTGGGTCTGGGTCCACGTCGCTTTGCCCTCGCGGCCATTCAGTGCCCTGCTGCGCGCACACACACACGCACACACGCACCTTCACCTGGAGGCGCGTGTCCTGCAGCGTAGCGTGCTCACACACTCAGGCAGCCTGTGCACTCAGCGTGGTGCTGCAGTCTGAGCTGTGGATCCGTTGAAGCCGCAGACCTAAAGCAGCGGAATATGAACACGGGGGGGGGGGGGGGGGGGAC
>CM022479.1:26751444-26778252 GCA_011952105.1 Coreoperca whiteheadi
GAGGGGGGGGGGGGGGGGGGGGGGGGGGGGGGGGGGGGGGCTCATCTTTCTACACAGTCCGTGTATCTGAAACAATTCAGGATGGATGGATGGATGTGTTTGCTCAGTAATCCTCAATACACAGTAGGCGCAGTGATGTGATGAGTCGACAGCAAGCTCTGCAGTGTAGAAGTCTTGGCCCCGTAGATGTGGACTGTCCGTGTTTGTGTTGAGGACGGAACTGTTGAAAGGAAATGCAGTGGCTCAGATGAACAGACGGTGACGGTGGTAATGATGTTAGCGTCCCTCGGAGATGAGAACCGTGTCTGACGTGAAGCAGACCTCAGCTCAGTTAACTGGTTTTCCCCAGTGTTTGTTTTGGTTTGACTTGGGGAACCAGACGGGTGGGGTTTACTGCAGCAGGACTATTCAGAAACAGTCAGCTGGGGCGGAAACCATCAGTCGATCGACAGAAAATGAATCGGAAACAATTTCTTTAATCATAATAAGTCATTTGTGATGCAAATATGCCAAACATTTTTGGTTTCCTCCTTCTGAAATGTGAATATTTGCTGCTTTTCTCTGTTTTTATATCATTGTGAACTAAATCTCTTTAGGTATTGGACATTTGGTTGGACAAAGCAAGACATTAAAAGATGTCACCTTGGGCTCTGGGAAATTAACCTATTAAAATTAACATTTATCACAATCTTCGGACATTTCTTTTGACTAAAGAATGAATGAATGACTCAGTCGGCCACGTTGCCTTAGACTGAACTTGACTTGTAAATAATTAAGAAAATAATCAGCAGATTAATCCACAATGAAAATAATTAGTTGCAGTGCTTTCACAAAATAGTTTAAACATTAGCTCCACCTCAACCAACTACAAATCAAATATAAAGCAAAACGCTGCTTTTATATTAATTCATGAGTAATAATAATCTAATGGTATATTATATTTTTCAGCATTTAGTACTTTTAATACTTTAAGAACATTTTCCGGATTATACCGACTGGTAACATTTTCAATGCTTTACTTGTAACCGAGTATTTTTACAGTGTGGTATTAGTACTTTTACTTAAGTAAAGGATCTGAATACTTCCTCCGCCACTGCAGATTGGTTCATAGGAGCAGCACAATAGCTCGTGACAGCCAACCTGTGAGGTCTCCTACCAGCGTTCTACTGATTCAATATCCGTTTGTAATTACTGTTTGACCCAGATCGGCTGCAGACACTGTGTGATTTTAATCAGAAATTACACATATTAAACAGTACACCGACGCAATTGTAGCTACAGCACAGAGCAGCAACTTGTGAGAAATAGAGGACATTCTCGTAACGCTGGTTACCTTCCAGAGCGGCTGCCGTTTGTTGTCGTGTGTTGTTGCCAGAAGCGAAGCGTTTTATTGCCGTCGAGACTGTGGCGGTGATGGTCGCAGTTGTCGCCTCCTGTGTTTCAGATGAGAACAATGTCGGATGAGACAGAGCAGAGAATGTGTGATGAGGACTTTGGTTCGGACGAGGAGGGCGAGGAGGGAGACGTGGAGTCTTACCTGGAGGACAACAGCAGTGAGCTCGTGGACCGACTCCGAGAGCTGGAGGTGAGTGACGCAACACACACCGCATCACAAATTCAAATTAAATTAATTGTAACTGTGCCTCCCGCCCTCTGTCAGTCAAAATTACAGCAAAAATAAGAACATGAATATTAAAATACAGAAAATATCCTTTTTAATATGTCATTTATATATTTATAATTTTGAATATGTAATTCTCTATTGAATTTTCCAATTTATACCCACCTCCTACCAGCGCCTCTAAAGCTCCCTCATAAGCACATTGCGTCTCATTTATTAAAGTCGTGCAAAAACAACAATTTGCCGTATTACAGGGGTTTCTGTGGCGGACCATTTCTTGACCCTGCTTGTTGCCTGGCAACTGGTCTCAGCAAGAAGGCAAACGAGTGTATTCCCCAAAATGTTGAAGTATTTATTCAAGGGCAAAATTTTAGAAACATGTTCTTCAGTTTGGATGATTGGAGAAACATTTGCATTGTGTTTTGGGGATAGGAACTTTTTTTGTGGCTGATTGTTTTCTTTGTTCGTCGTTAGTGTGTAAAAATACAAAATTACAATGCAAGCTACTAACTGTGTTCATGTCTGAGAAATGTTTCACACGCGCAACCGTGTCGGCTGGGCAATTTTCTGTGCATTAATATGAATAACGTTATTGTTGTTTACCTTTTCCTCACAGGCAGAAAACTCGGCTCTGATGTTGGCAAATGAGAGTCAGAGAGAAGCTTATGAGAGATGCTTGGATGAGGTGAGTTCATGCTGCAGAATATAAATGAATATTAACTTCTGCTCAGCTTAAGTTATTCTAGACATGTCAACTCGATGTGTAAAACGCAATGTTCTCTCGTTTTATTAGGTGGCCAACCACGTGGTCCAGGCTCTGCTAAATCAAAAGGTAACGTAAAGCTACATTTCTGCATCTGTGTTTGGATTCTTTTTAACTAACTGTAGCATAATCCTAGACTGCAGCCTGTCAGTTGTCTTGCTGCTTGGTGTGTCGCTCGACAGGATCTGAGGGAGGAGTGCATCAAGCTGAAGATGTTGGTGTTTGACCTGGAGAGACAGAACAGAGCACTTTGCGAGCTTTTTCAACAGAAACTGCCCAACCACCCCACGGCTCACTACCAGGTAAAAATCGCAACTTAACTTACTCTGTGAAGACTCGTAAATTAATGTGTTTCAAATACATTCTGAACATCTTCCACCTCTGCGTTCAGATCCTTTACTTAAGTAAAAGCAGTGATACAACAATGTAGAAAATGCAACACTACAAGTAAAAGTCCTGCACTGAAAACGTTGCTTAAAGGGGCGCTCCACTGATTTTACGCGTCGAGGTTTACAGGTGTTGGGGAGTACTGCCGCATTTCTGAAACAAGTTGCATAAAGCCTTTAGTGTCTCCAGAGGGAGACTCAGCTGTCGGAGATTCGGGTGGCATTGTGGGTAATGCAGGCGACAGGTTTTGAGAGGGAAGAAGAATGTGTGGAATAAATAATAAAAAAAAAAAAAAAAGACGACGCCTCTGGTTCTGCTGCATCAATTTTGATCCTTTTTTAACTGTCCAACAGTGTTGTTGGAGTGCAATGCTAAATCAGTGGAGTACTTTTAAGTAAAAGTACCGAAGTATTATCCGCAAGAGAGTTCTCATAATAGTGTTAAAATATTACATATATTATATTATTTCACTTAATGTTGTAGTTGATCACGGTGGAGCTCATTTCAACTCAACTACCAGTTAGTTTAATCTATAAAAAAGCATCATATTTTATATGCTGATCATATTTTTGACATCACTGTTCAAAAATCTAAACCATGCACAGCTCTGATTCTCGAGACCAGATGGAGCTGGTAATTTCTTTCTTTCACTTCAGCCTCATTCTTTCAAACTCTGGTGAGCCAGTAATGTATCTCAAGTCTTTTCACTTCTGCTCTATATTGTCCCAACAGATGCCAGAACAATGTAGCTCCTAGTTGTCGGTTTATACAATAGCCTGTAGTGTATACAGTGTCATCATAATTGCCTCATGAATCTCCTGTTACAGGTCCAGGCGGGACCACTCCCAGACTACAACGCACAGCTGCACAATGACTCTGCCAAACAGGTGGAGCCTGCACAGACTGAAGCACAAGCCAAGGTGATTATTACAAAGCCCACGCAGCAGATCTTGCCCAAACATTAAGAGTGAAACGGTGGGATCACCTGTGTGCGACGTCATAACGTGCTCTGACAACTATTGTGCTTTAAAAAGCTAGTCTGCCCTGCACTCACTTCCTGTACGCACACACTGCAAAGTGCTTGATGAACTGAATTGTTTGGCTCTTGAAGCGTCAGCAGTGAATTATATGCTGATAGAGATCTCTTTTTGTCCAAAAGGGAAATGGCTACCGCACACAGCATGCCTCCCCAGGCCCTCGTGGCCCTGCCGCCTCCATGGAGGCCCTGTCTCCCTTCTTCAAGAAGAAAGCACACATCCTGGAGGTCCTTCGCAAGATGGAGGAGACGGACCCCCTAAAGTTCCACCCGTCCACTGCGAGCTTGTCTTTCTGCGACTACAGCCAGGTGCTCATGTCCACAGAGGCTGTTTTGGCCACTGCGGACCCCCTCCCACTACAGTGCAAATCCCACCACACACACTGCCACTGCTCCTGCTCTGACACTGACGCACTCCAGCATGTCAACGGCGATGGGGCAGTGAAGTGTGAGGGAGGGAGCACCTGCTGTTTACACTGCAAGAGGAGCCCAGACAGTCCTCCGAAGCCATGCAACCATGTCTGTAGTCCTTCAAAAGCCAACTCTGCCACCCAGAGCCACATAGTTCCTGCAGCTGCTATAAGCGAATGTCACAGTAAGAGCAGAACAGTTGAGTCTGTTCCCTCGTCTAAACAATGCACCAAGAATGAAGCCCACCAGCCACCAGCAGGCGCCGCCGCCCACTCCTCACTCACAGAAACAGCTGATGAGAGCCTGGAGGTGATGGAAGTGGAGGAGGATAGCTCTGAGAGTTGTCTAAACGCTAGTGCCTCGGAAGAGCTCACTGGTTCCTGTCCCGCCTCCCACCTGCCCGCCTCTGTCATAGAGAGCTCACAGATCTCCCACTGTGAAGTGGAGACGAGCGATGGCGTCCCCAATGGCTTAGCGCTCTCCTCCGTGAACAACGCCATGTCCAATGACCCCTCAGCCGCCCCCGAGAAAGACAGCACAGACCAGGAGGCTTCCTCTGTGAGAGCCGGTGCCTCCGTCAGCCCCAGCTCCTCCTGCCTCAGCGACGTCAAAGCCGCCGCCATCAACTCCCCGTCCAAACTGCTCAAGTTCTTGAAGATCCCCTCGATCGGGGAGAAGTCTCAGGCTTCAACCTCTGCTGTCCGTCTGAGCCCCCAGCTCACCCGCAGCTCCAGGATCCCCTGTCGCACCAACAACTACGAGGTGTACCACTCTCCTGTTCCCACACGCAGAGCCACCACCACAGAGAGGTGCAGGCAGCCGCCTCCACCACCCTCTAGGTCTGAGTCCTACCCCGCCACACACTCCGCCCCAACCTCCCCTCCACAGCCTGAAGACGTCTGCTCCCCGCCCGCTAAGGAAATAAGCTACAGCAGCCTCTCTGCACCTAAAGCCAGTGCTGGCTCAAAGATGGGCGCTCCCTCCTCCACATCCTCCTCCTCGCCCAAAGTATCTCAGAGGGTCCCTCATTACGAAAATGTCCTTAATATGTCTACCAACTCTACAGAAGACGAACCAACCCAGGGCCTCGAGAAAAGAACCACACTTCCATCCCAAACAAAGGCCAACGGTGGTGAGAGGAAGCTTGTTAAATCGCTACCAGAAAGTGTCCTCAACCCCCTTCCTCAACGAAAGCAGTCGTCCTCGTCCACGTCAGAGTCCACATCAGATGATGAAGAGGATTCAGACAGCCCAGTGTGGGTTAACCATCACAGCCTGCCCAACTCATCCGCCCTCAGCAAAGCTCAGGGCAGAGCGAACTACTCACAAGCCAGAGAGAAACAGGAGATCATTGTGCAGAGCTCCGAGGTCGCCCCGCCGCCGCCGCCTCCAGTCAGGAGGAGCGACTCCTCTTCCATCCCCAAGAGGCCTGTGGCCGGGTCAGCGAGAGCCCAGGCTGATTCCAGTCACCACGCTTTCAAAGACAGGCTGGCTGCGCTGGGAAAGCTGAGGAGCTCCGAGGATTTACAGGTCGGCCTCAGGCCAGTCGACGCGGTGAATGAGGGCACCTACGGGGATGAAAGGAGTAAGACAGCGGAGAGGCCCATGGAGCTCCATAAAGAGGAGCAGAGGCATTCAAAATACACAGACTCTTTGGATGGCAAGCCCAAAAGTAGTAGTGGTGGTCTGAAGTATCCGGGGCCATCTCAGCTGTATGAACAGGCAGTAAGATCTCAGCCTTCTGGTCCTGCGGTGGTTAAACAAGAACTCTGTGTGACCAAGACAGAAGGGTCCAAAAGCAAAATAGGTCTGCCGTCCCCCAACACAGATGCTCCGCAGGTACTACGAAACAACATTAAGTGTCCTGGCTCCCTGAATCTGGCCTATAACCTTAAACCAGGTGTTGGTCCTCACAGTAGCAACAGCCCCAACAAAATCCCCCCAAAGTCGCCGTCCAAACCTTGCCAGGGCCCGTCCGTCCACAGAGGGGCGAAGCCCACAGAGGCCCCACGTTACTCGTCCAAATCAGAGGAGAGGACCAAGATCAGTGGCAAAGGTAAAAAGAATCCAATGTATGGAGACAGCCTGCCACCTCCTCCTCCGAGACCTCCAACGTCCGAGGGGGAGAAGCCGTTGCAGCCGGTCCCCAGCCCGCAATCCGCCATCGAGCAGAAGGTGATGAAGGGCATCGAGGAGAACATGCTGAAGCTTCAGGAGCAGGACCGAGGAGGGCAGGCCAGCGAGGTCAAGCAGAAAGCCTCCAACGGCATTGCAAGCTGGTTCGGCCTGAAGAAGAGCAAGCTGCCGGCGCTGAGCCGCAAGACCGACGCGGCCAAAGCAAAGGACGAGAAGAAGGAGTGGAAGATCAACATCCCCTCAGTGGGCAGGGACTCTGTGAAAATGGCCACCAGGTGTAAAGAAGGAGTGGAAGGCCTGAACATCTCGACTCTGATGGAGAAGGCCGAGGGTCTGAGGAGGGCCCTGGAGGAGGAGAGGGCGTACGTGGAGAGGTCAGGCAGGGGTCACTCCTGTGAGGTGGTGATGGACCAAGCTCAGGGACAGCTGGCTGTCATGTACAGGGGAGCGCGCTCCGACAACTTCATGCAACAGCTGCTGAACAGGTGAGGACTCCAGACGGCCAAGGGGACTCTAAGGCTGCTAAAATAACAACTCGTAGCTTTGACGGGATGAAAGGGATATTTTGAGAAAAAGACTTACCCTTAAACGACAAGACTGATACCACTCTCATGTGTACTGTAACCAAAGCTAAAAACAAAAAGTTTACTTTTTTTATTTTTATGTATTAATACCTTTAGACACTGAGGTCAAATGCTCTGTGTTCTATTGACAACAAAATTTAATGTCACCATTGTATTTCACAACATGTTGCTAATATTCCTGTTCCCACGGTGGTGGTTAATATGAAGCTACAGCAAGAAGATTGTTAGCTTAGCTTAGCATAAAGACTCACATCCAGTCGTCTCGCATCCAATCATTCAGGATCTAATTTATGAAATCTCGTTCACCAATTCAAGAATAGCTAGTCAAGGGAAAAACCACCACAGTCTCCAGTCCCAGCACGTTTTTAGTATCCATGGAAACGAAAAGGCAGACAAATTGCGAAAAGGAGGAGTCAAATCAAAAAGAGGAATTGTTGAAATCAGTATTAAACTTTCAAAATCAGAACATGTATAGTGTGGAGGAAAATAAATCAGCATTAATCAATCTAAAATAAAGGTCATAAGCAGACTGAGACTTCACAGTACACTTTTCATTATGGGAATACATCCGACAGGATCATCAGTGTCTTGAAAAGGAGACAGTGGAACATATTCTAGTAACATGCAGAAAATATACAGAAGAGAGACAAGTGATCGCACAGATACGGAAAACAGGGCTAGTAGAGGGACAATATAACAGTATATTTGTGTTTTTAAGAGGTGCTGGTAGGTATGTTTGATGGCCTTTTGTACAGAGCCAGGCTAGCAGTTTCCATGTCTTTATGCTAAGCTAACAGGCTGCTACCTCTTCCTTTTTTTTTATTCACCATACAGACATGAGAATGGTGTCATTCGCTTTTGACGCTCGGCTTGAAAGCGAATAAGTGTTATTTCCCAAAATGTTGACCTGTTCTTTATAATGGGCGTTGATGGGACAATGGTGGCTGTTTTGTGCAGTAAAGCTTGGACATCTTAACTGACCCTTAACTTGTGTTCCGATAAATGTAGAGTGGACGGGAAGGACGTGATCAGCGTGCCCCAGCGCCGGCTCTCGTTCGACTGTAAGACCTCCAAGCCGGTGTTCAGTCAGCAGAGCGACGTCATTAGTCACATCGCCAGTCGTGACGATATGGAGAAGGTACTTAATTGGTAACACGGCTGTTTATTTCTCGGTGGTAAGACGCAGGCTGGCTAGATTTTTGACATGTGCAACAGTGATAAAACAAACTTGACACGGGAGGAAGACGTGAAAAACACGACCCGCTTTCATGTAGTGCAACAAGCTCTCAGGCTTCAGTGAAATTTGTTCTACATCGTCTCTGCTTTCAAGCCCAAACTTGGCGTCGAATTTGTTAGACTGGTTTCCTGCGCACTGATGTGTCGAGCCGACGCTCGGCACAGTCGCTCCTCCGTCTGCTTACTTGGCTGCTCTTTCATGCAGGGATCAGACAGAATCGGCAAGATCACATCAGACGAAAACCTCGCGGACTCCGTGCACTCTCAACACTTTGCAGGTGAGGGGAGTCTGTCAGGGGAGAAGCGTCACACATTGCCTTTAAAGGTTTATGAGCGTAACGTGTGTGGGAACTAGTCTGGAAAACGATAAGTGAAATGTATTGAAAGTCATTTCACAGAGTAAGAAGTAAGTGAATGTATAAAATGTTTACTGACACTGATAAATAAATATATGTACCAGCTGGGTTTTTTTTTTATGTATTAATACCCAAAAACACAGCGTTATCACAGGAACACATTTTACAACTCCAGTCAAAAGTGTTGTGTGTCTAATTCCAACTCAGTACTCAACAACATGTTGCTAGTACTGCAGTAGGGGAGGGGGTTTGTTTGCATTCAGTGTGTAAACTGGGCGTCAAACAAGACCAACCAATCGCAAAACTGCAGCGGTCGAATGCGCCTTAATACATTTACTCAAGTACTGTTCAATTTTAAGGTACTTGTACTTTGAGTATTCCCATTTGAGGTAACTTAATACTTCTACTCTACTACTTCTTGGAGGCAAATATTGTACTTTTTACTCCGCTACATTTATTTCACAGCTGAAGTCACGTTACTTTTCATATAAAAAACACATATGCATTGTTACAGATGAACTACTCCGTATATAACGTTAGCCTGACTAGCTGCAACATCAAAATGCTGCTTTTATTTTAATGCGTTGACTAATTATTTGATCCTTCATCAGTCACATTTCTAATCCAAAAAGTTTCAAACTGCAAGTGAAATATATTTACTTTATTTATTTATTTATTTATTTTTTCCTTGTACTGTATTATTACACTGTGGTGTTATTACTTTAACTCTGATCAGAGTATTTCTTCCAGCGCTGCGAGTCTGTGACAATCCGCAAGGGTTTCATTCAAACATATAATTTGCATATTGAGGGGAAATTAATTGGCTCACACCTTGATTAGCATATCAAAGGTAAGTAAAACGAGGTCACGCCCCCAAGGAAAATAGATTTAGAGGCTGAAGTAAAAGATAAAAATAAATAGTGGGGGATTCATTAATTTACACATGTACTTCTTAATTCCTTTGTGCCTTTTTAAATGTATTTATTTGTTTGTTTCCTAACTTATGTAAGCGTTTCATTTCTGCATTTCCACGTCAGTCATACACTGGATCTCCCTCCTCTTTGCTCCCTCTGCAGGCTCTGGTGCTTCCACGTACACCCTGGACAGCGGCATCGGTACGTTCCCCCTGCCCGACTGCAGCAGCGGGGCAGCAGGACGGGGCCTGTCCAAGACGAGGGCCGGGGCCGAGCACCACCACTCCGAGTCCCCGGGGAGGGCCGGGCGTCGGGCCCGCACCCTGGACAGAGAGCTGACGTCGCAGGACGAGTGCTACGTCCCGCACAAACAGCTGATTCCCACCATTCAGTACGGCTCCGTGCTGGAGGGAAGAAGCTCAGCCGGCGTCATCCGTGAAGGTGCCAACAAACTTAATAATTAGAGGTCACTTGGTTCTTTAAAAAGCCTCCAACTTAGCGCTCGTCACGCAGTACTGTGCTGTAGTCCGCAAACTCGTGCTGCACTCGAATATACGGAAAAGCGGTGATTCTATAAGACGAAGTGTTGGTCATATATTCTTATGATATCTTTGCCGACGATTAGATTCACAGGCACAAGGTTAAAACTTGGCTTCTCAGGTGTGGATACTTTGTATTGCCAGCTTAAAGAATACCGTTACTGTACACACTGCAGCGCAGACTGAAGCACGGCACTGACCAGGAAACGATACTAGGAACCTTCAGTCATGCTGGCAGTCTCATTGTAAAGAAAACCAAACTGTTACATAACAGTTGAGGTTTTTGATCTTTCTTCATTGTATAGTAATGTAAAACCTGGCTGCGTGGGGTCAAACATAATTTGAAAATAATAGCAGTCGCTTTCCTGCCAAGAGACTTTGTTCTGTTCACATGCATCTAGTCTTCAAAGATAAAACCTGGCTTTTACCTCAAAATACAGTCCTTGGTGTTAATACTTTTGAGTTCTGGCCTGAGAGATGAAATGGATTCTAATTATTGTTCATTTGTGATTCATCATTACATTCAGTATTTCAGTTTAGCGTGTTAACGTAACACGTACAGTTCAGGCTGACGGGAATGTCGTGCGTTCTGGTCGTAAGTCAAAAGTTTAAAAAACAAAAACAAAATGACATTTGGATCTGATGATGAGAAGCCAGGGGATCCCCATGAGTATCTGCATCAAATCACACCGTAATCCAACCAGTAGTTGCATAATGATGAATAAAGATGCACTCTCTGGTGTCTTAAAAGTACTGTATTTTATTGAAGTAGTGGCCAGGAAGCAACAGTGGCTCCATAGGTTTTAGCTTGGTAATCCCTTCCCCCACTAGTCTAGATATACAAGAGAACAAGGTCACAAAGAGGAGCGGGAATGAATCCTCTTAGCTATCATCTTCTTCCCTAAACAAGAAAATCCAGTCAGCACCAGTTCCCAAAACAAGCATCGAGACACCCTCAAGGTCTTGTAATCTTTACGACTAGTGAGTCTGAACCGCCTCTAGAAGGTCGCTGTGCCTCGTTTTGGTTATTCAGCAGGCAGTGTACAGTCATTTTCTACCACACCTAGACATTTCCCTCAAAACCACAAATGCGAACCTCATGGGGGCGCTAGAGGAAACATCGGGGCACTCCTTCTCAGGGGAACATGGATGTCCGTACAAAATGTCATGGCAATCCATCCAATAGTTGTTGGGATATTTCAGTCGGAATCAAGTGAACGACATTGCTAAGCAGCTACCTTTTTCTTTCTTCGGGAGCGGTTTATATTTAACCATTTGAAACCCTCCTCACTTTGAAAAGGTGCTCCTGATGACAGGTTCTGTCTAGTAAATCCCTCTGTGACGTGACGAAAACATGCGTCTCCATCCGCAGACAAGGAGGCTCATGGAGCGAACGTGTTTTCCCCTCGCTCGAAGACCTGGACCTTCCCCAACCTGAAGACTCCAGCAGGACCTGCAGAGGTTTACCTGGCCGTGGAGGAGGAAGAGGAGGAGGCGGTGGCCTTTGGATCACCATTCAGAGGGGTAGGGATAGTAGTAAGAGCTAAATCAATCCAGTCCAATCTGCAGAGGAGGTGCGCTCTACTGCTCAACATGGCGTGATAAACTTGGATAATTAATCTTTCTGTCAAGTCAGTTTTATTTAGTTAGCCCGATATCACAGATTTGCCCTCAGGGGCTTTACAATCTGTACAGCACACGACCCCCTCTCTCCTTAAGACCTTCGTTTGGGGGGGAAAAAAACTCCTCCCAAAAAACCCTTTTAATGGGGAAAAAAAATCGGAAGAAACCTCAGGAAGAGCAACAGTCCCTCTTCCAGGACAGACGGACGAGTAGACCGAAATCTACAACATCTGAAAAGCCAGGATGACAAAGTGATGGTCATCTTATATCCTTGTAGTCATGAACTATTATGCTTGTGTTCTGCCCAAATGAATGTTTGTCTATTCTTAATGAAAAACGCCTGGACAGGAGCATGCAGAAAGGAATTATCCGGGTCACTTAGACTGAAAATACTGTGGAGAAACACTTTTAAATCTGCACTCACATCTTACATAACGTAAAAACCCAGAACCACGTTCTCCCGTTACAAATTATTAATCAGCTGAATATTAAAGATTCACAGTTCTGTAACCCACTTTGGTTTTTTTACACCTGAAGGCATTACATAAGATGAAACACATGACCTAAAATGGTTCCCACCTCTCTGCTTCCTTTCAGAGCGTAAAGGCCAGCGGTCCCTCCTCCAGCCGGGGGGTTGACCCAGGCAGCCTGCCCGTCCCTGCCCAGGCGGGACTGAGCCGCAGGGGCAAGAATCGCGCTCCCAGCGTCCCCGAGATGAGCCGGGAGGCCGGGCTGGAGCTGCTCAGGGAGCGGCCGGAGGAAGCCCTCTCCCCGAGCCGCCCTCAGGTCCTGGAGACGCCCGAGTCGCTCAGCGATTCTCTGTACGACAGTCTGTCGTCCTGCGGCAGCCAAGGATGATCCAGCCGAGGGCGGAGAGGACTGGATGCTCATGTGACGCTGCTGCTGACTCGCCGCCACCTTTTTTTTTTTTTTTTGAAGAAAAGAAACCGTGCCCTGGTGATGTCCGCAAGAATATTGTGGTGATGGATGCCCTCTCATCAGCTGTTCCTCTGTTGCAACTGGAAAGATGGATCGATAAGACTTCTCCTCAGGATTCCCGATAAACATGAAGCCAAAAGCCACCCAAATAATATAGGTTGTTCACTTTTTCACAATCAGACTTGACTGTGGACACTTATCTTTAATTCATGTATACAGGACTACGAAAACGCATGGCTAAGCTAATGATTAGCACAAAAGTTGTCACTCCTGGTAGCTGTTCAGCAACCCGTCTTTAGTGTTGCTCATCCTGGTAGGCGGATCTTTGTTCTGTACATCAAGGAAGCAGTGAAGCGCTGATCAGTTCAATAGCTGACGTACTGTATCAATACATCCGTTCTGTTCTTGGAATCACTTCACCACATAATGTATTGGGGGGGTGGAAACTAAACATGGAGCTCCTTTTAAAAAAAAAAAAAAAAAAAACAAAATAACAAAAAAACAAAAGAATGTTCATGTCTGTGATTCTTTATCGCTAAACTCATGCATCACAATTTTAAAATGTATAAGCGATTTTATTGATCATGTTGATATTGTTTTGCGACCAAGGAAGGTTGTCGGAATATGTCTGTTTTTAAATCATAATACATTTAAAAAGGTAATATATACCAGCAATAATAACATAGATAAGAGAAATGGCTACACTATTCAATGAATATGTATTTCTATTATTTATTTATTTTAAATGTACATCATTTACAGTCATCTTTTTTTTTATTTGTAATCTTCCTGTGAAAACTGCAGTCTTCTCGCTTAGTAGGTTATGTTCATATCTTGTATTTCAACATCTCTGTTGCTGTTCATTCCCTAGCCGATAGAGGTCCAATGTACCTACTGCCGTTTTTCAACTTTCTAATTAAAATGTTTTGATTTAGTTTTGTGTTCGGTTATTTTGGCCGGTAGATTAAACTAATAAAAGTAGGAGTTCCCCTTCAATACTTCTGGTCCAACACATTTCAGAGGGAAATTTTCAGTGTCTAATATCAGTAATAATAACCCAGTAATACAGTATAACACTCGGGGGCCAGTACTTTCACATTTAATATTCCTAAGTACATTTTGCTAATAATACACTAAAAGTACTTTTACTTAAACAATTTTAGGGCTGCAACTAACGGTTGTTTACTCTTTGAAATGTCAAGAAAATCCATAAAACAATATCAAGGTATTTCATTTACAATGATCCTCCTCACATTTTAGAAGCTGGAACCAGCAAACGTCTGACATTTGTTTGAAAAATGACTGAATCGATTATCAAAGTAGTTGCCGATCGCCTAATCGATCACTCGTCTCTTCAGCTCTAAACATCTCAAATACAAAAATATTACTTGTTATAGTTTGTTTGGGTTGTTTTTTTTTTTACACAGGTATTATTACTTTTACTAGAAGTTTCTACAGTGAAGGCAGGCAAGATCACCACATTTCAATACGTTCAACACATTTATTTGAGCAAATGTATCAAATTATTAGTTTCAATTTTACATCAATAAAATAAATTCTTCACAGTATACACCTTCAAAAAATTGTATGGTTATCATATCATTTGGCAAACTAATTTCTAGACAACTGATATTTAGAGAAGTTTACACTGTGAGAGGTCTGAATGAACTCGCCTGTCTTTGCTATCAGAGTTGAAAACATGGACAGATGGATCCGACTCTTCCTCCCCCATCAGCCACAAGTCCAAAATCCAGACCACCGAGTGTCTGTAAGTCCGTCTGAATCAGGCTTTCATGGTTAGTGTCAGTATTACCAGGCTTCACCACTTTCACAAAACAATTACAGGGAACTTTCTAAGGGGGGGGGGGGGCCTCTGTAGTCAAAATCATGGGACACCTTATCTTGTCACACTCCACTAAAGAGAACTGAGGGAAAACTATAAATCAACAACTTCAAATTACATAACTTCAAATAAAACAGTGATCGTCTCAGAAGCTCACATGACCCACTAAAAAAGGAGCCTATTCATGTCGTTATTTTATGGCACTAAATAACAGTAATGTGAAAATCCTCATTAGGTGTTGCTCTGCTTCTGGGAGTCTCCATAGGGCAACGCTCCCCTCTACAGGCCAAGCATGTTCACTGCAGCATTTAGTCTATTCTCCATTCACAGCCATGATGGGACTAGCATTAGTTTACCATAAACTTACATTCAAACCCTTGTAAGTTAAAAAAAAAATAATAGTAATCAAAGAAACTTTCAGTAAGACCACAGAGGAGTTAAATCAATAAATGAAGACAGAAAGTGAAAAGCACCAAGTGCGTTGCAAATTGTGCCTTGTCTGACAGATCGTTTAATTTCCAACCACTCGAACTTCTACTTCTTTTCCTTCTTCTTGTCCTGAAAAAAAAGGGGACAAATAGTCAGAATTACAAGACGAGACCACTAAAAGGTTATGAACAAAGAAAGACAACGTATGGTTAAACAGAATGTGCCGCTAGTTTTGAGAGATCCCCCTCTTTTTTGGGCTTTTCTCTCATCTTTGCTTTTTTTTTGTGGAAAAACGTTTGATAATTTTACCTCTCTGGGGCCCGACAGTTGTTAAATAAAAGCATCTGAGAAGTTTAGAGGGGAAGTGTGTCTTTGGTTGGACTGCTAACAAGTCACAGGAACCTGAAGAGGAGCCCCGACTGCACACACATCTTTTTGTCTCGAAGAGGTCTCGAAGCCAAAAGGCTGGGAACCACTGGTTTAAAAGCAACGCCTTATATTTTAGAATCTTATGGGGGGTTTTTTAGTGGAAAATCTTGAGAAGTGACTATATCTGTCAAATAAATGTAGTGGAGTAAAAAGTACAATATTTCCCTCTGAGATATAATAGAGTAGAAGTATAAAGTAGCATGAACTGGAAATAGTTGAGTAAAGAACAAGTAATTGTACTTTAACACACTACTTAAATGTAGTTGGTTACTTTCCAACACAAAATACAACGGAGGGGAAGGAATCGGCTTATTTTGCTGAACAAAGCAGTGATAAATTACATTTTAAGTAAACATAAGTTTTCATAAGGAAGCATTTATGTGGTAAAAAGTAGTTCCAATACAAAATGATTCACAGATGTCATTATTATTATTATTATTATCCACAGTAACCAGAAACGTTTCTGAAAACATATGTTGCTGTCGGTTTATTCAAATGTCATTTGCTTTCTCATTGTTTTCTGCGCCACAAACTAAATTCCCGTCTCGCCACCGCTGTGCAGGGGCGGTGACAGAAGGCTCATATCTCAAAATCTCGGCAAACAAAACCCTACGTATCTGCATTGCTGATTCTACTAGAGCTGAATGAGAAAATATGTTGGGGTTTGTTTTGCTTGTGCTTTGGGGAAGCCAACCGTCTCCAAACAGCATTTAATCCACACACATATTAGATATATTTATATTATAGTTAAAACACGGTGAACTGCATTCAAGACTAAACTTACATAGCACCTCTGAACACGTACAATTTATTTGAACCAGTCTCTCTTTTAACATTAATAAAAGAGGTTGAGGCTGCAACATCCTGCATGTTGTTATTGTCAACAAATCCCATGAAAAGAGCAGAACCATCAATGTGTTAGACCGTCTCGCAGTACTTTCTGACTTCCCAACCCCGCCTGTGGCTCTCAGCTTAAAGCCAACTGGTTCCTACCCAAGATGCAATCTTTAAAAATGGGGTCACAAAGATACAGTTTCATTTTTTCTTAAAGGCTCAGTAATTTCCTAAAAACAGCTGGACTTTTTAGTAAATGTTACTTAAACAGGAGTAAATAGCGCATTTGTACGGAACCATTTTCACTGTTGGATCCGGTGTACTGGTGAGTATCTCCAGCAGCAGGACGGTGTGTGGGCCATCGAATCAACATAAACTACAGTGTCGATGTTCATCATAATGACGGAACAAAAACGGATGTCAACGGTTCCACTAGAATAATAATAAGGAATAAGATATGTCAGGCTTTAGATACACATGCAATACTTGTTAGTAGGCTACATTTATTGTCTGTTTTTGTCTTTTCATTGGATTTGTTGACAATAAGAAAAATATAGAACATGACCAGACTTCTATATTAACGTTCAAAAAGAAAGAGATTAGGTTAAACACTCCGTACCTTATCGTTCATGGCAAGGATGACCATCAGTTTCCTGAAGATGGTGATGAAATCAAGGAACAAGTCCACACAGTGCCTTCAAAAAACAAAGTTTGTTTCAGAATCATTAAATATTCTTTTTTGGGGGAAAAAAACAGTAGCATGCATCATTCAATATGTCTAAAATAAAAAGCATCCGGCTGTACAATGTATCCATTTATCATCTAGGAGCTGAACTTATGTAGCACCTCTGAAAAAGTACATTTTACTTCTTTTTTAGAAAGGGGGCGGGATGATGTATTTGCATGGTATTTGGTTATGAGAAGGCGCGAGCCAACAGATAAGGGCTCATGTGGCGTTTGCCTCACCAGACATAGTCCTTGTCTCCGTTCTCTGCTTTCTCGATGATGAGCTGAGTGTCAAACAGGACAAAGCCGCACATGATGAGCAGCCCGAGGTACATGTGTGCCTATCACCAAAGATAAAAGACACACAAACATTAGAAAAAAACATGATTTACACAGCACATTATGATGATCAAACCTGTGAGGAATGGTGCCACGTGGTTCAGCTACCTTAAACAGCATCACAGATCCAAAGAGCATGTTCATCACAGACATCAGGAACAGAAGGGAAAGGCCAGACATCAGTGTCCCTGAGAAGAAGTATGAGGGAAGCGGCATGCTTGGGTTAATTTAACCAGAGGACAAATTATGCATAATGGCCAGAAAGTCTGAGTAATTTAAAGTTTTAAGTGTGTTTGTGTTGTATAATAAATGGCTGAGAGGAGAAGTACACAGTGTCACAGGTTACGCCACTAATAAACTGCCTTTACCTCCGAGGAACAGGTAGCTCCTGCGTTTGGCATAGAGCGCGCTGAGAGTGAAGCAAATGAAAATCGCAGAGGTTCCCATGAAAGCTGTCACAATGATGCTGAGGAGAAAACAAACCAGAACAAGCTATAAGTCTTCAGTAAATACACACTTTCAGTTGGATATGTACAGACCCACAGGCAGATGGCTGCCAGTCATCACGCAATGCTCTTCTCGTTGCTGTTTGGTTTTAAAATCAATGTTTCGTGATTCTAATGTTTAACTTTTATTCAGCTAGCTGTTAGCTGCTCATGTGCAGTTGAGTGACCTTTCACATACCTTGGATTGATAGCGATGACAAAGTCCAGCGTGGGGCCCAGGCCGACACCTGGAGAGGGAGAAGGGAAGGCAAACACTGCTTTAACACTAAAACTACTCTTAAATGAACAAAGACAGATGTGTTCACATGCAAAGTATCACTTTTACTTGTAGCCTTGCTGACAAGATTGTCACTTTACCTGTGAGGAAGGCAAACCCTGCGAGGATAGCCAGTCTCTTCTTCTCTGTCTCGGAGTTGTGTGGCGTCATGGCGAGCCAAAACATCATCCCCAGGGAGCCGAGCACGGACAGCACTCCGCCCTGAGAACGAGGGGGCAGGAAGTGTATCGTGTTGAATACTGCCACATCCCAAAAACTGCACAGAATTCTTTCAAAAAACGTGCTGCGTCAATTTCTCACAGCAGAAGGTTGAATATCGCTGTAGCAACAGGATCCCCGTAAGATGTTAAGATAAGACAAAAAAAAAAGTCCGTCTGGACATATAAAAAAGGTTAAGATAAGATAACTTTATCTTGTGGTGATTCTGACTCAAATTGAAGACCTGTACTTTGATTTGTGGTACTTATACTATCTTAAATGTGCCTGCAGCGCCCTGATATACAGGAGAACGCACTGGTACGTAGTACTGGCACTGGTGTAGGCTGGCAAATCAGAGCAGCTCTTATGTTGCTTTTTGTTATTTCACATGTAAACGCTTTGTCTTGGGTTTTTGAGGCCTATCAGTTTTGTTGTTTGTTTGTTTTTTTTTTACATAATTCTATGTGACTTCTAACCAAAGTTTTTTTTCCAAATATGAGGATCCTTTTTTGCTATATGCTTCCATGTTGAGACCAAAAGGGAATTTCATCATCAGTATTTTATCTATAATACATTCAGTATCTTCTAAAACTGGTAATCCCACAATAACAAATGGGGAATGCTGGTAGCAACGATGATCTCAACGTCCAAATATCCTACACATGCAGTCTGTTCAGCTCAGTTTCACTTTCTTCTACGGGCAGGTATGCTGTTGTCACATGAAACATGGACAGAGGCCACCCACTGACAACAGAATTTAAACTCGCAGGAGACATTGACTTCAGGGTTTCCCCACAGTGATTTAAGGTGGAGGGGGTCCATCTTTCTAAAATCACAAGAAAAATAAGTACACTTTTCTCAAATAAAACATTAACCTTCAGGGAAGAAAAGGTGCTATATTTCACATCGAATGCCATTTATCTAAATTGGTGGGGCTATTGTTTAAGTCATCTACTAATTAAATTAATCGTGGAAAGAGATGCATTAGGATCAGGGCATCTTACCATCTTTGCTGAACAAACGCTGGACTTAATAATCATGAGCTTTATGTTGCTCAATATTGCAAAATTAGGTTAGAGTAGGTAGGACAAAGTATTCTTGTCAGTACTTTGCTTAAGGGCATCATTTGCATTGATGTAAATGGTTAACCTTGACAGGTAACCTCTGGTGTATTATTATTATTATTATTATTACCTGAAAGAGGCGGGTGACGACATGGACGTAGGAGCCCGCCGCAGCCACAAACATACAAACTGCCAAGCTGGAGTACACATTCTTCAAGTGCACCTGGGTGGAATGAGATCTGCAACAACAACAAAAATAAAGATTAACAGTGAACAAGGCTGGACGATGGGAAGTCCATTTATACCGGATAATGCACAAGGCTGACTTAGCAATCTACTGCATGCTTGCGTACATTTGGGAGAACTTGAAGAGAGCGTCAAAGTTGATGCTGCGGTCAAACACGTTCATGATGGAACCAGGAAGGGATCTGAAGGGATTCTCGAACGGACAACGTCTCCTCTGAACAGAAACAGCACATGATTACACTTAACCTCCACTTCCACGGCCAGAATTTAATTTATTTTACAGCCATAACCGTTGGCCTGCAGCATTCTCAGGTAGCGCAGGCACAACCATTTCCTAATGGTCGGTAGTGGAAAGCAACGAAGTACATTTACTCAAGTACTCTACTCGAATACAATTTTGGGGTACTTTGAGCATTTTTATTGTATGCAACTTCACAATTCTACTCCACTCAGCTACACTTATTTAACAGCTATAACCACTTTTACATACAGAACACATGACCAGTTTATAGAATGATATACTGCTGCCCAGGTACAGCATCCAATACTATAAAACTGACAGGGGCAAACCTACATAATGCCTAATTTTATTCTATATTTTATTGTGTTGCTAATATTTCTGTACTTGTTACTTAAGGGCATTTTTGAATGGAGGACTTGGCGTCTTAAGGTGCTGGGGTATGAGCTCGCGTTAAGTTAAGTACATAATCTGAATACTGCTTCCACCACCCGTTGAGACACACGCGCACGTCGCTGATGTGAAGTGCGTACTTTAACGTTAGTTAGGTGGGGGTTTGCATCATTCGGTTACACAACAGGTCAACGCTGGGTTAAATGTCAAGCGATTGAGTGCCATAAACTGGCATGCAGTCGGGCTTCGCAAGCTAACGAGCGGTCTGATAACACGCTATCAATTCGATAACGACGTCGCTAGCGGCTAGCTAACTTAGCTGGCAACGAACTCGAAACCGATTCGTTTAATTCATGAATAAATATGTTGCTTGAAATAGGGCAGGGCAGGGCAGTCCAGCAACTGCCAGACAGCGAAATAAGAAAAAAAACAACTCCGTTTTGACGCATGAGACTATCATATTACGTTAATAGCTAACGTTGCTAACCAGTAACCGTATAAAAAAACCGAGCAGCCTGACAAGCTAACGTTTGCTCGCCTGTCAACACAATTCGACGACTCGTCCGCTCTTCAGCGGATACCGCTGGTAATGTTACAGCCACCATTAAACGCGACACGCCGAGGACATGAGCGCAACATGCTAACATACAGTACCTACCTATCTCTTTTCTTTCCTCTGCTCTTAGCTGTCTGTAAAAGTCCCTTTCTTCTTCCTGCTCTTCTGTGACTTCTTTCCCTTTTTTCTTTGTAACAAAACAGTACGTGTCAGTCAGCTCACCTGACGTCACTATGGAAACGCCCAGAAATGTGTAGCGCCGATTTCCGAAGGGAGCGTCGAAAGTACGCGTCGTATATACAGTCGCCAATGGACATGAATAAACAAGTCGTGTATTTAATAATACTGTAAGTTAAAGCACATGTATTGTCCCTTTAAAGAGAGCCATTGGCATGGAACCGTTTCATTAAAAGGCACTTCCTGGTGTCACCGAGTAATGTCCCCGGTACACCTAAAATGGCCGACTCTTAGATTTAAGCTGCGCCGTTGTAAACGGTTTCCACCTTAACAACCGTTTTTCTCGTTACATAGAAGCCTTAACGTTGGAGGTCTGACTACGACCATAACGTTTAATAAACACTGTGAAACAAAGACTCGGCTGCCCCTGCCGTAACGTGTTGTGATCAAACCGAAAACAAACGCAGGTCTGATGGCAGATTCATACAAAGGAGTGCGAGGCTCGATGTCATGACGCAGTGTGAAACGCGTTGGGAACGGGCGAGCGTACTTTCATCGACAGAATACATTTTACACTAACTTATCTTTATGTTTAGACTTGTTAATGTTGGTTATGAAAAGCTCATGTATGCTAAATTAGTATCTGTCGGTGGTGGACGAAGTGTCCTTGAGTAAAATGCCATACAAACTTTAATTTAGTACAAAGGAATTAGCAACGAAATGTATGAAAAGTAAAAGTTATTATGCAGAATAGTCCTTGACTTATTTAATAGTAATAATTTCATCAAACTACTTGCTTGATTATTTAGTAGAAGTTTACCCTATAAAAGTGTATATCATAGGCTTTCTATCAAACATCTTAATCTGAAAAGTAACTACAGCTGTCAGATAAATGAATAATTGTAAAAAGCACAATTGAAATGTAATAGGGTAGAAGTATAAATTTGCATAACATGGCAGTACTCAAGTACAGTACTTTTCAAATATTCCACCAATGCACGTGTTAAAAATAAAAAATGTGTAAAATATATTTTGAGTGGCTAAAGTTTGGATACGCTCATGTTTGCAAGTACTGCTGAGATGGATAACAATGCTCCTAAATCAAAATAAATACTTCATACTAAAATTAACTGCAGTAACCCATGTGTCTGTGAAACCCAAAAAGATCCAGTGATTTAAAAAGAGAGTTAATTAGAGGACGTGCAGCAAAAAGCACTATCACTTTCAGACTAATGAAGAGCTGCGTCCTTTAGTGTCTCAAGGGAGAACCACACACACACACTCAAATACAGTATTATATCACCAATTTTTATTTTCAAATAAAAACTAGTAGCACCTTGTCTCTTATTGTTTTGGTCAGATAAGGTAGAGAAAATGAGTTTTTGATTTATTCTGATACAAAAAGACAAATTGTGACTGTCTTAACAAATACTTTTGGTCATCACAACTGGTACAATTTCATTGTCATATTTTACTGGTTTAACATGCAGGCAATAATTGCATCAGAAACTAAGCATCATAGAAAAACCAAATTACCCAGGAGACATACCCCAACAAAATATCTGTTGAATTGAATTTAAAATAGAAGAAAAAAAGGACTTTTTTTTTTTTTTTTTGCTTGATTGAATCTTGGATTTACACGTATTTGTTTATTTGATTGATAGCTGCTTAGGTTTTTTAATTATCCATTAACTTTGACAGCAAAATGTATGTTATTTAGGCACAGATCACACAGTTCAACTCAAGGCCAGCCTCAAATATAGGCAAGTGGATAACAATACAAAATGTTAAGCATTAGGAAGTACTGGACAGTACAGATTTTTGGCCAATAAATATAGAAAAAACACGCACACATGCTAAAAACAAAAAAAAAAAAATCAAATTTGATATTTTCAAGTGTTGCACTGCAAGTACCACAGCCACATGGCGTTACGCTTGCTCTTGACAGTGTTTTTCTCACGCTCAGCACGACACATCAGACCGCGTAGGCCTACAAATCTCTTTTCAGGCAGACCACCATTCTCTGTCCGAATTTCAAAAGGCACAGTTTTTTTCTTTTACTTTCAGCACTGTCAATATAAAACAAGTGCAAGTTGTTTGTCATATCGTAATAAAGGAAAAGACATAGTAACAAATGAACTATTATTAAACCTCGACTGAAAAATGTGGCATTTCTGGTCGTCCTATGTACCAACATATTCCAGTGTGTCTGCTTTGAACGGACCATCAAAGACAAGATTTCTCCCGGTTCACTTAACTTATAACCAATATATCAAATAACAATCTGACTACTGATGATGTATATTTGCATGTTTTGTAGAAATTGTGTTTATAGTACGAGTAAGTAAAAATACAGATTTTTTTTGCTGCTCATTTACAGGTAAATAAGGCTACAGTAATGTTTACATCTGCTGAATGCAATTATTGACTGGCTACTTAAGAGGTACTGTCCATGTGATTACAGAACTGGGTTGCATAGAAGAACCACGTTCACTGTTTAAAAATAGATTTCCTTATAAAACAACCTATAAAAAGAAAATCAATAAATGTATAAAATCTGGTGGAAATTTTAAAAAAGAGCTGATGTTTTGTTTTTTTCTGTTGTTCCTTAAAAAGGCACAATAATAATAAAAAAACAAAACAATGTCCAAAAGTCAAGTCAGGGCAGGCAAGCTTCTGCTTTGGCAAAAGAACCCCTTCGATTAATAATATTAACTGGAGTGATTGTGATGGGACTGCTTTGGTTGTTGTTTCCTGCTCTTTCTCATAGTGGTTGTCAAAAACGTCAGCACTGAGGTTCAGAGGAAAGGCCTCAGATTGCAATCTATACTTCTGGTTGAGCCAAACACAATGTGTTTTCCAGACTTGGAATTTCCTTCACCCCACGATAATACAATTTTCTAAAACAGAGAGATTTTGTGCAGCGTCTGAAAACTCTAGTATCTATTCTCTACATACAGTTCTGTTGTAGCTTAAGAAGTTTGAAGCTGGAGCTCTAACTCTGACAGGAGCTGAGCAGGTCCACCGAGAGCTTAATGTCCACGAAGCTGGTCCAGCCCGGTGTAAACATTATCGGCTTGACTAAGTTCTTCAAACACAGGGAGAAGGTTGAGCAGCTCAGAGTCGTCCACGTCGTCAAACCATGACACCACAGGAACCTGACGAAAACACACTGTCACTCACAAACTGTTGGCTTTAATGAACCCTAGATAAAAACATTTATTAAAAATCACATACAACCTCCACCTGGCACATACAGTTCTGAACCAAAACGGTGTTTAAATTCAAATGATTGTGAATTTAACCACAGGTGTACAATATAAAATCAGTCCTAAATGGGTCTTGTGTGTGCAGCGTACATTTCTACAAATCTGGATTAGAACTGAATCAAATTAGTCAATTAACAGAAAATTAATCAGCAACTATTATGATAATTGATAAATCATTTAAGTCACAAACTCCCTGGTTTCAGCTTCCCCAAGGTGTGGATTTGCTGCTTTTCTTTGTTATATATGAAAATAAACCGAATGTCTTTAGGTTTTCGACTCGGGGAAACTATAATGGGTATTTTTCACTACTTTGTGGCGTATTACCAATAAAACGATATATCAAGAAAATAATCTGCAGATTTGTCAATGATGACATTAATTATTAACTGCAGCTCTAATCAGGATGAACTTAGGAATACACTTTGAACCCTGACTATCTCTCAAAACATCAAGGACTCAATCCGCCAATTATAGCAATTTGCCAACTACTTACACTCTATAAGTAATGTGTGATTTATCATTTTGTAAGCTCACATTGCCAGACCTCCTCCTCATCAAGCTTCTTGGAGGAGATTTCGTCACAAAATGTGGGGAAATAAGATTTAGGCTTTAGTACAAACAAGTTATCTTTTGCATAATTTTCTTGTTGCACGGTGTCCCCCACCTTTATTTAAAACCAGCTGTTGTGCCTAAAGTTTTCCAGGCCTCCACGAGCTTGACAAGACGGAGGTCTAAGAGCAGCTGCCACATCTTTTGAATGATGGACATCAACGTTATTCGTCACAACTGTCAAAGCCATTTGCAACACAAGCCGGTGCATCACAGCGGACAGAAGCAGATCAAAACTCACGGCATTATTAGGGTGGAAGATGTAGGAGGCAGGAGAGTTGTCCAGGATGAGGGTTTTGTGGAGGTCTCTGCCCAGGCGGCTCAAATCTTTGACATAGCAGCCCTGGTGGAATACACAAGACTCCCGGAATAACCGGGTCCGGAATACACCACACTGATCCAGCAGGTCCGTCACTGGGTCTGCGTACTGATGGAGGTCAGGGGGTGTGGGGAGCAGGTGAGGGAAAGGCAGGGATGCGTAAGGTTGGACTAATGAAGCGCATGTTCACTTTAACAGCAAATAGCTAAAGAAATAGCATCACACATCCAGAATCTACTCATCTGGATTAGGTGACACCAGCTATTCGTAAATCCAAGTTTTGTTGTTAGTTCTTAGTAGCTACGAGTCAAACTTGTGGTTTACTAAACTGGGTTGCACCGATACAATTTAAGGAAGTCACTGTAGCATCACGAGCTGTAACATAACTGCTACAAATAACAGTCTTAGGGGGCTTTACTTTGTTTCACTTATACATGCAGGAGAATCACGTGTGTTGCGGGGGTAATACTAATCGTGCAGTACAGAATGAGTGGGTCATTTACGAACATGCTAACTTCAGCAGCGCTATATCAGTATAGCATCTGGAAATCTGAGGTATGTTGTGTTATGGTTTTTGGGAAAGTAATGTTAAATCGTCCCAGTTTATATTTATTGTTAAAATATGACCTCTTTATCTTCAATCTAAACGGGTCACATGTTAGCAAGCTACGGTTAATGTCGTCAGGTAGTTCAGTTAGCTACGCAGCGCTTACACCTGGCAGTTTGCACGTGTAAAGCCATCTGCTGTGTCTGGTGCAACCCATTTTAAATGTAGTTACATCGCAAATCTCCACGTACTAATCAGCAGAATCTGTGTTCTAACCAGGCTAAGTCTGAACTTATGAAGGGCTGATGCCACCGGCTCCAGATGAGCGCAGAAACTAACTATGGCTTTAAACGTGAGGAGGGTGTCTACCAAGGTGACTAACAGCATGTTAAGCAGCTGCTATCACAGTAAAAGGGGGAACTAAAAGGCGAGAGGAAGCGGAACGACATCTGTGAGATCAGACATTACGGCAAACACCAAACAAAAGATACTTGGTGCTGAATAAAATATGAGGATCTATTTCAGGATCTATTTTAGTATCTGATGTAAAAGTACCTTTGCGAGACTGGCAGTAAACAGCACACATTCAAACAACTCTCCCATCCTCTGCAGGAACTCGTCCACATACGGCCTCTTCAGTACATACACCTGCGAAACAAACAGACCATCAAGAAACAGCCCAACCTACAGGAGTATTTAACTGTCACTTTTAAATGTCTTTACACGTGCGCCCCCACCAACGTATTATTCTCATCTGTTTGCTGCTAATGGCCAGTTCCTGAAACAAGTAATCAAGAATAGGCCGTGCCAGTGTTAACCAGCCTATCCTGGATTACTTGAACCAGGCGGAGGCCCGCAGAGGATCGTGTACCAGCACATGGGGTCCCAGGAATCACATTTCTAAGTTAATTACATTTCCACATGTCCACAAAGTGAGAGGCTCCACGCCCAAGTTCAACAAACGGTCCAGTACAACACTGTGCTAGTTGAGCATTTGTTTCAACATCTTCACAGAGGCAGCAACGTGTACTGTATCACTTATTAATGACATTGTAGTTGAACTGGGCAGAAATGACTCTTGCAGAAATTTTCTTGCTGATGCATCCACTTCCACTTGCGACTGACTCCCTCTTCAACATCTGGTCAGTAGAGGGCTCCGTTCGCCCGTCATAGCAAAACCTGGCTGATCAGCAACAAGACCCATCCCTTTTCAGCTCAGCGACCGCTGCAAACACATCAAGATACATACACAAACACAGCCCCC
>CM022479.1:26796194-26811268 GCA_011952105.1 Coreoperca whiteheadi
AGTGAAGAGGATGCAGAGGACAGGGTTAGATGGAGGTGCATGATTCGCTGTGGCGACCCCTGAAAGGGAGCAGCCCAAAGGAAAAGAAGAAGACTTTTACTTGTAACAGAGAATTTTTACAGTGTGGTGTTAGTACTTTTACTCAAGTAAAGGACCTGAATCCTTCCTCCACCACTCAAAGTTACTGTTTTGTTGTGACTGGGGTTTTTTTTCTGATTACCAGCAGGGGCACAGACCCCCAGGGGCCCCCAAAGCCCCCAGATTCACTCCATATCAACAGGTTCCAATATATGGAAATGTGTTCCTAATGTTCTTGCCCCCTCATGTTTGCACAACATTAGAAACACCTTTCAGTAATAATGCCGTCCAGTTCAACACCACTACAAACTACAACTTTAGTAATAAACATATAGTTAAGTTAATATGTATATAATATAACACGTAACAAAGGGTTTTTACAGTGTGATACTGGTACTTTTACTTAAGTAAAGGATCTGAATACTTCCTCCCCCACTGCCCATCAGCCATTAAATGGATGTTGTGTCACACCACCTGTCCGAGGAGAGAAGGTTGAAGGCGATGGCACAGCCGATGACCTCCTGCATGTCTGAGCCGATGATCGCCAGCTCCACCATCAACCACAGGATGATCCGAGGCACCTGGACAGACGCAGAGTCATGTGATGCTATGTTTAAGCGTTAATTAAGTGTCCAAGCTAACAACAGGTTACCCCTGAAAACATTTGATTATGTTTTACGTGACCTTCGGACAGAAGTAACAAGCAGGACATATTTTGTAAGAAGCGTATGGTTTAGAAATTAGTGGAGTTCAACTAATCATACATCTAATCTAAAACAAACTAGATAAATGTCAAAGAAGTGCCTGTAATATGGAAGCAAAGAAAGGCCATATGAAATTTAATCTTATAAGCAAATTAAAACCTAATTGTGAAAAGTATTCATTTAAATATTTTACGATCAGTTTACTTTATTCGTTAATTATATATTACTATATATCTAGGCTACTATTTATAATGTTAATGTTCACAGATACAGAATATTTCAAATTATAAGATATATAAAAAGCTGAAAATCTATATGATCTTGTATTATGGAAGCAAAGGCGGGCCATAATATTTATAATTTTGTTAGCAAATGAGCCTGTAATTGTAATACGTTAAAGTTTTTAAATAACACTGAATCCAAAGCACTGTTGTTTAGGATTTGCCTGTTTGAAATTTCCAGAACATCATTTCAAAGGGCGCAATTGGGGGCTGAAATGATTAGCCGATTCATCGTTTAGTCGATCAACAAAAAAAATTTACCACAGCTTTAAATCGGTCAGCATTAAGTGTTTTGATAATTGATTAATTGCTTAAGTTATTTATCAAGCAAAAATGCCAACCACTCTCTGGTTCCTGCTTCTCCAATGTGAGGATTTTCTGCTTCTCTGTTTAGGACTGTTGTTGCAATTTGAAAAGTCACCGTGACTATTTTTGGATATTTTATAGTCTAAACGATCAATTGATAAATTGAAAAAAACAACCAGCAGATTAAGCGATAATTAAAATGGTTGCAGACCTAGCGCAATTTCAAAACATTGATTTTAGGTTTCATTTTATTGTGTTTTTCAAGTGTCCAATATACAAATGTATGTATTCAAGCAGCTCATAGTCAATACTCAGGTATTTACTGTAAATTTTGACTTTCAGTATTCAGCAATGATTGAATTTCACAATTAGGTGTTTATTTGCTTATACAATTCAAAATCATTATGGCCTGTCTTAGGGTGCAGGTAAAGAGGGGGGTGGTTCTGGGACGCTGGAGCACAGTGTCGAGTCTTCTCGGCGTCGTGGGCCCAACTGCTATTGAGAGGGTGCCCTGCAGACTGCCTGCGCTCTTACACACAACTTCCTATTGAAACTATTTTCTTGTTGTTGTTTTTTTTTGACAGGTCAAGAGATGTAATTCAAAAAACTTTTCTCATACCAGAGGGGTTGCTAATTAGTGGAGGAGACTAGTGTAACCAAGTTATATAGTGATGGTGGTTGGGCAACTGAGCGGGCCGTGGCGTTCACACGAAGCTGCTCATCACGCCAGTTGGGCCACTGTAGTTTAACCTGAGCAGACACAATGTAGATATAATGCCAGGTCACGCTGCAGAGTGTCCGCTCTTTGCTTGGGTGAAATTAGGAGTTAAAAGGCATCTTAAAAAGGTACATGAGGTGAGGACTAAATAATGGCGAATGAATGGCATTGCAGGACCAGGTCAAAACATCATTTAACATGAATACTGCGCTTCCAGACTGTATCCCTGACGACTGTGTGAGGGTACAAGCCCATTCTAGGTCTGAGCCATAGACTGTATATAAAGATGGATGACATGACAGAAGCCTAAAATGAAGCCAAAACATATCTATCGCCCCCTGGTGGTTGGCTGCAGTACAGGCCATAAACGCCGCCCCACTAGATGTGACATTGGCCAAACTAAAAAAATCCAAGTACACGTCAAAAATACATTTTCCCCAAAGATGGTTTCTGTCATTTAAGGTAGTTCTTATCACGCTGATGTATTTTCAGGGGTTTATTTTTCTTTTACATTTGGTTCTAATTAGTTACTTGATGCTATAAAAAGGGGGCTTCACGTCATGATTGACAGCTGGGCTCTGGCGACTGAATCGATGGGTGTGTGGGCGGGACCTCGATACCGCGGCTTCGACTCGGATCCCCACTGCGCAGATGGCTGCTCCTGTATCTGGGATATTTTGGCTTCATTTTTTGTACAGTGGAAGGAAGTGGAGACGCGTCGTCCATCTTTATATACAGTCTCTGGTCTAAACCATCAGTACTTGCATTAAATAATACTAAAATGTTTCTTATTTATTTTCAGTGAAATGCTTCCAGCTCAGTTTGACGAATTAGAACCTCGACCCAAGACTTTAAAATGGTTTATGTACATAAACACTGACTGGACCGGCGCGGCAGCAGGAAAGGGACATTTTTATTCCTTAGCTGTGCCTCGGGGGCCTTTAAACACATTAAAATGGTCTCAGCAAACTCGAACAGGTGCAAACTTAAGAAACTGTTCCATTCACGTAGCTCCCTGCATATTTCTTCCTCACATGTATTGCAGCCTCTTAAAATGTGTCCAGCAGAAACACAGCAGGCATGCTTGGGAGAACAACAAAAAAAGAGAACAAAACGTGGTTTTTAGCCATGTGGTTAACAGTTGTTTTCATCCTCAGGTATTAGGGAGGCAGAGACAGTTTTACACAAGCTAAAATAATCCATTAAGTCGCTCTAAATTTAAACAGATTCCACATTTTCGCTCAGTTTTTGATAACTATCCTAGGCTTATGATTTCATTTTTTGATCATATAATCCGAGGATTACAGCTACTGTAACAACAGCGCTCAGTGCTGGTTATGCAATGAGAAAGTAATCCAGGAGCGCGTCTGCTTACAGCCTCCAAATTAGACATTATCTCCCCTGCTGCTGAGACAACCCCCGCGGGACACCGTATTTGGGAACCGAGGGCCAATCACAGATGAAGACAGCGAACACAGATGACGGTTAGCGTAGATGCAAAATGGAAGTCATCAGCAGCTGACATTGCTGATAGCTCACAGTGTGGTACTGGCGGTTGCAGACTTCAGCCAGGTGCATTGCCGCTGCAGCAGCAGACCGATGATGGTGGCTCCCAGCAGCACCCAGAGGAGCTGACAGGACGAGAACAGAGGCATCATCCGTTATCCAGCCGTCTTACGAGCTCAAACTTGGGTCAAGGCTATTTTAAGATTTTGTGAAATTATGTTGACAAACAATTCCAAGGTCTGTAGCTGCAAATCATCTCTTGGGAAACCGGTGAAAAAACTGGTTGAGGCGAGAAAATCAAGTTTGAAAACAGTCATTTTCCACCGCTTGTTCCCGTTGGGGGTCGCGGGTGACTGGAGACTATCCCAGTGGTACACCCTGGACAGTGGCCAACTCATAGACAGACAACCATTCACACTCACATTCATCCACTAGGGACAATTTAGAGTCACCAATTAACCTACACATGCATGTCTTTGGACGGTGGGAGGCAGGGGCGCAAACCGCTCTGCCACCGTGCACCCCAAGTTTGAAAACATTTGTAGTTAATTCATTACAATTAAATACAAGTTTTGCACAAATTATTGGGTGGGGGTCGGAGCTCAGCGAGGGTCGGGGTCTGTGTGGCAGTAAAGTTAAGACGGACTATCTGTCACCTCGAACCTTCTCTGAGCCCACTCATTTTAAATACACCGAAGAGTGTCACAACGCCTCCCTTTGTTTAGTAATTTTTGCTAACCTTCCTGTTTTTCCAGTCATTTTAGACACCTGCCATTCTCCACCCGCCCTGTGGTTCCCCTCAGTGTGTTCCTGCCATTCCAGTCACCTGATCCCCATTCCTTCATTAGCCATTAGCCTTCACTAGCCTCCGTGCCTTTCTGTTGATTTTGTCGGACGGCGTCATGATTATAAAATAGCGATTTCATCAGCGCGGCGGTTTGGGAAGTGACCGCTGGCTCACGTGTGGTGTTTATGAAACCCGATTTAATCACTACTTCATACTCATTCTGTTGTCTGACAGCAGAAACAGAAACAATATGCAAATGAGAACGACGGCATTGTGACTCCGGCTGCATTACGATACAGTGACGGTGACCACAGAGAGCAGGAGCCTTCGACACATTCACCAACTTGAATTTCTTGCGCAGAGCTCTTTCCACAGGTTAACAGAGGGTGATTTACGCCTTCAGGCGTTGGGAACTAACTCAAAATCTTTTGGACCCTCTACTGACGCCATTCTATCTGCATCTACTCCCCCCTTTGCAACAGGCAGGTTTCGTACAGCTTTCTAAGAGTGCAATTCAAGCACTTTTCAAGGTACCCTAAACCAAACAGTTCCAGACTCTCGAAGCCTTTATCATCACATCTAAATTGTTACCATAAATGCAATTGTGACAAATAAAGTTTACAGAATTCCTTTATACCCACAGCAATCAAAGCATGGTGCCCCTTCAAATGTTTAAAGGATGTTTGGTTTACATGAGGGATTGTGATGAAACACCAGATTGTGGTGAAAAACCAAGCATTTTTCAAGGAGTATATTCGAAATTCAAGACTATTCCTAACCTTGAAGACATAACGGCTAGCAGTAAGCATTTTCCAAACTTTAAAGACCTAAACTATAAAGACTAAACCCTGAATATACTTCACTTGTGTGGAAAATCTAAAAATGACAATGGAAGTGTAGTTTTATTCTTATACCACGCTGCCAGGGAGGTTATGCTTTCACCCACGCGTGTGTCTCTGTTTGTTTGTTGAGCTGGATGATACATCAATATAATATTTATAACTTTATAGAAGACTAGAGATTGTCTGGTACAGTTTTCTTGCTGTCTTTTCTTGTCTTAAACACTAAAGTGACAAAGTTTGTTTAAAAAAAAAAGCACTGCTTTAGCTGAATTAAATCAACTACAAATGTTTCTGTTTGATCATCACATCCACATTACTATCAATCATTTCTTCTTTGTAAATAGGTTTCTAATGTACCAAAACTCCTCCTAACGATATTGGGACATTATAAAGATCAAGAACTTTAGCATGCTTTTTGGGGCAATATTTTGCAGCCGTAAAACCTGAAAAGAATTGCACGGGATTAGCAGCTTAAGGCTCAGGGCTCGGTCACTCGCTGTGAACGTTCCCTCCACCTCTCATTCACTTTATTTAAGGCCCTGAGCGACCAACGATTTCAAGAATGTTTCCAGTTTTTTGGAGGGCAAAGTTCACCCATGCTAAACTTTGACCTGCAGCATAGGGAGACTCTCTCATGTCCAGCCAATCTGCGAGAGTGTAGAACTCACCCGTCCTTCAGGAAGTATTATTATTAGAACTGTTTGCATAACTGCATGTTTAAAGAATCCAAACAGCAGAGCAAGGTGGATGCTGCACAGCTGGCAGTGCAGACATGACAATTACATGTTGTCGATTGTGATAATCGATTAATTGTTTTATTTTTTCAAATTCCAGCTTCTCAGTTGTGAGGATCTCCTACTTTTCTTCGTCTCGCGTGACCGTAAACTAAATCTCTTGGTTTTGGACTGCCGGTCGGACAAAACAAGCAATCACGTCACCTTGGGCTCATGGAAATGGTGATGGACACTTTTCACTAGTTTCTGACATTTTGGAGAGCAAACAATTAACAACTGAAGCGAGAAAGTAATCAGTAATGAAAATAATACTTTGAGCCCCACCTTGAAGCCAGCTTTAGCACCAGACTGCAGGTCAGACTCGATGTTACCTGGGTCCAGGTAGGCTATGCTCATCAGAAACCCCGGCCCGGTGAAGGCCCACAGCTTACGGAGACTAATCCACCTCTACAGGAGAGACAAATACATCACTAATGATGTCAACATAATGTACTACAGTCTGCTGGTTACCAATCCAAAAAAAAAAAAAAAAACCCAGTGATCTCCACCTGAAATTAGCATCACTCAATCGGGGGGGGGGGATACACTATCACTGTATACAGTATGTCATTTCACATCACGATATCGATATATATCATGATATAGTACATTTTCTAAATCAATTGAGAAACTGTTTATGAATAAAATAGCCAGATTGCCTTATCCAAGATAAGAAGAATGATACCACTCTCATGTCTATATGCGGTAAATAGAAGTCTAGTCCAGACTGGAAACAGAGGGGAAAAGCTAGTCTGGCTCCGTACCAGATATATTATAGTCTACCATATATATTATATCAATATATATTACGATTATTATAAACATGGTCGTATGAATAAACATATGAATGAAACATTCAGACTGACACATTCAGACTGTCTCACGGTTTAAATCCCCATACTGCCCACCCCTACTTTCACTATAGCTTTTTCCATATATAGCCCTTCTCGCGGACTCGTGTTTTACCTCACTGTCCTCCTCGGGAACAGGGACCCTCTGGTCAAAGTAAGTGCTGGAAACAGGTTCATTTTCCTGTTTCCGGAGGAAGACCGAGGGCGCCGAGCCTCGGTGCGTGTGTGTGGTCGGGATCACTGCTCTCCCTCCCGCCACGTCACCTGCTCACATGCAACACAAACGTGGTGGCTGTCATTAGAAATAACAAAAACTGAACCCCACAAAGACTGACATCACACATAATCCTACGCGGGTGTAAACACACACAACTCACACGGTTCCTGAAAGGTAAATACGTGACGACAGCGACTGCATTGTAAAGAGGACGTTAGTGTTCATTAGCAGAACAAGATCATCGCTGCAAACACTTTGGACGCCCTGATAATGAAAACCTCCTGTCTGCGATGTCGCAAACGGTTTTTTTCCTGCACAGCTGAGCTAGCCTGCGGACGCATAAATAGATCAGAAATTGAATGATAAAAACTCACATTTTAAGTGGAACTGAACTAAAAACAAACCGACTGAAGTCTGAGTCTGCAGCCACGCTAGAGGCCCTGTGAGGCTGTTTGAGCTAAATGCTAACGCCAGCTTGGTAACGTGGTCATAATGACAATGCTAACAATGCTGATGTTTAGCAGGTCGTATTCCCCTGGTTAATCATCTTAGCTTAGCATGTTGGCATGCTAACATTTGCTAATTAACACTAAAATACAAAGTACAGCTGAGGCCGATGGGAACGTCATTCGTTTTGTGGGTATTTGTCAGAAACTAAAATACTGAGCAAATTTAAATTTTCACCATAAGGCGGCACCAGCATTTAAAAAAAAAAAAACAATAAATAAATAAATCATGGCAATCCCTCCGACAGCTGGCAAGATGCTTGGGAACCGCGAATTTCTGTATGAAAACGTTGCGCTAATCCATCCAGTAGATGTGTAGTGAAAACTTTGAGCTGCTGGTGGCGCTAGAGGAAAGGCCGGGATCACTAAAGCCATCAGGATCCATCCTCTGGTCTACGATGGACGTCTCTGCAAAATGTCCCGACAGAAGGAGCAATGCACAGTTTGTGCGGGCTTCGCCGTCAGAGGAGCCACGTTCGTCGTGAAAACAACAACCAATGTCTACAAAACAAACGTTGCTTACCTCGCGCTCCGGGGTGTCCTGGCTCCCGGCCTGCGGGAACACTGGCAGGCAGAGAGGGGATGTGGATGTTCTCAGGAGACGGCTCTCTGGCTGCAAGCAAACCGGCAATTATACTGGGATTACAGTCGCCGACGCGATCCCGGCGCACACAGAACTAAAAGCCCTCTCACGCACACAGAAAACCATGGAGGGAAAAACAGTGCACCGATAATCATCAGGTTCGCTGTCGCCGGGTCCCCACTGAACCCCAGTGGGCACGGCAGCCTCTTTATTTGCCCCGGACACACATCAGATGAAAAAGTCATTAGTGCCCTAACTTGCAAAGTAATGCTTAAATGTAGGCAGTTCCGTTCATGTTTCACTCCTGCGACGTTTGGCGTCCTTTAAGTGTCGGTGCGATGCTGGGATGTGACGAAGTGCTGCACTTAAGGACAATTTTGAGTATTTCCATTTTACGTTACTTTACATACTTCCACTACATTTATGTGACAGCCTGAGTTGCTAGTTACTTTGCAGATTCGGATTATTACTACACAGTACAAATCAGCTAATAAATGATGATGCATTTTCATGGATTAAACCACTAAGCAGTATATAAAGTAGTTAAAATTAGCTCCACCTTTAACAGCTGCAACAATCAAGTGATGCATCAATGATTATAATCCAATAATAGCATATAGATTATTCTGAACTGGGCCATTCTGCGTAATGAGTGCTTTTACTTTTGGTACTCAACTAAAGTTTTGAATGCAGGGCTTTTATTTTTCCTTGTAACAGAGTATTTCTACATTGTGCTATTGCTACTATATATTGCCACAATATATAAAACAACTAGCAAACTAAACACATGAGCAGTGCTGCAACGATTAGTGGATCAACACGTTTCGATCAATCTCAGGTTGCAGCTTCTCCAGTGTGATGATTTGCGGTTTCTTCTGTTTTAAATCATTGTAAACTCTGTATTTTAGTTTCTGGACTGTTGGTCGGACAAAACAAGACATCTGAAGCCGTGAACTTGGACTCCGGTTAACTACAACGGACACTTTTTCCCTGTTTTCTGACATTTCATCAGTGGTGGAAGAAGTACTCTATACTTAAGTAGAAGTAGCATTAACACAGTCCTGCATTCAAACCTTTACTTGAGCAAAAGTATGTAAGTATCATCAGCAAAATGTACTTAAAGTATCAAGGTACGAGCACTCATTGTGCAGTAAAATGTTCCCTGTCAGTGTTTTCCTGTTATATCTGATGTTTGTGGATTAATATCACTGCTGCATTAATGTGTGTGTTGCATTGTACTGCTGTAGATGTTTACGGTTGAGCTACTTTTAACTCCTTTATATGCTTTTGGGTGGTTTAAACCACCGCAATGCATCATGGTCTACAAGATCATCACATGTTTGTAGCGTCGCTCTGCTGTGAGAAACCACGTATCTCCGAAAGGCCAACTTCTCATGAGCTCAGCCGTGTTTCCAGCTGATCCAAGGGATTTTTTTTTTTTTTAAATAGTTTATTTAGCTTCAATTTTCTCAACCCCACAAAAGAAACACTTCATCACTTCAGTTTGTCACAAACATTCACATTAAAAAATAAATAAATAAAAATCTCCAAACGTGGAGATACATGGTTTTCACTGGACAGGAAGGCTGTGAACTATTGGGATCTGAAAAGCACCTAAAGCTGTCTGGTGAATGCGGTGGAGTCGAAAGCACAACATCTGCCTCTGAGATGTAGCGGAGTAGAAGTACAAAGTTGCATAGAATGTAAATACTCAAGTAAAATACAAGTACCCTGAATTTGTACTGAAGTGCAGTACTTGAGTAAATGTACTGAAGTCCACCACTGGTTCCTGTGAGACCTTTATGGGGATATTATATTATTATACCACAGGAAATGATCTATGCCATTAAGCATGATAAGCTCGACGGGAACTTTGTTACACTATAAATCCTTGTTGAAATCAAGTCCTGCGTTAGAAATTTTACTTCAGTATGAATGTATTTTCTATCATTGAATCACAACTATCGGTGCATTAATGTGTTCGTCACTTTAATGTTGCAGCTGGTGAAGGTGGAGCCAGTGTGTTTGCAGGGTGGCTTGTGAAATTCACCAGGGGATCGATAGGGTTTTATCTTTATCCATATTAAAGCGTCATAATTTATTTGTTAATTGTATTTTGTTATCTATGAATCTGCAAAGTAACCAAAGGTACTAAATACACGTAGTGGAGTAAAAAGTACAATATTTCCCTCTGAATGGAGTAGAGTGAAAGCATGCAAGTGGCAGAAAATGGAAATAGTAAATGGATCATATGAGGAAACATCTCGGGCAACATTTGATGATACATATATGAAGATAAACGGCACTTTGCTGTAATGACAACAGTCGGAGAACTCACCTGTCCGCAGGAAGGAAAACATCTTCTTCTCTCGTGGCAAAAACGTTATAAAAACTTCTCACGCAGCAGACGTTTGCGTAACATTCCGGTTTTTTGATTAATTTCTTCTCTCCTCGCTTCCCTGTTGTTTCCGGCGGAGTTTAAAGAGGGCAGGAATGTGCGGCGGGCAGGACGTGGACATCGTCCCTCCGCTGGGGAGTCACCGGACAGGTAAGGGAGGAGGAGGAGGAGGAGGAGGGGCCGGGGGCGCACTACCTGAGGACTAAGTCACACGCACTGGTAATGTTTAACAAATGAACCCCTTGCTCGTCCTGTTTCTGTCACGTGGCCCGGTTTATACAGTCTGAGCGGATCCGGCACGGGACAGGAAACGAGACTCACCGAGGAGCTGCAGACTATCAAAATAAAACACACGCGAGGCAGGTTTAAAAAGATGAAGCCACTACATTTTCAAAGTAAAACTTCAAGTAAGTTATATGTTCTGGGCAAATATAGGTTTTTTTTGGTTGTTTTCTTTCAAAATAAAAGTTTTCAGATACAAAACACGGTTTGGCTTCCGGCTACAAGTTTCAAAATAAACCCTTTAGGCTACCGAGCAAGGTGTGTGTGTGTGTATATATATATAATATATATACACATTTCAGATCAGGACAAGTTTCTAACAGTTTCTATGGGGCAAGGCCATTTGTGCACTTAAATATAGTTTTAATGATTCAATTTTTTCAGGACTTAAGCAAATTATATTTTGAAGAATTTCACAAAGGTGCCATTTCATTGGTATCCGATCCATTATCTTTAAGTTTAGTTTTTATAATGACACCATAGGCTTGATGCTGATTGGGAGGCCTGAGGACATTCTTAAAACCTAGCAGTACATGCAAATATTGCCATGTTCGACACAGGATCAGTTAGAAAAGACACTGATTTGAGTAACCTACTTCAGTGACTCCCAACCTTTTTTCTTGCGATTGTTTAGAGGCCTGAAGAACTAAAACTCAAAACTAAAAAAAAAAGATTAGAGAAGATTTCAACATAATGTTGTGGAGCAGAATTTTGTATTTTACTAATACATATTATTAACACACATCTGTAATCATCTCCCAGGTTTAGAACCACCGACCTAATGAAATACCAAAATAAAACTGTTAAGTTTAAGTTGCTGTTCCCTGTATTATCTATTTTGTTCAATTCAATTCAGTGGGGCTTTATTGGCATGGGAAACAGACATTAAAGTGTGAAATAAAAACATATACATAAAACAGATGAAATGTGCGGTTAAAATATACAGTATACAGATAAGTAAGATAAGACAATAATACTAATCATCTGATCCTTCTATGTGGTGGAGAGCGATGATAAGATGATCGTGCAAAAAATATGCAAAGAAAGATTCAACAACTCACCAGAGAGCTTGTGATGAGTATTTCACGCCCTCTAGCAGCAGAAAGGGGTGTGTTTGGGTTTTATGTCCCACAGAGAAATGAAATGGTTTCACATAGACGGAACAGAGCAGGAGCAGCCACTGGGTGGCGACAGATACTGACTGATTCTCACCCAGGAGGAGCTTTTTAAACAATGCTGCCAGGGTTTGAATTAGACACCGCCACAAACCAAATGCAGGATTCTGACCAGTGGCTCCCAGTGACTGATCCTTGCTGCCTCTTTTCGACAGCACGAGTTCAGTCATCTTCCTCTAACTCCTGGATTTTTACGCCTTTTTCGCAGCAGACATAGCAGGAATATCACAGGTGTTACTAATGACATTAGCTGATGGCTCTTGTTTCTTCAAGTGTCCCAGTCAGCCATGACAGGGAGTCAGCATGCACAATAACAGGACCCTGAAACGGAAGCAGCTAAATGGAATTCAGCCATTATTCATTTTATTATTTAAACCTGGGCTTTTCTTACTGTGACATGTCAAAATGTCTTTTTTTTTTTTTTAAAAAAACAGGTTCTACTGTCATCACCGTGACTCGCACAGGAGTGTAGGTTGGCCCGCATGACACACGTGTGTCCGTCCGTCCACCCTTTTGGTCCAGACTGAAATATGTCAGCAACGATCGGATGGATTGCCACGACATTTTGTACACGACATTCATGGTCCCCAGTGGGATGAATCCTAGTGACTTTGATGATCCCCTGACTTTTCCTGCAGAGCCACCAGCAGGTCGGAGCTTTCACTTATCCTGTGAAACATCTCAACATCTGCTTGATGGATTGGCACAAAATGTTGTACAGGCACTCAGGATGATTCCCGGATAATTAATCTGATTTGACACTGACTTTTCTTCCAGCGCCACTATGAGGTTAAAGGGGCAGTTCCTCCCCGAAATCAAAAATACATATTTTCACTCTTACCTGCAGTGCTGTTTATCCTTCTAGATTTTTTTGGTGTGAGCTGCCGACTTCTGGAGATATCGGCCGTAGAGATGTCTGCATCTTTTGAATATAATGGGACTATATTGCCCTCGGCTTGTGGCGCCCAAAGCGCCAAAAAAATACTTTTGAAAAACTCAACAGCAACTTCTCTTTCCAGAAATTATGACTCGGTTACTCAAGATCATCCACAGATTTGTTGTGAGAAGTTCCATGTAGGAACTATTTTCTTTCTACCGATAGTTCCTACATGAAACTGCTCATGGGTAGATGGGTAAATAGCACTACAGTTAATGTGTTTTTGATTTTTGGGTGAACTGTCCCTTTAACATTTGCGGTTTTGCGTGAAATTCCTCGACAACAACTATCGGATGTACCATTCAGTTTGGTTCACACCTTCATATGGTGTTAGAGGATGAACTGTAATAACTTTGGTGATCCTGAAACCTGAAAGACTAACAACATTCCCGTCAGCCTCCGCCGCACTTTGTGTTTCGTGCTAATTAGCAAATGTTAGCGTGCTAACATGCCAAACTGAGAGGGTGAACATGGTAAACATTGCTGAACATCGGCATGTTAACAAAGTCACCGTGAGCATGTTGCCATGCTAGGCTTAGCATTTAGCTGAAAGCTGCTAGCGGGGCTGCAGACTCTTAGTCTTGTTTTATCCTGTGTACTCATGGTGCCCTGCAAAAGACAGTGAACTGCTCTCGTTGGACCACCTTTAATAAATAAGGGTTGAATGAATGAGTGAGTTACTGTAATATTGTTCTGGGGATTTGTGTGTGTCACGAGAGAACGTGTACGGCATTACTGTAAACACGGAGGCTGTTTAATGTCCAGTCGTGTCACTATAATGTTCTCTATGCTTGTAATGTTATATTCTTACAGCAAGTCATAACGTATCAGTGGTGCTCGATAGTACATTTATAGTGATCTTATTGTAATTAATATAATATTCCTACTGTATATTCAATACATTTATGAATATATATTTAGCTGACTTATACTTTGTGATATCTGCATCACTTCCTCCTATAAAGTATCACAGGAATGTGACAGTTCCTTTGTGTAAAGGAGTAAAGCAGAAATTTTGTCCAAACTACAAAAGCTGCAAATATAACTCTGGTTCTGCAACTAATGATTATGTTCATTACTGGTTAATCTGCTGAATATTTTCCCAATTAATCAATTAATTGTTTAGTCTATCAAATGTCAGAAAAACACCAAAGTATGAAGTTTGCAACGACATACAACAGAGAAAAGCAGCCACTCCTCACAGTGGAGAAGCTGCAACCAGAGAATGACTCAAATGATTAGTTGATTATCAAAATAGTCACCAATAACCTTTTTTAATTCATTAATTGACTGCACGCTGCAGCTCTACGCTGATCAAATTATCTCCATCAGGATCTGCATGCCAGTGATTTCATTTCAGCTTCAGTCAGTTTAAACAGGTTAATAAGTGAATAAAACTCTTGCAAATAAAGGGCGTCCCATTGCATTTCCCTACAACAACATTACCTCACTGCATTTACACCAGAACACAACGACACACTCGATGAGGCCATAAGCTACAGGTGGGATAAAGAAGAAGAGACCGAGTGAGACTGAATAGTAAGAGATCATCTGATCCCCGTTTTTAATCCAATAGTTTACTTATTATCAAATCTGAATCAGCACACAGCAGCAACAATCAGTATTTGAGCTGAAATAGCTGTAACACACTGCCATTTTTTTGTCATGTTGACAAAAAGTTGGTGCAATTATCAGATGTTTTTAAAGTGTTTATTTTGGCAAGCACCATTCGAAATAGAGCAAATTTGTCATGTGCTTATGTTATGTGATGAAGAATAAAATTATATACCCATGCAAAATTCCCTGTGAAATGTACATATGTCTATTTATTGCAGAAAGGTTAAGTGTCACTGAAATCTTATTGTTTTCTTTTTTCTTGTTCTTTTTTTTCTTTTTTTCTTTTTTACTTGTAATGTTCTTATTGTTCAGTTGTTCAACTCTGTGTTTCCCTCATGTTTGTTTGTTTGTTGCAGTTTTCGGTCTATTTACGAGCATCGGTTAGCTTGTAGAAATTTTAAGATCATTATATATAGTTGTCTGGAAATGCTTGGCATGTATGGAGTTACATGATTTCCTCTAAAATCATATATCCGTACAAAAGCAAAGTGAGAAAAAAAAAAAAAACAAAAC
>CM022479.1:26811293-26823837 GCA_011952105.1 Coreoperca whiteheadi
CCCCCCCCCCCCCCCCCCCACATCATGTTTGATGTCTTTTAATGCTTTTTTGTCCTTATTTTCGTCAGTCCTTTAATTATTGAAAAGGAGCATCTGGCTTCCTTTTCTTGTACGAAAACAGGAAGAGAAATCCTCAAGTGTGTGTGCTGTCTGTCGGGCATCACTCAGCTCCTCGCGGGGCTCCTGTTGCCTACACGAGTCTTTAGTGTTTAATATTAGGTCCATAAGTCCGTCCTCCCATTTACATCGGGACACAAAGACGAGCTCTATCCCGTCACACATGCCCGGCCCGACTCATACAGTGGTGACCCTCATCACGACCTCCCGGTTGGCGGCGGCGCTGATCCGCGGGTCGTTGGGCCGCAGTTGGCTCAGGATGTGCAAGATGGTGTATCCACAGTGGTGGTTCAGAATAGTTCTTAACCTCCTGCTCTGTCGGCCACCGCTGCTGCTGGCCAGACCGTGAGGGTTACCGCGAGAGCCGCGGGCCCCCGTCTTGCTCGAGCTCAACGGGTCGCCCAAGTCCTTTGATTTCTCATAGTTGAGTACCTTCCACTGCTGATTGACAGCCTGCCATCGTTTGAAGATCCGATACACTGACGATCCCTCATGGATGATGAGGCCTGGGCAGAAAGAAGAAGAAGACACAGGGTGAAGGACAGTGCATGAAAGCCAGTGAATTCCCACTGCTTTACATCAAATATCGTGCAAACAGGCCCCGCGAGCTGCAGTCAGCATCATAGGTAGGAACTTTCCATCTCGCCTGTGGATGAGAATAGACAGTTGGCAATAATCACAGCGCAGATATCTGATGCCATCTGTTCTCAGTGTTGCCTTACACGGGCAACTCACAATTACCACAAGAACAGTCGACCAGGTTGCTGCTAGAAAACAGAATATCGTGTTCTCTGCGACATCATCAAAATTTGCTGTGCTTTTAGTGTGGCTGTCATCCACCACCTATGCACCATCTGCTCATTTAGTTTAGTTTCTGTGTAATTTTGTATGACCTCAGCCAACAGAATGTGAACTGAATGGATGTTTTTTTTATCACCGCGTTAGTTTGTCCCTGCATAATTCAACCTATGTTTATTAATATATTTTTGTGTTGTTGCAGAGCACATCCTGATTTCTTTGCTACTCTTCTTGTTGCATAATGCATCCCTTCATGTTCTGTCACCTAAGCCTTCTACTACACCCACCTTTTCATGAGATATTCTTATACCACGCGTCTATAACTGCAGCTATTTATAACACTGCCGTGCGATTTCGTGTTTGCACATTTTGGTGTCCACTTTCTCCCTTACCTATGCAGACGATGTCCATGAAGCCGTACATGCCGTAGCAGATTTGGAAGAGCAGGTCCTGACGTTGCCACTTGGCCGAGGGGCTGAGGGAGGACCAGATGAGCCAGGAGATGCTGGCGATGAGGAAAAGGGAACCCAGAATAATGGCCGCTATCTGCACCTTCTCTATCACCGTCAGAGAGATGGCCTGCCACTGAAAAGGAGAAAAATGTCCAAGGTGGAAGACGTACTCACATCCTTTAGTTAAGTTAACGTACCAATACAGCAATGTAAACATTCTCAGCCGCATGCAAAATCCTGACCAAAATCCAGGCTAATTTTGGTGAATTTGTGCCAATTTTTTGTATCCTTTTTTTCTGCACTCATCTATACATCTGATTTATCATTCTGTCAATTGGACAAAGTGTAAAGCTGTCAGGATCCCAACATACAAGAACAATGACACAGAATGTATACATGGTGAGTGCTAATCACTCAAAATATTATTATAGAACAGTTCAAGGATCTAAAAAAATATTGTCTCACTAGTTATACACACAAATCGTGCAGAAGAATGTAAGAAATAAAATTATAATGCAGTCTATTTACATGTAAATTCATTTTATCCCAACTCGTTTTGGTGCCTTTTTATTGAAAGGCTATGTAAATGTATGTAAATCACTGAAAATATTAATAATTGGAGCTAATTTGGTGGAGCTAGTTTTAACTGTTTTTAACTAACGCTTAGGTAGTTTAGTTTAGTGGTTCACAACCGTGGGGTCCAAAAGGGTCACAAGATTAAACTGAGCGGTCGTGAGATGATTAATTAGAGAGGAAAGACGAAAAAACAAAGGTTCTCTTAGACAAATTTGTAGCCAAAATAGGCCAGAAAGGTTGGGAACACGTACTTGAATGTATGACAATGAATTTTAAAATCTTTATCTGTAAAGTAACCACTAACCATATAGCTGTTAAATAAATGCAGTGAAGTAAAAAATACATTGAAGTAGAAGTGTAAAGAAGCATAAAATAGACCTCAAAGTACCTCAAAATTGTCCATTTCAGTACTTTACACATTATATCTCACCAGAAAGTGAAATCTACATATATGAGTACATGATGTATGAACACATTAACAATATGTCAGACAAACACACACACACATACATGGCATCTTCTCAATAGGTTTTTTTAGAGCCATTGGCTGTCTCTGAACAGGAGGGCAGAAGGACAGTGACGCAGGGGGAAAATGTGTCAGCACAATATGGCAAACAGTCCTCACACCACAGCGACTGCCCAAGATTTGTTCTAGCAAAGAGTGTTGAGTCTCATGCACCAGCGTTTGTATGTTGTATACGTTATTATGACATCTCTCTGTCACCGGAGAGATTTCTTTTATGCGGTTAGATCTCCCTGCCTGAGTCACCCATGGATTTAACTAAATGAAACCTCCCATAGCATGGCAGCGTTTGAGTTTACCTGCACGTCAAGAAGGGGTTTGTATAGGCTAGTCACATACTATCTCCATTTACACAATGCTTAACCAAAAGCCTGAATCCCAGTCAAAAAAGAGGAAATTGATGAGGAGGCTGAGCCAAACCACACTGAACTGAGCCATGCTGTGCTGGCCTGCTGGTAAGTTGAATCCGTGCAGTCAGATTGTTCTGAATGGGTACAGTATCAAATTCTGCAATTCAAGAGGGGAGTGTGACGCCTTGTTTTACCCCAAAAATGTGTTTTTCTTTTTGTCAAAATCTGCACCTCCTGGTTAGATCACTGGGTGCGCCTGTGCTGCAGGTTCCCGTCATGTTACCTGCAGAGGGTTCTTGGTGCTGATGGCCAGGACCTGGTACTTGAAGTAGCAGAGCTCGCAGCTCCAGGAGCCTCTCTCGCTGATCCAGCGGATGAGGCAGGGCTGATGGGTGCAGCGCACAGAGCCGTCACAGCGGCAGGGGCTCAACAGCTCACCCTGCAGGACAGACACAGGAAAACACAAGCAGAATGAATTCAGTGGAAAACAGATATCATTTAAATATCTTCAAAAATGTGTTCTGATCTCATTTCTGCTAGTGAAATATATAAATGGTGTTTATTTAGGGACATGCAGTTCAGAATACAAACAGAGTTTATCCTTGTGGCTGCTGCACCTATTCAAGAGGTTGTTTGTCCTAAGGGACTGTGTGAAAATTATTGGCGAGGGGAGGAGGGCCGAACCCTGTTTCACTTTTTAAAAATCCCCAGCATTGTTCAAAAAATAATAAAACAGTAATTAACAGGTACAACTTCTCATACACTGAGAAGACATTTTGTTAAATTAAGCTACAACCAGCAGCCGGTTAGCTTAGCTTAGCACAAAGACTGGAAATAGGGGGAAACAGCTAGCTGAGCTCTGTCTAACAGTTACAAAATCTGCCTGCCAGCACATCTAAAGCTCCCTAATTAACACGTTATATCTCGCAAATTAATAGCCCAACACAAAACCCCTCGTAAAATGGCAATTTGTCATTTTTAGGCAGATTTTCTAAGTGTTGGACAGAGCCAGGCTAGCTGTTTCCAGTCTTTATGCTAAGCTAAGCTAACCGGCTTCTGGCTGTAGCTTCGCGTTGAACTGGCAGACATGAGAGTGGTATCAATCTTCTCTAACCCTCCACCAGAAAGAAAATAAGCGTATTTTACAAAATGTTGAATGATTAATAGACCATTAATAACTAAAATAGGCAAAGCATAAACAATTAAAATACAACATTTTTTCACAATGTGCACTACCAAATCACACATTATCAGTTTAAGGCAAACAAATGTGTTGCTTATACCAAATATTCCGGCCAATCTCTATGTTTTAACCAAGAGCTACTAAACGCTATGCTAACAGTAAGTTCTGGTTTGACGCGCAAGTGAATTTGGTTTTACATCCATGTTATATACAAACGAAGCTTTAAGTGTCTTATTTACAGTTTGATTAACTGTGGCGGAACGGATGAATAGGTTTGTGAGTTCAAATGGTCATATTAGTACCAACAGTCATCATCATGCTTCATTTCGTTACACTGATTAGCAGAACAACTGGCAATGTGTGGTGCTGAACCTGCATTATCTGCTAACTTTAAATGACACATTTAATGTTGCTGCCAGATCAGTCACTGATAAAATCCGCATGTTTTGTGTTTCTAAAAAGGTCTCAAAAAGTGTTGGTTTCTTAATAAAACCCTGATAACGAAACATGGTTGTTGTCCTGTGTGGCGAACATGATGGCCATTTAATTGATTTAACCATTTCGATCTCTTTTAATGTAATCAATCTCACAGTGGGTGGCTGAAATACTAGATATAGATACAAGACCCTCCTTTCAGCAAAAATAAAAACGTACAATACCCTCGTCCTTTTCTGACCACCCCTTCCCCTCCTAATCATTTTCGTAGCGTGACTTTCTGACCGAACCCACTGTCTCTTCAGCAGCACACCAGCACCTGAAGCCTGTTGGCACGTTTGTCACATTATTAAGGATGACCGCATTCAGGCTGCCGCCACCACGCAACGCCAAATATCCATTTCGTCAGAAGGCTTAAAATGCGCTGGCATGTTTTGCATCAGACGTCTGCAAAGTTTTCATTTCACTCAGCAAAAACCCTTCAAATCCTGCAGGTCCTCCAAACCCATGCGTCGCAATTGAATGGACGCTTTTAAAACAAAAGTGTTGGGGAAGAATATCAGGGGGAATCATTGGTAAATCAATTGAATGGACCCCATTTGGCGAAGGGGCATCGTGTTAGCGCTCTGCAGGGAGCGATGGGGCTTCAAGGGCAGGCAGGTGAAGGAGAGGTGAGCTGCGGAAGCCCGACGACAGTTCATGCAGACTCTGAGTGAACTCCAAACTCATAACAAACTTACATCTCTCAGCTAACCCAAACAGATCCGGTCGACATCAAACATACTCACTGACTGTCGGGGAAGGTGGGAGAGTTCACTGCAGTAGTCTTAAATTCAAAGGTTGTGAGTTTGAAAAGCATTTACTGTTTGTAAACTGCAATAGACAGAAAATAAAATGTCAAAGCAATTAAGTAAGTACTGTGTAACTGTAATGTAATTACTGATTTTCAAATTGAGATTCCTTACACTCGTGTTACTGAAAAAGGTGATCACATTGTAATGTGTAACTAAGTAATATGTCACTGCCCAACACTCTAATAATAGTTCCAGTAGTCGTAGCAGTGGTGGAAGACATACTCAGATCTTTTTCTTAAAAGTAAAAGTAGCAACACTACAGTATAGAAATACTCTGTTACAAGTGAAAGTCCTGCATTCAAAACCTTCCTTGAGTAAAAGTGCACAAGAATTAGCATTAAAACAAAGTACCAAAAGTAAAAAATACTCATTATGCAGAAAAGAGCCATTTCAGAATCATTGTATCACTGGACTATAATTATTGATGTATTAATGTGTAAGCATCACCTATGTTGCAGCTGGTGAAGGTGGAGCTAATTTCAACTAGTTTATATACTGCCAGGTAGCTTAATCCAAAAAATACATCATCATCTATTAATCCGAATCTGCAAAGTAACTATGAACTGATGTTTTCAAATAAGGGTAGTGAAGTAAAGAGTACAATATTGGATTATAATTTGTAGCAGAGAAGAAGTATAAAGTAGCGTAATATGGAAATACTCAAGCACAAGTACCTCGCAATTGTACTTTAGTACAGTTCTTGAGTAAATGTATTTCTTCGATGTGATGTGATCAAAGATTTATTTTGTGACGGAAGAAAGAATTTTGAATGCAAAAAAAAATTGATTTTTTTTCTTGAAAAAGGAAAATAACATTCATTGTAATGAACACTATATAGAGTGGGACCAGACTCAACTGACAGTGTAATAACGTGGCTTTACACACAATTAACTAAATAAAAATTAAAAAAAAACTGATTTTAGAATGAAGTTAGTATTTCTTTTCTCGTTGTAGTGACTTCAAAAATGGTGGAAATCTAGTTGACTTAAAAAGCAGATTGAAATCAGCTGATGTCTGTTTGCTCGGTTTTGTGTGCAAATGTCTAAATGAGCTAACATCAGTGCTCATCTCTCATTTACAAACTGTGACTCAGAGATGTGAATCACAATACGCTTACAGTAACTTGCCAGAGATTTACCTGCTTAATCATTATAGGTTGTATGCACCAGAGAACTGCGTTGACACAAATAATGCTTCATATGTACATTTCTGTCCGTCTGTACTCTTGTTGTTCCCCCATCTGGCTCGTTTGACCTTCCCACTTATAATAAAAGACTTCAAGCGTCCCGCCGCATAAAAAATTGGGTTTGGCAGATGAGCCGCATGCCACTCATAAACTTGCCTGCTGACATTATAAAGATAACACAGAGAAGGTCAGACGTACATGAGAAACTAAATAAAAAACATATAAAAGCAAACATTTCTAAAGTGTCAAGCTGTCGCTGAGAAGTGTGTGTGCATGCGTGTGTTACGAGGAAACGTTTTCAGGCTTGTGTGAGATTGCTAGTGTCATGATCAACCAGAACAAAAAAATCAAACCAAAGACCTCTAAAAGCTGTGATTTTAAACCATTGCCAGATATTACCATCAACAGAAGCTATTTAAGCAGAAAAGGTTTTGCGTGTGGTGACCGATATTCTTTTTTTCTAAATTCGTGTCTCATCTAAAGCTAAAATCGAGAGAAACACTTTCTGGAGCTGCTCCATTAATGATGAATAAGAGACCATATTTTCAAACCCACATGGCACCCAAGGGCATTTTCTCTGCACGTGTGTCCAGTTATCACTATTAAGAAATAAAATGAATTCATGAGTAATAGCTCGTGTAATTTGCATTCACAGTTCTTCAAAGTGTCTCCTGAATTCATCCCAAAATTAAGGTTCAAGATTAAAAACTCTTGAGGGAGCGTTGTTTGGTGTTAACAAATACTGATCATCCTGCTCACTATCACAGGACGTAGTACATCAGTGAATGTAGTTTTGGGAAACCAGACTGAAGGCGCGAACATAGTAATCGCTTTTAGGTGAAAACTTTGTATCTCCAAAGCGTCCTTCAGGAAATCCACCTTGTTTTGAGCCTGATGCTGTAAGAAAACGTTCTGCAGATGAGGTCAATATTATCGATGCAAAGAGAACCATAAAGTAAAAACTTTAGAAAGAATCAGAGTTGTATGCTTATCACAGATGGTAACACTAATAATAATAATGATTTAGTTTTACAGTAATATTTTCATGTTGAAGATCCTGGGGGGCAAATGAAAAGCTATGAAATCTACCGAAGTGAATCAAATTAAATTGATCAAATCCAACTGCAATTAACTAAATAAAAATGGAAGTGAACATCTTTTTTTTGTAATTTTCTGTGTGTGTATGTAATGCTTCTTGTCCCATTGGAGAGTCAATCGCTGTACCTGAAGGCAACACACGGAGTGAAAAAACACAGAAAGAGACGTAGAAGGTCACATCTGGACAGGCAGGATGTACTCATGCTCAAATAAACCTGGAACATGTGGAGTTACAATGTGTTTGCGCAAACAGTGAAGTCGACTGTAGAGCAACGTCACACCGTTAAATTAACCTACTTCCAAATTTGAAAGGATAAGGCTGACGCTTTTCTTTATTTTTGTTATTGTCCTCAAAAAATCCTATAAAAAGACCAAAATCATCAAAGTGGTTCCTACTGAACACATACGTCTTTAAAACGGCTCACAAATATATAGTTTCTTTTTTTTTTTAAAGGCAAAATTATTTCCTTAAACGGCTGGGCACGGTGGCTTTTAGCAAAAGTTACTCACACAGGAGGAAATAGTGCAGTCTTGGGGGACTATTTTCAGCTGCGGATTAATAAACATTTGGTGCTCTAGTGAGTATCTACAGCAGCAGGACGGTGTATGTGGGATCGAGTCAAAATAAAGTACAGTGGCCACGTTCATTATAATGAAGGAACATGTTGCCCAGTGCAACGGAGTGGCTCTTTAGTGCGTTTTAGAGACTGTCCTCAGCATTGTGCAAATGCCCCCAAAAAAGACGCACGTTTAACGTTTGAAGGCGCAGACAAATCATGTTGTTCTCTTTAAAGTGGCATCGGATCAGAATACGCCTTTACGTGTCGTTCTGGAGAGTATGGACAAACGGCGTATCTTTCATTCGGAGGACTTGAGTTTTTGCTAGTTTTTGAACAACAATGGAGCTCTATGGCACAGAGGAGGAAGATACAGACAATACTTGTTAGTAGGATCAGCGTGTATTAATCTGCGGCTGAAAATAGCTCCCAACAAATCCACTGTTTGAGTAACGTTTGATAAAAAACTACAGTGACCAGCTGTTTAAGGCAATTTTGTTTTTTTTAAATGAGACTACATATTTGTGAGTCGGTTTTTAAAGATGTAGGACTTCAGCAGGAACCACATTGTTGGTTTTTGGTCTTTTCACGGCATTTGCTGACAAACAACAGGAAAAGTATAGTCATCCTTTAACGACAAGTAGGCAGCGTTTCAACAAACGTAAATACACACACACACACACACACACACACACAAACACACACACACACACACACACACACACACAGACACACACACACACTTCCTGCTCGGATGATCTGGCGTGGGTTTGTCCCTCAAGGCCACGTCGCAGAGCATGAAGGTGTTAATTTGGTGTGTCACTTCTATGACTAAGAAAATGGTGTTCCTCCTCAGCAGTAACCTTTAGACAAAAAAAATAAAATAAAAAAAAAAGTCAGTGTGGAAAGTGGCCCCTGAGCTCCGGACCGTGTGTCACTGTGGAAACACGCTGTTGGGCACTGCAAGTGAAAAGGGCAGGCAGGGGTGATCACCACCACCTCCACCGCTCCTCCCGACTCCTAACGCGCCTGTGTTTCCATGCAAACCTAACCCTGCCGACCCGTCCAGCAGGCTCTGGTGCGGCTTCTGTGAACAAGGGGAATCTGTGGCCCAGCTACTGTACCACGGCACACGCCTTTGACAGACAGTTAATAAGGATTCATACTCGTTGCAGCCCACAGAGCAAGGTGATTATATCTGTAGGTAATTGGCCCGCTGACAGCGACATGATCCGGGGCCCCTGTTGTGGCCTGCGTGAATAATGAAATAACAATAAAATGGCAAACGTGTGCTCCCCCCACATTCTGCACCTAAGGAGGTATAAGGCACTTTTACCTTTGCACACACTATTAGATTGAGTGCTGTGGAGGCAACAACCACATGAAGGGAAAAAAAGCTAATATCAGAGTGAGAAGCTGATGGAGTAGTGTAGTCTCAGGGTTTTCCCTCAGTGCTTTGTTTGCTTGCTCTTTGTCTGTAGCTGAAAGAGGCAGCTCAGAGCCATGTTGCACGATGAGTCACCTTGCCGGAGAGCCCAAAAGCCCAAAACATCAACCTTTTATTAAAGGAAGATGTTTGAGTGGGCAAGACAGCAACCTGGGGTTGATCCCTGTCTGTAACATCAAATGACTACGTATCCAAAACAAGCCTGAAATGATTTATACTCGGTCCTGTGGCTCTCCAGTTTACTATGTCTCACAATAGAAACTCTAAGGCAGATGTCATAAATTAGCACATGGGCTGTAATAACACTATACGCCTATCTTAGGGAAGTGACTAAATGGTAATATCCATCTGTGCTCCTACAGGATTTACAGTGTTTCTAATTATCTCAGGCTTCAGGACTACCTGCTGAGCCAGGCGGCACAGGTTTCTGCACATCTGGTGAGATCCACATTTGGCCACAGACCAAAGAGATGCACTACTTATTGTTTAGTTTGGGCTCCGGGAAAGAACCAAGCGCCGGGGAGAGGGAGGGTGGAAACAAAAAAAAAGAGAATATAAATAGAACAACAACAATAAAAAGGGTGACAAATTCATTTAACTTGCCATTTATCGTCACAGCTGACACCATTGTCTGGCCAGGAACAGTGATCGTCACCAGATCAATAGTTGATCATCCTGTTCTGTGACACATGCAGACGGGGGACAGTTCATTTACATTTACAAAATGATTGTGACTCATGCATATTCAGTCCCTCTCACTCACTCTATTTGTCATCCCGCAGACCTAATTGGCTAACTTTCTTTGTTGCTATGCTGGCCGGATTTCAGATGTGTGGGAACTGCTGCCTCTCCACCGCTGATTAGCTTAGCTATGAAAACAGTGTTATTTAGATAACCAGATCACTGAGCAATCATCCTTTCAGGGAAAAAAGGGACAATACTTGCCTCTAAATCGAGGGTGCAGGCATAAAGGGTCCTACACTGAGCAGATTGTAAAGCCCTATGAGGCAAATCTTTGATTTTTGATATTGGGCCATATAAATAAAACTGATTGGACTATTTTTACATGACTACGATCTAGGCTTCATCCTTCTTTTTTTTTTTCTTCAAAGGAGGCATGTGAAGGGAAGGTGGGTGGGAGAAAGAGATGTAGGACACAATGGTTGTAGGAGCTCCACTTGAATCAGAGACCCTTTGTGATTTGCTGTATGACAAAAAAAAAAAAAATCAAAATGGCAGATTACAACACAGAACCAACCCAGTGTGCTTGTTTTAAAAATAAAAATGGAACAAAACAAAAAAAATACTACAAATCCTGCTGACCTGGAACAATTCATGCACGGTGAAATGGCCGTGCGCGGCACCACAAAGGCTCTGCATGTGCAGCACATTCTAACGCGCAGAAATGCGAAACAAACAGGCTGCCCGCCGTCCACACAGGACGTGGCACCACTGCTGCGTGTCTACCTGCTCTGGGCCTTGGAAACAGATCCGGCACTGGGGGGTCCGCAGGCTGCTGGCGGTGCTGGCCAGGGACACGGCGTCCAGGCCCACTTGCAGCTTGGGCTCCTTGTCCTCGAACGCCAGGCTCCGGGGCCGCGGGTCGCTGCCGTAGTACTCCTCCTCGTCGTCCCGGGGATGGCAGTCGACGAAAGGCGGCCAGCCGCAGCCGCCCATCCCCAGACCTCGCATGGTGGTGGACCGTCTATCTGTGTCTGAGCCGGACTGTCTCGAATCGGATCGCATAAACACCAGGACTTTCAGTTCATTAAAAAACATGCGGATCCGATACTTGAACATGTTTGGCTACATAGAATCCGCCAGGCTGAAATAAATAAATGAAGTGTTTTTGTCTCCCCCCCCCCCTCTACCTCTATTCTTCTTCTTCTTCTTCTTCTTCTTCTTCTTATTCCTATTTTATTCATACACCCGACATGTTCATTTTTATTGCAGTATTGTCAGTAACACCACAACCAGCCTATTCACTGGAAGTCCAGAGAAATAACGGCTCTCGCCCCACTGATGGCATGTGTGTCTAAGCCAATGCGGATGAAAGATTTTCCCTTCCAGCCGGCCGACACACTCTTTCAATATTCATTACTCAAAACAGCCCAAGCAAACGCTGTCTGGATGCATCTTCCACCGCACCCCAGAAAACAGTACAACTTGCTTGCTATTTATTTCCGCGGTGCATTTTTGTACACCTTTTTTTTTTTTCCTTCCTAAAGATGCACCTGGGGCTTGCAGCAAAACAAAAAACAAAAAACAAAAAAAAACAACAACAACAACAACAACAACACCACCAAATAAAAAACAGCCTACATGCTTTTGCTACCCAAAGCAGAAGACTGCGAGCGAGCGGACGAGTGGAGGAGAGAGCAACGCAGAGCCAGGGGAGAGAAGATGGGATGTAGAACACAACGGCATGCCATCCACACAGTCACATCTGGGACTCTTGTCAAGAATCATAATCCAAAAAGAGAGGGGAAAAAAAGATGAAATGGAAGTTTGATTCGGACGTGACTGTGTATAATATTAGTCTTTTTTTTTTTTTTTTTTAAATTGTCCCTCACTCTGGCATCCCAAGCGTCAGATCGTGGTCCATTTTGCTTTTTTCCCCACCTTCCCCTTCTCTATTTCATCTCCTTTTAGCAAAGCCTCTGGTCGATCCGCCAAGAATCCACGTCGAGATCCGAAACACAGTCCTGCCCATTTGCATCTTGCTTCTTGTTGTGGCTGCTGTTGTTCAGAAGAAGCCAAGCTGGAAACACGGCGAGAGCCCCATGTTTTCCCACCCGCTCGATGCCCCAGCATTTCCCATCCTCGCTCGATGGCCATCAGCATTTCACTTGCAAGCCAAAAACTACGGCGCGCCGAAATGTCAAAGAGAGGCAGAATAATAAAAAAAATAAAAAAAAGGCACCCTGCGATTTTTCTAATTAGAGAGAGGGGGGGGGGGGGGGGGGGG
>CM022479.1:26824091-26840132 GCA_011952105.1 Coreoperca whiteheadi
GGCCAGGGGGCTGTCCCCCCCCCCCCCCCCCCTCGCCCTGCTGACGTGCGCGCTGCGGCCACATGAACTGGGAGCGCGCGAAGTACGAACTGGACCCCTCCATTAATGTGTGTGTGTGTGTGTGTGTGTGTTTGCACTTCTACAGCCACCTTTGTGAGGACCAATTTGCGTTCCAGACCTTGGGAGTGAGGACATTTTTGGAAAGTGAGGACATATTTTCTTTCAACAGACCTTCAAAGTTAGGGGTGAGAATTAGGGTTAGGGTTAGGTTTAGGCATTTAGTTGCGATGGTTAAGGTTAGGGTAAGGGGCTGGGGAATGCATTATGTCAATGAAAGTCCTAACAAGTATAGATGTACCAGGTTCTGTGTGTGTGTGTGTGTGTGTGTGTGTGTGTGTGTGAAGGAACAAGCGTGTGTGATGTGTGTGAGAGCAGGTGTCAGTTCTGCGCTCTGATCCTTTACTGAAGTAAAAGTAGGCTACGAGTACGACGACGTCAAAATACTCCATTACAAGCACACACTCAGTTGCCAGTTTATTGGGTACACGTGGCTAAAAGATAATGCAGTCTAATGCATAACGGTCCTGCAATAAATGATTTCTTTACACTGGCTTCTTCTGACTGCTTTTAAAAGCACTTTCCTTCACTGACGCAGGCCTATGAGCTCAAGTAAAGCCTTATGGAAGACCAGCCATCATGTTCTAAATATATTCTTTTGAATGGATTTAATTAAATTTAATTTGATTTAATGGATTTTATTAATTATGTGTATAAGTGCTGTTACAATAATCTTCCCATACTTTGTCAGTGTTTAGACAGCTCCACATTAAATACACTTTCTTCTACAATGTCATCATAAAAGTGACGGCGGGCCACCAACTCCGTTTTAGTGCCATATGAATGCCTGACCTCGTGTCACCTTACACCTTAAATTTCAGATACATTTCAGATTTCGGAGAGAAAAAACATTGCACTTCTTTACTTCACTACAGTAGTCCATCGGCTGTATTTACTGTGCATATTAAGATTTTATCTAAAACATGTGATCAGTTTATAAAATACAACGCATTGTTCTAGATTTAATTAACAATCAGTATCTGAAGCAGTTAAAATCAGCTCCACCTCGACCAACTACAACAGTCATCGAATATATAATAATGTAACACTCACAGGAGCCATTTCTCTACTGAAAGAGTACTTTTACCTTTAATGCTTTAAGTACATTTGCTGATAATACTCCGAGGGGGGCCAGTTTATTAGGTTGACCAAGCTAAAATACTTGTGTTCTCTTACTTAAGGAAGATTGTGATGCATTCGCACTTTTAACGGAGTATTTTACAATTTTGTTACAATTTAGTCTTCCAGCCACTTCTCAAGCCACTGTGCAGAGATGGATGCTTTCCCTGTCCAAAATCCATCCGCACAGTACACGAAACTAAAAGTTCAGCAGGCGCTCCACGGGCGTCACCGTGTCAGGTTCTGAAGCTGTAAGCGGCAGAGGAGGAGACTATCCCAGCGCCGTTTATCAGGACGGCAAGACAAGGTAATTGGGGGAACATCAGAGGCACAGGTCCAGAGAGGTCACTTTAATCTGCGGTTTACAGAGAAGAAGCTGCCTTATTGCCGCGCTCCCTCTCTCACACTGCATTCTCCTCCATACCAACACTTCGCACAAAATCCCCAGCCACATTGATCTTGATAGATTTTTCACGCTCGGCTTGTCGCAGACATGGATTTATTTTAAGCATAACACTCGATTTGAGATGCAATGCCAATACCTCGGCTATCATGCCATCGTTCCCTTATACAACTATATACGTACACTCATGTACTACACCGTACTGTGTGTGTACGGGTCGTGCTCAGTTGCTCGTAATGATTGAGCAAGGGGGCCATAAGAGCAGCCTAACTGTTTGTTTATGGAGCGTTGACCATCATAACAGCAGGGCAACAAGCTTATTCTGCTCACAATGTTCTCATGCAAAGCAGTGGCAACTAATGCCATAAGAAACAAACACTAATATTGTTTATCTTGGAAGACTAACGCACATGATTTGACCAACACTACATTAGCATTAGTACACACCTTAGGAATAAACTGTTCTGCAAGTGTACGTAATGTGTGACTAGCCTACGTGATGGTACATTGTGTGGGAGGGCTATTTTATGATGATTCTGCGCAGGGGGAGGGTTGGTGCAAATGCTAATGAGGTGATAATAAAAAAAAATTTAAAAAAAAGAAGTCTGTATGTATTGATTTTGGTATCCACCTATTGGCTTTTCCCACATTTATAAGATGAGGATTTCACGTCTGCTCACCAGGGAGACACATTCATGTTTAATGTACTGTAAGCCTGAATTTCTCACCTCACCCGTCTCTCTTCCCTTTTCTTCCTCCATTTCGTCTGACTGCTTTTCAAGGCATTTTCTTTATTTTCCTCATCACCCGTCATGTTCTGAATGGGTTCAAAGCTGGATGTTAAAGAACGCTATTAATTATATAACCGTGTTGTTACAATAATCTTCCCATACTTTGTCAGTGTTTAGCTTGCTCTGGTCAAGCTTGCATTCGTTCCACGACCCCTCGGAGTGGCAGATTTCTACCTTTTATCTGTTACTTTTAGCTATTTTGACCATTTATCTATTAGCCTATACTTTTACTAATACTTATACTATTTGAACTGTTTTTCCATTACTTTTGGTTAACTATTTACACTGTTTATAGCCATTACTTTCTATCTAATTCAGCTGTTGATCAATGACTTTAAGCTAACTATGCAAACTGCTTAGCCATTAAATGAGCTATGTCATTACGTGAAGCGATAAGCTTTTATTCATTGCTTTTAGCAAACTATTTCACCGTTTCTGTTTAGGCTACTTGCTAACTTGTTTTAATGAACTCTCAATGGCAGCTTGTGGTGTTAACTGACTGGTTGATGGGAGGTATATACTGCGCACTGAGCCAATCATAGCTGGTAGCTTATTATAGGCTACATAGGTCAACATCACGCCAATTTGTCTTTCTTCTTCTCTCCGCTCACATTAATCATCCCACGACCATCTCAGATTTATCTCGTGACCCTTTAAACCCTACTTTGGGAACCAACGGATAAAACTACCTGACTGTGTACAAAGTAGTTAAAACTAGCTCCACCTCGAGCAGCTACAACAGCAAAATGCTATGAATGCATTGATGGATCAGTATTAACAATCTAATAATGTCATAACAACATATCAGTCACTGGGACCAGTTTTATGCATAATGAGTACTTTGACTTTAAGTACATTTTGCCGATAAAACTTCTGTACTTTTACTTAAGTAGGATGTTAAACGCAGGACTCACTTGTAATGGAGACTGTTTACATCCTGGTATTGGTACTTTTACTTAAGTAAAGGGTCTGAGTACTTCTTCCAGTACGTCTCTCCACTCCTAAGTAGTTTCTCTGCATACATGTGATTGCATGAAGATTAAACTATGAGATTGAATGGGAAAATCTCCAGATATGTTAGAAATGCAGTAATCATCCACATAACATTACTAAATATGTGGAACTTCACAGTGACATATTTGTTGGTTATATCTGTTTATTAAAAGATATTTAGGACTAGCCCCGGATTTTAGACATTTTGAACCAAATTAATATTTAAAATTTTGCTTTGAGATACACGAAATAATTCAATGCCAGGGCACAAAATAACAGGATATGGCAACCTTTTATTGCAAGACACCCCTCTGAATCAGATCGCACCTCCCTATGGTCCCACAATACCTCCCAGTTGTTGCACTATTATTTATGATATATTCATAGTTTATTTGATTTATTTGCTTTGTCAGTTTTTTGTCTACCTGAGTTAATTTAGGTGTTTGGTTTTTTTTAAATGTACTTTTTACTTTTCTATGTTGAGCTTTATAAAAAGCAAAATAATATATCAAAATCAGCTTTAATGGCCAGGCATGTGTACACATACAAGGAATTTGACTCCGGTTTTTCGTCGCGCTTAATGTATGTACACAGAAATAGACATAAATACAGCTAAAAACAAGGACAACAAGCTCAAAAGGTAAACAAACATTAAGCTACTATGTGCATATATATATATATATATAAGGACAAAAAAAAACATTTGTAAACAGTAAGACAATTAGTGCAATGGTGCACTATTATAGCTGTGACAATGTAGATTATCCAAGTAGCTCTTGAATGCAGGACTTTTACTGGCGTACTTTACAGTGTAGGATTTGCAATAGAGTTGGTATCTGAATACTTCTTCCCCCACTGGGAATATGACTATAATAAGAAACAATTGATTGGTCCCTGCTGATCTGAATGCTGCCTTATCCGGCCCCACGCTGTAAAGCTATACATAATTAGTTCTGCCTATAGGACAGGCCCTTGTAAAACCCATTCATCATAGCGCTGTGATATAACGGACCAAATGTTTTAAGATCCTGCCTTCGTGCGCTTGCAGAGTCCATGCTATATCTGTGAGAGGACAGATGGCCATCCCTGTTGGTGCGATTCTCCACAGCTTCTCCGAGCTAATACACCCGGCATATGGACGTGCATCACAGGGTGGGGACTGGCATCGGGCCCTCAGGAGAGCTTGCTGACAGGATAGGGGATGCGACATGTGCGGTGCAGTTTCCAAAATCCTGGTCCCAAGCCACAGCAAACACTCAAGACTCAAAGCCCTTACCAGGCACATTTCACTTACATAAATGTTCCTGCGTCTCAGGAAAGTGAACCTGCAGGTGCCCCACGGCAGGGTGCACCAACGCCAGAGATTAGGTCACACCTTTCTTGAAGGGGGGGTGTATCAGTGATGGTGACAGTCTGCCAGGGGCCATTAGGCAGAGGAGCAGTTTATCCTCATTTAGGACAACCTTGGTTGAAAGGTATCGGGATAATTTCCTTGTGTTCTCTCTATTCCCCCGTCAGAGTGTACTTGAGTTCTCCTTCTGCTCTCCGCTCGCTGCCCCCCCCCCCCCCCCAAATCCAAACCCACCGCCACATTACTGGGCCCATCCCAACTGAAGGGATTAATGGCCAACTGAAGGAATATCACAGGGAATCAAAACCTACTGCTTGAGCAAATTCCTTTTACAGCTGCCACAATGATGCCAACCACCTTCAACTTGGGTGCAATCAGTATCACTGGACAAAAAGCCACCAGCGTCTACAAATTCCTTGCTTGTCTCGAGGTGTTTATCCATGTCAGAGCACGGCTGAAATAACAGTCAGTGTGACCAAGAGCAATGGTGGGAAAAGAAATGGCAGCTGCACAGACTCTGTGCTGCCATCACGTGGTGAAAGGTGTCGTATCTTTGGTGCCGTCGCAACTAAACTCTGTCCTCCTCCCTGACAACATAATTTCACAAGACTCAACTATAATAATGTCATTACACCACTCAGGGTGCATTTTTAAACAGACACAAACAGGTATATGCTTAAAAAATGACTCAAGGGAAACGGTTTTCAATTTGACGTTTTATTATTTGGAAAATTAAGTCTCAAAAATTCAAGATACATTTGAATAACAAGTGCACACAAATTCAAAGTGAGGTGTCATATATGGCATAATAATGCTTAAGATCTGTCAAAGTGTTTGTTTACACCAGCGATGACACCAAATCAGCAGCAGGAAATCCACATCAGCCAAGTTGACAGGTTCAAGTAAGACACGTAATTACAGTTTGTTAGTCCTTTAAGTTAAAAGCGATTCAAAAAGGGAAAACACATCTCAACAGAGAGAACTAATGAGCAGTGATTTATCAACAGGAAATGTCCAACATCGAGCTAGGCATCAAAATTACATCATCAAAACTACAACATAACTTAAGCCTAATGTGCATCATCAAGCTTAACTTAAATAGATCCTGGAAATATTTTAAAAGTTTATACAAAGCATTTAACACTGATGAACGAAAAGAGCTGATGGCAATAGACAGCAAAATAATTCCACTAAAGAATAATCCTTTCAAATTGTTTTAAAAACAAAGAATTGCAAACAAGAGGCCATTTTCACAATTAATACTATAAAAACAAAATTGGGTTTGCGATAAGTAGTTGTGGCCAAATTTACCAAATTCTTTCAAATTAAAACGGCACTTATTGATTTTTTTTTTTCTTTTTTTACATTTTTGTGATTTCGTCCAGTTACACAGGAGGTAATGATAACGTACCTGAATCCACTCCTCTACTACCAGAATACATACTAAGCAACGTCACTGTGCGACACAAAGGAACATATTAAATACATTATTGTGGCCTTCAAATACCTCAAATATGCAGGCAAACCTCTCAACTAGAGGGGCAACTACACGGCAAACCCATCGAGAATGATTTCTAAAAGGATTATGTACAACATCAAGGCTGCAGTCCATTGACATCCTAATATCTCTGACTGTTTAAAAGTTAGTTGGCTCAGTTACAGTTCATAAATATTTGAACCCGAACGGCTAGCAACTACATTACCTAAAATCTATTCTAATTTCCTAATCCTGTTCAATCCCGGCAATTGTGGCATCGACACATCTGAGAAAAAACCCCAACATTTACATACAATTTAAAAACTACTTTACAACACATGTCCAGCATTTGCCTTCTCTCCCCCCTCAGCTGACTTTGAGAACAAACTCGTCACCCTGGACACGTTTGGGCATACAGTTTCACACATCACCGAAAGCACTGACCCAGAGGAATATATTTGTCGTTAGGTGGTGGCACTACATTAGAGACAAGAGGACAATGTCAAGGTGCATACACGTTATTCGCTGGACACTGCACAGTCACTTGGTTGATGTGCGGAATGATTTCAACAAAGGGGCTGCTTGTCTGTGCAGGCGTGCGACACATGCAGAGATGCCTCATCACTTGTTACATAGTTGGAAACTAGCGGGCAGCATTAAGGAAACCTGGTACTCAAATCAAGGCTGCGTCGTGACACCAACAAGTCACACTTCTTGGTATTACCAGGTATCCTTTCACACATAAGTATCCAGGTCTTCCAGCTTGAGCTCTGGCAAAATGTCTGGACAGGTTGTTGAAGGTTCTCAGACTCAGGTGAAGGTGTGCGTGTGTTGTTTCTCAGTGTCTCTCAGGTGCTGCATACGCTCGTCCATTCTGTGTTGTTGTGGTGGCTCTTGATGTGCATGATGCGGTGTGTACCAGTGTGTCTGAGACGGCGTCTTTCGGCGCTGCACTGCGCACGTAGGACCGACTATAGGAAAGCACTTGGGTTTGCTCGTGGATCCTTCTGGTTCCTGTAGCGCACAGCAAGCCACACTCCCAGGATCTGTTCAAAACATGAAAAAAAATAGAACAGAAAGATGAAGCCTGGTCACAGCAGAAAATGGCACAGCAAAAATAAGCCTGAAGTCAGCGCATCATACGGGGCGCTAGAAGCTTGGTGACATGGTGACGACTCACAGGGCTAGTTGGTAAACTACTGTAGCTGCTGAGCTAACCACTAACACGCTACCCAGCCAGGAACATGCCAGCGCTTCCTATTTTCCCTGTACTGTGCCCCGGCATGTTGCTCTCAGGATTGTACGTCATTTAATTCAGAGTCACTAAACTGCCACTAACGGGACAATTAGTTCACACACTCTATTCAACCATCGACTCCGGTCTCATAACTATTCCTCTTTTGTGGAGCAGTTTATACTCCGGCAGAGTGGATGGTACAACACAGTCAATAAACAGCGCGTCAAAGTTCACCAAAGTTGTACTCGACCCAAAGAAATGTGCGTGGATTTACTCACCCCTCCCCGCGCGAGTAAGTCCACTGATTGCGGCGATTCCATTGAAATGAACTGATTTTCGCCCCAAATTTTGCCGTTTTAAATGCTGGTGTGATCGGGCCTTCAGCAGGAACAAGGAATCAGACGGACGTGCACACATGCATTTAGTTAGTGTGCAACGTGAAACTCAATTCTGTGTCTTTCTCTCGTCCTTCAAAGACTTAAGACTGATAGAACGACGGTTCACGGTTGTATGTTTGGGGACCGGAGACTCACCTCTGTGAAGCTGAAGAAGAGTCCGACGCCCCCGAGGATCTTCAGAGCCTCTGTTGCATGATTCAGCATCATTACCCCGCAGGTGAAACAGGCACCGTTGTTTTTGCATAACTAGAGTGAAAGACACAAAAAAAAGGCCTTTAGTCTTCGGCAGTATGAGTCAATGGTTTGTCAGCTAAGCCAAGCATTAGCTACCAAAATCTATTCTGAGAACTACACAAAGTGGCCTACTTTCAACAAATTTAGGTTAAGGGTAATGATTATGGGACTTTCATTCAGTGGTAAATATTGTGTAACTAGAAATACACTGTGAAACTGCAATATTTATCTATGATGCAAGTGAACGGCTGAACATTACATTTAAAGACGACCATATATATAATGCGAACGAAAATGAAACCAAATACAGTTTCTTTATGCAGCAACTGTGCTGTTCAAGCAGGTTTTCTATTCTGAAATGTAGTGTTTCTTCTTTCCTGAAGGGCGTAACGACGAAAAATGTGACATCGAATTTATTAAAGACTTACAGCGGTGCAGCTATCCACGTCGTGATTAAACTGTTCAAGGCTGGAAGTGACGTTGAGCAGCCCACAGCAGTTCAGCTGGCTCTCCAGGTCTATCTTGGTCTTGTTGTCCAAAATTCCCCAAGCAGAGTTCAGAAGTCCCTCCTGGAAACACAATTAAGCCAAAAGAAATCAATCAGAGTTCTTGTAAGAAGTCCCAAAAATGAATACAATGTATTCATGCAGACATAATATACGTTTTGGTAAGTGTTCAAATGAACATGGATGCAGCACACGACACAAACTAAAACAGTTATAAACAGAGTTTGCTCACCTGCTGCTGACGGTTCATTGCCAAGCAGGAACAGGAAACTCCAAATTGGAACAGGAAAACGATAAAAAGAATGACCATGTACTGGGAGCAAAGGGTCAAAGAAACAACAGCGCAGAAACCTGCGATTGTATCACACTTCACTGCAAACGAGCAGATAATTATCGTTGCATCAACGCCAACGAGGGGAAAGGATACAAAAAAAAGCATGACTTGGTGGTGGTGCATCGCTCCAATGAGACCTACGATGGCGATGAGCAGCAGGAAGAAGCCCACCGCGATGACCCCTCCGATGATGTGGATGCTCGACACCAAGCCGAACCCCTTCCCCCATGCTGCTACTCCAATCAGCAGCAGCCCGACCAGCTGAAGGGAGCACAGGGAAGGACGTTAACCAGAGTCAGCTGAGGCAGCGTGCGCCTGATGGAAGTGAGCCAACCACATGGTCACGGAGTTTTGACTACCACAAACACCAGTTCTCCTATACGCACTAGTTAGGCCTTTGGGAGCTCTGCGGCGATTCAAGTTAAAAGTATCTGCCCAAACAAATAATGCAGGTGAAGCAAAAGGTTGGACTTCATAAGTCATAAGACGGGTCACACCTAGATCTGAAACAAATTAAAAAGAGTTCATTGTTGTGTTTTCTCCCATTTTTGGTTCCTTGCAAAGGAAACACTACCTGCAAATATAATTTACAGAATCGTCTGTTCAGATCTATCAGGAACAATTTCATAAACTGATCTAGCAGGTAACTCCCCTGCTGTCTGTCTGCGTTGCCCACACAGGGCTCGGTTGATTTCTGTAATAAACAACCTCTATGGGCCTCCTTCCACTGTCCTGGTTCTACACAGCAACTGCAGCGTCACACTGGTGTCAGTTACCGTGACTCAAGCTGTCAACATGATTAGGGGCACGTGTACGTGTTCCAAAGTTTTCTGACTGGGTGGGTCGTGTCTCCACTGCTAGGACAGCGAGCTCCCGGGCCTACGGTCCCTGAGCGACTCGCAGTGTGTCGCAACAGCAGGCAACGTTAGGTTTACTCTCACAACATGCATACCTGGCAGACTTAAACAGAAAGGAGCGAGTAGGACAAACACAATAAAGATGCTTCCGACTCAGGACTTGATTTAAAATAATAACGTCACGATATTTTGGTTATGTCTAAAGTGAACTGCGGGTACATTATCGTCACTAAAAATGCAAATATGACGCTCAAACAGCCATTCAGTATTAACTTCAGTTATTAGCTCAGGATATTGTATTACTTCTGCATACTGCGCACTACTCTGTCATACTGCACTGTAATATAACAACATTAACACTTTATCAAGATATTGTACTAATAAAAACCCTAGATGAAAGTATCAACTGCGAACATTTATTCCCATTATTAATCTGACAGTTATTTTCTCAATGCAGCTTTGCACTAATCCACAGTCTGTAAAACGGCAGAAAAAAGTGGAAAAAACGCCCACCTTTAATTTTCCACAGCCCCAGATGACCTCTTCAAATTGATTTTTTGTTAGGTTTTTTTATTTGTCTGACCGACAGTCCACAGCCCAGAGATTTTGAGTTTACTAAAATAATAAGACAAACAAGTCGTCCCAATTTGAAGCGCTGGAACTCTCAAATGTTAGAGTATGGTTTGAAAATCGACCTCAGCAAGTGATAAGTTATCCAAATTGTTGTGCATTTTCTATGAATCGACTAATCTTTTCGGCTGTACACAATATAAATAGACAGATAGGTTAAGCATTAACGCACTGTTGCCCTCTGACACGCATCAACCAACAAGACACAACACATGGCAAAAGGAGGGGGGGGGGTTAAAAACAACTATTTGTTAAGAGCAGGGTAAACACATCAGAAATACAACCTTACTGAAAAATGCTCAGTTTTTGTTGGTTTTATGTCGCCTCGGGGCCCCTTTTGAGGCTGTACTCAGTGCAGGTGGTGTATTGGACTTTACATTGAAGGCTGATTGTAACATTTTGCCTACCTCAGTCACAGACTGCATACAGAGGAGCACGGTTACAAGATAGCATGGGCTAATCCAATACAACACCACACACCACAACCTTTAAAAAACTCCCCATGAAGTTTAATCTCCCCTCAGGTAGCCTTCACAATATCTAGTGTTTAGGAAAAGGTAACATTTGCCCCAGGACGGTTGTTCTACATTTCATTGGGGAGCACTGTTACAGATGTTTCTGTATTGCTGATCTCAGTGTTGACTAGGACAGCTCACATGACTGCCACACAAACAGAATCAGAGGCCAGGTCTTGTTGCGACAAGTCCGTGCCACTGATAAGAGAGAGGATGTGGGAGATAAACCACTCAAGGACGTCAATTTCACACTTTAGGTCAGCTGGCCTCCCAGCTAACGTTAGCTTCCCCACGCATAATGGCGGTAGCTCAGGTTAGCTGAAAGGCTCAGATTAACGTCACTACTCTCTACATTCTAGTTGGCTAACGTACGCTACAAATGTCTAAGCACTGCATGGGTAATGACCAGAATCGAGTCCATACCAGTAATGATCCGTGACATGTGAAGCAAAAGGCAAAGTCAGTGTTTTTCCTGCGCTGTCGCCGAGCTGACAGCTAGCTCCGCTAACACTGCGCTACTTCATTCCGAAGCCATAGAGGCTAGGCTAACATAGCCAGCTAAACCATAGCGTGATGGCCCATTTTGTCGCCTCCACTCACCATGTAAACCACATTCAGGGAACAAAGCGCATTTTTGGAACAGGTGAAACCGCCACAGACCATATTCGAAAAACCTCTATCGGCTCGAGTCCGGCTAATGATTAAGACTTTGTTGTTGTTGTTTTTTTAAAACCCCCGTTCGTTGTCTGGCGCTCCGGTGCGCTAACGGCTGGACGCAAATGTTTTCGCTCAGCCGGGGAGGGCGTGTCTGATGACGTCAGCACCGCATGTGACGACAGGGTGTCAACCAACGTCATCTTTCTAGGATAAAACAAATCGTCGATGGGGCCACAAACCTGCTCCAGTATTTAATAATACTAATCTGTATACTGGTATAGATTTGAGAATATATGTAATGTAAATCGGGGGTTTAATTGATCATTACTACACTCTTATCTTAATTTTTTTGATTGTATTGTATTTTACTATCTTTATTGTACCTTATCAGAATCAGAATCAGAATCAGAAATACTTTATTAATCCCCGAGGGGAAACTCTTTGTAACAGCAGCTCACTATCAAGTCAGTGCACACAAGAATGGAACTACTAAGCAAAGTACTAAGTACTAAGCAAAAAGCAAAAATATAATACACTATAATACAATAATAATACACTATATTATCTATTATTGGTCTATTATTATCTTCCACTGGTCGGTTACATGTCTGCAACAAAAAGAATTTCCCCCTGGGGATGAATAAAAGTAATTCTGATTCTGATTCTGATTCTGATATATATATACACACACACACACATACACACACACACAAACATACATATATATATATATATATACAGTATATTTGTTAAACAGAAAATCTTTGGTTTCAAGTGAGGTGAGAAGCCTCTGAAAATACTGCACAGATTTTATCCTGCTGATGAATTTATTGTCAAAGGTTAATGATCCCCTACAGGCACACACATATAATCATTTATGTCGGTCTAAAAAGTTAGGTACCTGGTTAAAAATATCTTGAAATTACATGTATTCCTTCTCCTGCCTTGAAAATTCCAGCATCTATGAATATGCAAATACGGTTCATTTAAAAAAGTTTGACTGCTAGACAGGAGATGTCTCTTACTCCGCGGATTCCCAGTGTATGTGCGCTACAGGCTTCACGTTTCCACATCACACTTGTGTATATAATCATTTATTCATTCATTTAAGCTTTTTATTACAAAATCATGTATTTGTACATTTATTTAGGCATTTAATTATATAATTACGTATGTATTTATACATTTAGTTTTGGCCTTTAAAACCTTTAAACCTCTCTGTGTGGCCAACATGTCTGACATCAGTGGATATTTCACAACTAATAACAGACAGTGTTCTAATCGAGAGCCAACATGAGACCAAAACACATCAACTGTGATTACAGTGTCATAGATTATTATGTTTTTATATTATTGTTTCTTTACTAGAAGCAGTAGAGCATTTTATATAAGGTAAATGGCAGCCTCAGACGCCTTTTCAATGGTGTGGCCACCACAGCCGTCAGAGCTGCCGTAGATTAGAATATTGTTTAAAATAAGGAAGTGAATTCAGTTCAGTTCAGAACTGCAGAGGAAACCGAGACACACATTGTCGTGAGCTGACTTTTGTGGTCTAGAGAAAGAGCGAGAGAGAGACACCCTGAGCTACCGCCGCCGCTTCTTTTTCTGCAGCTTCTGTGTCTTGAGCTCGCGTTCGTCTTGTGGAACAAACAGCCGGGAGTTCAAATGGGCTGAAGCGAGCACTTTGCCTCAGTTTACAACAGATCCATGTGTCAGGATGAACAGCAACAGTAAATCAGTAAACTCCGTTGCAATAAAGGCAGAGATCAAGAGGCACGAAGCTCTCCAGAGTGTAATCAACAGACTTTCCAAGCAGTTTGAAAGGGTCCCAGATCAACAGCTGCGCTCAGGCCTTAAAGTTTACCTCCACAGTATTCAAGGTAAGCTCACCCTTCTTCAGCTCTGTCGCTATTTGTAAATTGAGTTTTGATTGTTGCATTTCGGGAAGAAAGCATACATGTCGTCTGTATGCTAAATTGGTGGATTTCTAAATGGCAGATTATCAGAATTTGGTGCTCTTTCACGATGCTCACTTTAACGCATTTCTTGATAGGAACAGGAAAAATCGTGGGGTGTGGGAGAACATAATAGTGTAGGTGACTGATATCGTTCTCTGCGCTTCCTGTGTCAGACGGTGTGTCGATGTTCATTTTCATTCTCATTTCACTCTGAGGGCAAAAATTCACCTCCCGGCGTCTGGTATGTAGTGGCATTTATTTATCAGTCAGCCTCTGGACACGGGCAACCAATGGCATCATCCCTCAGCAGCCATCGCCATGGCAGCAGGATGAAACCTGCTGTGCGGCCTACTTCCTGTCTGCCAATCTGCAACTGCCCTCAAAGCCACTTCCTTTCAGACAAACAGGGCCTTTACATGTGAAGCTGATCAGTTTTACATCATTTCCTCAAACCTCTACTTCCCACCGTTTCTTGTTAATGTGACACAATGTGTCACCGTCAAACTCCCTTTTGTTTTTTGGTTCATATCTGCAACCGTTTTCTGTGGAAGCAGCATAGGTGACATGCAGCGGAGGAAGACGTATTCCGATCCTTTACCTAAGTAAACGTAGCAATACCACAATGTAAAAATACTCTGTCACAAGTGAAAGTCCTGCATTCAAAATTCTACTTGAGCATTTCCAGCAGAATGTACTTAAAGTATCAAAAGTAAAAGTACTCACTGTGCAAAAACTCTTAGAGTGTTAAATTATGGAGACCTTAAGGTTTTGAAAGATAATCATTTTTTTAATGCACGCAACATACTATTTGTCCACCAGTGATGGAAAGTAACTATGTACATTTACTAATTACTAAATACAATCTCCAGGCACTTGAGTATTTGCTTTTAGTTCTACTTTCTACTTCTACTCCACTGTATTTAAGAGGTAAATATTGTACTTTTTACTCAAAAATGTTTTACATTGTTATCGATTAAACTACCCAACAACATAAAAAGTAGGGGTGCACTGATCCAAACTCATTTGGAAAATAATACAATATTCAAGAACTGGCTGTGACCGAATTAATGTAACTTAAAGCGACGTGCATCGGTCACTTCTGGCTGATATGTGATCCCCTTAATAAATTCAATATCGGGGCCAATACCTGTCCGGCTGATTGGTTTGCTGCATCACTAATATATATAGTTTTTAATGCTGCTCGCACGATAATCAGTATAACGGAGCACAGGACCTTTACTTGTAGTGGAACATTTGGGGTATTGTTATGTTTCCTCAAGTGAACGATCTAAATACTTCATCGACCACCGCGTAAATCGCAGCACAGACGCAACTCAAGCCTGAGCAGGTTTAATCACACACATAACCGGAAAACACCTGTGTGGGTGTGTGTGGCCATTAATCTATGACAATGCATCATACTTAGCAAGTTGATCATCGGTTCTGTTTTTACAGTGAAATCGTAGCGGAGTAAAAAGTACAATATTCCCCTCTGAAATGTAGTGGAGCATAAATATGAAGCAGCATAAATTGGAAATACTCAAGTAAAGTACGGATACCTCAAAACTGTACATAAGTACTGGTGAGGTCAGACTTGGTGGAATAACCTCACGAAATAACAAGGTTACTTTTTGATTTAATCCTTTTATCCACTAGCTCGTTACACTCACTCACTTGTCTAAGAACTGAAGGTCAGTCAGCTCCCTGATGGAGTCTGGTGAGCTTTGAGGTCTTTTTAGGATCTGGCATATCTTGAAATCATATGTGTAAAAACACTCAGTTGAATTATTTTTGTATAATTAGGCTGCTGTAGTGAGGATCAAAGTTAATGTATCCTCCGCTGGGGGCCCCTGGCTCTACGAAGTGTGGAGTTCACTGGCGCTAAAAAGAGAGCCACATCTCTTTTGGACTGAGTGAGCGAGTGGGATGTGGTTTCGACTGATGCTGCGTGCCGAGGAAAAGGCTGGGAGAAAGATAAAAAAGAGGGAGAGGGTGAAAAGGGGTGAGGTGGAGCTAAATGAAGACATTTAAATGTGAATCTGACTGTTATAGTGTTCACTGCAGCATGGCGGCAGAGTGAGAGATTGGGGGGGGGCCGTGCAGACAGCTCACAATGAAGGAGAAATGAAAAAATCACCCAGCATGACCACTGCCCTTGGCCAGTGTCCATCTGACAGCACCCGCCCATGGGTGTCAGTGTGTGTGTGCTGGGGGGGAGCTTTGTCTGTATGCATGCATGCGAGTCTCCTCGCACCGAGAGAAAGAGAGGGAGAGTGTGCTTTCTAAAAAGTGTCTGCCCGAAGACAACCTGATTTTCTGCATTATACGTGGGTGTCTATTTCACAATAATTAGATTCACCGTGCAGCACTGCAAACTGCGGCAACCTGATGTGCACTTTTACACACACACGCACAGGCATGTCATGTCCTCACACTTGTTAAAAATGTGTTTTTTTTACCCCCC
>CM022479.1:26841957-26861469 GCA_011952105.1 Coreoperca whiteheadi
TTTTTTTTTTTTCCCCCTGTTTTTTTCCCTTTTCCCCCCTCCCCCTTCTTTCCCCCCCCCCTCCCCCTCCCCTCTGGGCCCCCCCCCCCCCCCCGCCATTTAGCAGGTCCAGCTTGTGTGTGCACTGCTGCTTTACCACCAGCCGTTCCCCGCTGCCTCCCCCCTCCTCTCCGGCACGCAGGGAGAAAGATGGTGGGGAGGGGATGGGTCATGGGAGGGATGAGCAATAAAGAGCCGGGACCTCGCACAGTCTGAGAGGAGCAGCAGCAGAAACAGAGGGATGGAGACAGAGAGAAAATAAAGGAGCGAAAGGGAAAGACGAGAAGCAGGGTCCTTCTGCAATGTATGGATCGCCTATTGGAACAAGGAGGGGCATGTAGAGGGAGGGACATTGGGGATTCCTGTTAGTGCGTTTGTGAGAGCAGGAGATAGAAACGCAGGGTGTGAGAGAGAAGAGCTGTGCATGTGTGAGGGTGTGATTACGTGTGTGCGCCGGATGGGGACTCATTGATCCTGTGTGACGGTGTCTCTATCGGAAGGCTTCGGAGGCAGTCGGGGAGCTGTTTGAGCTGTGACTCGCCTCAGCGGCTCCTCTGTGCCGGCGCTGTGTTGTCATGCTCAACGCCTGATGCGCTCAGAGGACACAGGCTGCCCGGGAGACAGCGAGAGGGGCGTGATGGCCGGACGCGCCCTGACTCAGTCGTGCATCTCCAGATATCCGCCCGGGCTTCTGTTGGCTTCTCCTCCTGGTCCCCTTCAGCCCTCATCGATGTCCTTCCTGTGCGTCGCCGCCAGGCTGCCTGCCTTCCTGCCACCGTGCTCGCTGAATGGACGCTGCTGTCAACACACATGTGTGGCTTGCAATCAGAGCCCATGATCTGGAGTGGACTGCATACAGCTCTGGGTGTACTGTGCCATGCTGCTTTAGCGTGACAGTAATGCCTTTTTAAAGACTTTTACCTTTTCACGTTACAGCTGCTGTTCATCACATTCTTGATGACGTATGATGCGGGGCAGTTGTTATTCTGATCTGAATCCAGATTTTTGCTCTGAGTGAAGAGGATTGACTGAGCAACATATAATATGGGGGTACTGCATATAAAAATAAGGTCACGTAAACAATTACCATCAGGAATGAGGCATCAGACACCATAATGAAGATTTATTTGCCTCAGTAGCTGCATACATATGCAGTGGATAGATTTTAATTGGGTGTTTTCTAGGAACAAAAGAGCTGATTGGACTGCACTGACAGAGTGCTGAAGGTTGTCAGGAAGAGCGGATTTCTTTTCTGTATCTCAGAGAAAGGAAAATTGCCGTCAGAGAAGAAATCCGTGACTGAAATTAAAATCCGAAACAAAGAAATTGGGATTTGGGGGATGGATGAAACCAACAGCCCCTCTGCTGTTGTATCTTCCAAGGAGAAACTTCATCTCCCTCCGTGTGAGTTTTTTGTCACAGTCGTGCTGTCAGATTCTTTCACACCCCAACACGCTGGCAAACTGTCAGTCGTTCATGTCGCTCTGTCTGGTTTCATTCATCTACTGTGTGTCGACTGTTAACCTGACCACATGAGCGGAGGCGGCGCCCTGCAGCAACGCACCACCTACCTCATCTCCCTCACCCTGGTCAAGGTAGAGGCTGTGGAGGAGAATGGAGGGGAGGCCAAGAACAGCACCCAGGGGAAGGATGTGGAGGCTGGGCCAGGTGGAAGGGCAGGAGAAGAGGCCGGGGCGAGGGTGGAGGCTAAAGGTGAAGCTCCTGCACAGGCTGAGAATGGAGCCGGGGTGGTTTTAGAACAACCGCAAAGGGCTGAGGATGCTGCTATTGTGAAAGGGAGCAAGTTAACTGATGAACTCAAAGATGGAGAGAGAAAACCCCTCAGCCCTGTGAAAGATAAACTGCCCTCCACCGTTGATGTCCCGAGTAAAGAGAGTGAAAAGCCACCGTGCAACCTCCCAATCCCCTCACCTGCTGAGAGAGTGACAATCCAGAAGACTAAGTCTGCAGCGATTGACTTAACACCAGTCGAGAAGACGCCTTCCACCCCAGAGGCAAAGCAATGCAGGTCCCCATCACTGACCACAATACCACCAACAGAGGTGGTCGAGCCCTGCCGCACCCCAACCAGGACCAGCCTCCCCATCCGTCCGGTGGGACAGCGGCCTGTGAGTCTGCTGAAGTCTCACAGCAGTGTGGCCACCCGCGGTCGCGAGTCCAGAGATGGTAGAGAGCGCAGCCCTACCTCAGCACAAAGCCTGGATCGGAAGGACTGCCGCATGCCGACGCGCTCACCTGGCCCCTGCAGGGCCTCATGGGCCGAGGCGAGCAGACCTGAAGGATGGCGGGACCTGCGGGATGAAGCTCAAGCTGGAATACCTCATGAGATTGGAAGTGGCATTGCAGCCGTGATGAGAGACATCCCCAGGAAGGAGAGACTAAAGACAAGTTCGGCCTCCCTGCCCGCGCCTGCCACCCTGGCCCCCAAACCGGGACGCAAAGGTAAAAGCCGCACGCTGGATAACAGCGACCTGAACAGCCTCTCTGAAGACCTGGGGCTGGCCAGGGAGGCCCAGCAGGCCCAGCAGGGCCAACGAGGCTCCGCTAAAGACAGGAAGATGCTCAAGTTCATCAGTGGCATTTTCACAAAGAGCAGTTCGGGGGCAGCGGGGTCATCCTCCACGGCGCCTCCTGTCTATATACAGAGAGACTCCAGTGAGGAGGAAGGTAGGAGGTCACACACACAACATCACTGTCACCTCTTCAACTCTAAATCCACCCTTCATGTTGACAACATCCATGACAGCAAACCATAATCAGAGACACTGCCGTCTTCAGTTATCAGAGCCCCTTCATCTGTGCATAGGCATCCATGTAAACTGAGCGTGGGTGTGGTTGGGTGGGGTTAATCTTTTCAAAGAACCCCGCAGAGAATACAGCTACAGGCTATATAACTGTCACGTGCCTGAGAGACATTTTCCCAAAGCCATGTGCGACTACAAATTGATGACAGATGAAGTTCTTTGATCTGAGAACTGACAATAGAACCATCTTGGACAGTCTTAATCTAATTCCCCTCAGAGCGCGGGCAGATTTCACACCGCTGGAGGGGTAATCTCTGCACTCACGCACGCGAACCGCCCCCCCCGACACACACACACACTTAAGCGTTCCCAGCATGGGTTTAAATCTCATAATGAAGCCAAAAGGGGGTGAGGAGCTGGTGGCAGGATCACAGATGGATTGCCTCGCTCCAGTTGATTTTTGCCTCCGCCCTATTTCCACGAAGCTGAAACGGGTAGAAAGAGGGAAAGACATGAGGCGATATTTGTTCACCCACCTCAAAAAGGGAAGTGTGGATCCACAGCCAATCAAGAGCATTTCTAATCCTGCGTTTGATATTCCACCCACTACATGTTCTGCCACTGCATGGAGCATTCCTTCCCCTTCCCTCTCACTCTTTGTCTCTTTCAGGCTTTCGATTTGAATTCCATCATGTCAAAAGCATTCACGTGGCATTTTAAGATTTAGGATTGTTGGTTGTGAGTTGACATTGCTGCTCCCCCCCCCCCCCGCCTTCGCTGTGTGTCGACGGCTGCAGCGTACAACAGGGCATCTCTTTCACAAACATGTTTGCTCAAAGAAAGAGCGTGTGTGTGTGCGTTTGTGTGTGCGTGTGTGTGTGTGCTTTATGTGTTCATTCACTCATTGTGTATTCACACTGTTACACATGCACACTGTGGATTCACTCGAGTAGTGAGACTAGACCTCTCTCGACTGCACACACACACACACACACACACACACACTCGAACACACACATGCACATACTCACGGTAGGAGGAAGTGTTGCCATGGCAACCGGCAGGACTGCTGCTTCTGCCGCTGCTACAGAGGCAGAGTCTGATGAAACAGAGGGGTGGAGGAGGTGTGTGTGTGTGTGTGTGTGTGTGTGTGTGACCGTGCGTTGACACAGGCTGAGAGGATTGTGATAAAATTCCAAAAACCGAATTAAGTTAGAAAATTGGCAGTTTTGGATGGGAGCTACAGGCTACGTACGGGGGCTGTAGTGGATCACACATGATTGGCTTGGAGCAGGGAGTGTGGGTAATTGGCTTTCTGTCGAAGTCTGTGTGTCGAAGCAGCAGAAGGATCACACTGTCTGATCACTTTTGGCAACAGCAGCAGGCGATAAAAAGGGCTTTGAGTCAGGAAGACAAAGACAGACAAAGTCTCTGGGTGTGCGTGTCTCTGTTTGTGTGGTAGGGGTTCTCAGTTTTCTCAGGGCGCTGCCTGCAGCTCATATGTACAGTAAGCCCCCTTTATCCTCATGCGAAGCACATCATCACCGGCTGCATCTGCGTTGGCCTGCGCGCTCCATAGATTCAGGACCAGGCTCGAGTTTAATCATCATCCGTCTTCAGAGGACACATCACACATTCACACCCAGCATAGCGGGCACTATATCTGTCAGGCTAGTCTGCCAAATCGTCCTGGTCTCCTCTGTTGTCCTTCTCTACTTTATTCCTTTTCTCTTTTTGTAAACTCCCATATACGTTTATTCTGTCTCTGAATCCGATGTTATCCATGCTAGCAGCATGATCCCCGGATGAATCCTACTGAGTTTGGTGACTTGTCACTTATTCTTTGAAATATCTCAAAAGCTAATTGATGGATTGGCCTAACATTTTGTACAGACATTTATGGTTCCCGGATGATGAATCTTAATGACCTTTCATCTACAGTAGCGCCATCATCTGGTCAAAATTTGAATTTGTCAAATACTTTAGTTCATTAGTTAATTCCTGCAAAACCAACGACACTCCCATCAGCCTCAGCTGTTCGTTGTGTTTAGTGCTGATTAGCGAATATTAGGATGCTAACACGCTAAACTAGGATGGTGAACACATTACACCGAGTAAACCTCAGCACGTTGACATAGTCACTGTGAACATGTTCGCATTTAGCTCAAAGCACCACTGTGCCTAAGTAGAGCCTCACAAAGCTCCTAATATGGCTATGGCTGTTTTGAGTCAGTTGCCAGTTTATTAGGTACACCTAGCTAATACTAATGCAGTCTAATACAATAGTCCTGCAATAAATCGTCCCTTCATGAAGGTTATAATTAGTTTTAGAGAGGTGTTGATTTGACTGTACAATCTCTTTGGAGGCTGCAGTTTCTGGTGCTGTTGAACTGTAGTTCCTTATATTGACAGGTGTTTCTGTTATTACGTCTACCTAATTTACATCAATGAGGGTAGGCTAAATAACAGAAACACCTCTCTAAAACAGTTTCAATAAAAATGGTACATTAGAACTTTTATGAATGCAGGATTTATTGCAGGGCTGTTGTATTAGACTGCATTAGTTTTAACTAGGTGTATCTAATAAACTGACCACTGAGTGTATGTTTTTCCTGTCTCTGAATCTCTTTTAGTCTCTCCTCAGGCTCCCTCTTTTTCTCTATTCTCATCCCTCTGAAGTTGCAGCTGGGTGTCTGGGTGTGAGCGTCACATCACATTGGGGGCATGCCACCTTTTTTGCCCAGTAGGGACATTGGCACAGCTGTGTGCAACCCAACCCCTCTATAGCCTACTGTACTGTGTGTGTGTGTGTGTGTGTGTGTGAACGTTCGTGTGGTTTCTCCACACACATTTCTCCACACATCCAAACTCATCTCAGTCCATTTTATAGGTGAAATGATTAGTTGATCAGTCAATTGGCAGTAAAGTAACTGCATTCATTCATTCTCTGGTTGCAGCTTCTCCAACGTGAGGATGTGCGGTATTTCTCTCTTTTATATCGTTGTAAACTGAATATCTTTGGAAACGAGACATTTGTTGATCTCTAGGAAATTGTAATGGGCATAAATTTCACAGTTGCTTTTGACATTTCTTTGTCATAGGGTTAATCAGTCATCAGATTGGTCAATAATGAAAATAATCGTTAGCTGCAGCTCTGGTTGATTTAAGTTCAGAGGGGGGATGCTGATTAAATCCACAGAGGGGTCTTTGAATCTTTGAATGACAGCTGAACTGAAGGTCTCAGTAACTCACCACACCGCTGCCCGTCATCTACAGCACAAGGGGAGCAAAGTGGATAACGAGTGGTGTGGCCACACCTTGCTGGATCCCCTGTTGTGACTTAAAGGTTGCATTCATCAAGGCGACTTTGCTTGGCCGCACGTGTGCTCAGGGCGACCAGTCACGCAGCAGCTGTGTGATTTATTGCTCTCCCACAGGCCGCTGATGATGGCTGCCCTTTTTACTGTACATGATGAAAGTGATGAATCTGCCTCCGTGCCTCTGCCTCGCTGACTGTTTGTCTCTGTCTGTCCATCTCTCTCTGTAGTAAATATTGCCAACAGCCAGGAATGGACCCTGAGCAGAACCATCCCAGAGCTGCGACTGGTGAGGAAAAAGTCGACACACCTGCATCAGAAACAGAAGGATTGATTCCATTTATTCATAATTGTGTCATTTTATTAGAGATCTTGCTTTAAGAAAGAGTCTATAAAGAGTGCAAACTGAGACACCCGGCAGTTCTTTAGTTTTATGTTAAGGTTGCCCAAAAACGTGTTCGTATCGTTTGATTTTTATGTAAAAATATTTCTTGAAGCTCAAAATATTCACTTAGGGTGTGAAATTACAACTATATGCAGAGGTGGAAAGTAACTACGTAAGTACATTAACTCAAGTTATAATTTTGAGTTACTTGTACTTTACTTTACCAATTCTTCCAATTTATAACAGGAAATCCTGGTAGTTTTTATTCCACTCCATTTATTTGACAGCTATAGTTACTTTGCAGATACATTTTTCACACTAAAGTAGTAGATTTATCTACGCCCTTGGGGAGGGCGAGGCGAGAGGTATTCAAATGGTTGCAAACTGCAATTCCTTAGCTAGATGCCACTAAATCCTATAGGCTGGACATTTCAATTGAGAAGGACAAAACTAATTTGAAACACCTCTCAATATAAAACCTTTCACTTTGACCTCCATAATAAACATATAAATGAATTTACACATAGGAACAAAAACGTAAAAAATAGATGTTATGGCAGAGCTGTTGTATTGGGTTGCATTATATTGTACAGGTGTACCTAATAAAGTGGACATTGAGTGTTGCTGCTTTTTACTTATCTGTTTTTACTCATGTAAAATGTTATGAAGTATTTTTATAATGTGATATTGGTGCTTCTGCTCTAGTAGCTCTAACTACTTCCTCCACTGCTGACTCTATGCCTGTATATGGATGAAATAAAACAATGAAGCAATCTCATGGCAGAAATTCTAAATCTACTGACAGACAGACTAAACTGACTAAAAAGGAACAAACATATTAGATGGAGGAACTAAAAGTTTGTGTTGACTGTGTTTTAATTTGGTCTGCGCGTTCATGTTTGATACAGTATACTGTGACACGCTCACCCTGAATTAACGTCGTGGTGTTGTATTTCCTTCCCTCTTCTCTCAGGGCATTCTGGGAAGCCTAAAAAGTGGCAAGTCAGCGCTGGTGAACAAATACATCACAGGCAGTTATGTTGCACTTGAGAAGCCTGATGGTGAGAAACATAAAACAAAGTACACCTTGTGTACCGTGTGTCCTTAAACTGGTTGAGTTTTCACGCTTGGCAAACGTGGTTTCTAAATATAAAATATTTTTGTCTTGCTGTTTGCTGAGTCTCTGTTCGATTAGTTTGTTCTCAGAGATGCCTGGTGCGTCTGTCACGCTGTCACCAGCTGCTGAATTACTTGTCTGTCATTGTCATTGTCCTTGTCAGGTGGTAGGTATAAAAAGGAAGTGCTGGTGGACGGACAGAGTCATTTATTACTGATCCGGGAGGAAGCTGGACCACCAGATGCACAGGTGCTTCTTTGTGTGTGTGTGTGTGTGTGTGTGTGTGTGTGTGTGTGTGTGTGTGTGTGAGAGCGAGGGACAGCAGTTAGTATGCAAAACTGAAATACCTGCAGACGTCATCATCCATCATCCGTCATCCTCTTCCCTCCCTTCAGTTCAGCAGCTGGGTTGACGCAGTGATCCTGGTGTTCAGTCTGGAGAACGAGGCCAGCTTCCAGGAGCTCTACCAGCTCTACAGCCAGCTGAGTGCACACCGCACAGACGTCCCCGTCATAGTGGTCGGCACCCAAGGTCAGCGCATGAATAACAGCACATGTGGAGTTACACATTCTGGGACTAAATGCTTGTACGCCGGATCACAGTCAGAGTTTACACTGTAAACCGTTTTAAGCTCCTTTAAAATGTGAGTTTCCCTGCTGCCTTACAAACGGACGAACTGAACTAAAGTTGAATAATTAGTTCAACGTTGCTTCATGCATTGTGAAAATGTAAAAACCAAACCGAGTTGAAGGTGGGGTATGCGATTCTGGAGAAATCCAATACCATGACAAATACCATGATACAGAGCGAACATACGACACAGCAAGTGGCTTGGCGGCAGAGCGGTCGCCTGCCGATCGGAAGGTCACCGGTTCGATCCCCCAGCCATGCGTCGAAGTATCCTTGAGCAAGACACTGAACCCCAAAATGCTCCAGAAGCTGCGCCTTCGGTTTGTGAATGTTCTCATGTGTAAGTCGCTTTGGATAAAAGCGTCTGCTAAATGACTAAATGTAAATGCAAGTAATGTAGCTAACGTTAGAGGGGTTGTGGGTTGGCAAACTGTCCAGTTGCTGCTGTGTTTCCCAGAGCAGCACAGCAGCTCCAGACAGCGATACTCACTACTCTACCTGCTAGTGTAGCTAACATCACAACAACAGCGCGTCTTGGCACATGAGCTGAATGTCCGTGGGCGAGTCATTTAACGTTACCTGACACACAAATCATGGCTGGAATAGTGTTGTGTGGATCGGTCCGAGCCACTTTGTTTGTTTCCCATTTAAACAGTCAGGGCTGAGTACAAACACCGGAGTTTCTTTTTCAGCGCACACACTGAACGGACAGCTAGCGGGCCGTGAGGAGATGCTCGCGGAGTTTGACAAAAAGACGTGTATTGGATTAGAGCCGCACAGCCCACCTTTAAGGTCATTTCACTGAATATATTAAGTTCAATAAACAACTGTTTAGTCACACGTTAGATCTGATTTCTAGTTACGTTCTCAGTCTGAAGAATCAGTTCTTCTTTTCATATGAAGAACTTTCAGCTGCGGAGCCACTTTGTTAGTTAGTTAGCATAAAGACGACCTGTATGGGTGCTTCTCAGTGACCTTGTTAAATTATTATTATGTGTATAAAGGACTGAAGTGAATACAAACCTTCATTTTGGTTAACATTGTTTTCATTATCATGAAGGAAACAACCTTGACATATCTTAATAAGTATTAAAAGAGTTTCCAATCTTGACATGTTTTCTTCAGACAACAAAAAATCCCTCTGGAGAGCTGTAACTCTCAGACAATGCATGCTGGGAAGTCTGCAATTATCCTGCTCTCGAATTTAAATTTTGTTAAGTGGACACTCAGCAGTTCACTCATTCTACTCATCATTTCAAGTAAAATGCCTAAAGTTAGAGGGGCTCATGTTTAAAAGTTCTGAAGTGGTCCGAAAATAAAATGTTGAAGTGATAAAGTGAAAAATGTTTGAGAAAAACAGTAATTTTACACCGGATTTCAATTAGAAATTCATTAATTACACATACAGTCACTTCAACATTTTTGGGCGTCGGCGGAGGTATTGAGACTTTGAGGCTTCACTAAACAATTAATCGATTAATCAAGAAAATAGGCGTCAGATTAATCAATAAAGAAAATATAGTACAATATAAAGCATAACAAAAGTCCTACAAGCAAACTACAATCCTGTATTATATAGACTCTTTGCAGTACTGTTTTGTCATCATTTACACTTTTCTATTCACTGACCTTGCTTTTAATTTTCAGATAAAATCAGTAGCACCAACCCCCGTGTGATTGAGGATCAGAGAGCCAGACAGCTGTGTATTGACGTGCGTCACTCGCTGTTTTACGAGACCTGCGCCACCTACGGGTTCAACGTTGACCGGGTGTTTTCAGAGGGTGAGCTGACTGGACGCGTCTCGTCGGGTCGAGCGGCCTGATTCACCACGAGAGAAGGCAGTTATTTGGTCACTGGTGTCACGTATGGCCGCTGTGTGTTTTCCAGCTGCCCAGAAGATTGTAGCGCAGAAGAAGCAGGCGGCGCTGCAGGCCTGCAAGTCTCTCCCTAACTCTCCCAGTCACTCTGGAGGCTCCACGCCTGGATCAGCGTCGTTCCCTGGCCAGGTACCGCCGCCTGACAGCTGTAGTCAGTTGCTTTTTATTTCCGTGTCATGCCAAACATTTGGCGCAACACACACGGGGTTACAAGACAATGTTACATATCAATACATATCAGAATCAGAAATACTTTCTTGATCCCCCCCCGAGGGGAAACTCTTTGTAACAGCAGCTCACTATCACGTCAGTGCACACGAGGATGGAAGTACTAAGCAAGGCAAAAAGCAATAATATAATACACTATAATAAACACCTTCTGGTAACACATATGCAAAAATATAAAATATAATTTATAACATTATGTACTTGATACTATTATACAGAGGTGGAATGCAACTAAGTACATTTACTCAAGCACTGTACAATTTTGAGGTACTTGAATATTTCCACTTTATGCTACTTATATTTCTACTACACTACATTCAATTGACAACATAAGTTACTAGTTACTTTGCAAATTTAGATTATTAATACCGAATATAAATCAACTAATCGATTACATATTATCATTATACATATTATCATGAGTATATAAAGTAATTAAAATTAGCTCCACCTTCACCAGCTGCAACATTAAAGTGATGAACACATTAATGAATCAATCGTTATAATCCAGTAACATAATATATATGTTTCTGAAATGGGCCATAGTGCATAATGAGTACTTTTGCTACTTTATTTGCTACCAATACTTTTATGCTTTTACTTAAGCAAGATCTTGAATGCAGGTCTTTTACTTGTGTTTTTACACAGTGGTGTTGCTACTTTCACTAAAGTAAAAGTTCTGAGTGCTTCTTCCACCACTGCTATTACATAATCTATGCACTTTCAAATAACTTCAGACATGTACACAGATTAATACTAGAAAGAAAAGAAAAAGAAAAAGCCTAAAGTTTATCCTGATCAACCTTGTTACTTTCTTCAAGTAACAGTTTTGGTTTATGTCACTAGCCCGCTTGTTCCTTACTCTCAGCAAACACAGCATCTCTTAGGCAAATCTCTTCGTTACTAAAAAATGTATCATTTCTTTTTTACCAAGATCCAATACTTTGTTTATCCCAAATGAATTCCAGTCAGGCTGCTTCCTTCCATGCCAAGTAGCCGATTCAATAACTGAGCAACGCCCATCTTCCAGGGACCTCACACGGTTCCCGTCCCATATCTTTCCACTACAGACGTTTGTGCATACCCAAAACATATCTAACAGCACTGTTTTGCACTGATTCGCACCCAGAAATATTTCTAAGGCTCTGACAGAAAAGAAGGTGATAAAAGGCAGGTTTAGTTTCAGAAATGCATTGAAATCAGAGCGCTGAATAAGAACACATTCAGGTGTGAAACTTGTATATCAGTTGCTATTGTTCCTCCGTTTGAGTAAACACAATCTTTCTCCCGTCTAGACAGATATTACACAAGGCCTGATAAAAATAGGACACAGATTCAGGAGGATTTTTTTGTGATCCTGATGCCAAAATAGCCAGCTTTTCCGCCCCCCCCCCTGCGTATATTAGTATTGATGAATAAAAGGGACAAAAATTACTTCTTTTAAAAGGTATTCTGTGGAGAAGGATACATATAGCTTTTGAAAGCATGACTTCAGGTTCAGATTCAACGGCGCTCCCTCTGGGCAGTTTTGGTGGTCAAGCATTCATCCGTCGCGTGCACTATACGGTTAAGATCACCTATCAAACTGAAATCTAATTTTCAAAGCCAATCCCCGCGGGCCGTTCATCGCCTCCTCCACATCCATCTCATCTCCATGGGTGTCACATTCGCGACGATCGACGGCTGAAAAATTCACGCTGTCGATCAGCGCCCAGTTTTCTTGCAAATCTGTTTCCCCTGTTTTTCGTCTTTCATCCCATTCTCACTCTCTCCATCTCCTCCCCCACGCCCTCCACTCCCACCCCCTCTTCCTGACCTCCTGACCCCGTTGTCCCCCCGCTCCTCCACTCAGGCCAGTAATGGCCCGAGTGGTGGCTACGCCTACTCCCTCCCCTCCACCCCTGTGGTCAGTCACAGAGAGCTGCGGGTTGCACAGGGAGAGGGGGCAGGCAGTGTCAACTCACGTTCCCTGAAGAGCATCCCCAGGCGGCCCTCCCTCTTCAAGGTCAGTTGTCGCCAACCGGCGGCGTCTCTCACACCTTTTGGTTTCCTGTCATCTCTCACTATCATTTCACGCCATTCAGCTCCATGCCTGACCCCGTGATCCCTTCCCTGCTCGAATCAAATCCTCTCTTTAAACACGTTTGCTTGCCGTTGGATTTGTTTCAGAACCGGGACTCCGATAAGAAAGCTGGCGACGGTAAAGGAGACCTGAGCGGCGTGCGGGGCGTCCCCATCAAGCAGGTTTGGTTACCATTACAAACAGTACAAGAAATGAAGTGATTTTTCAATGAGGTGGGGATTTACATGCTTCAGTTTGCTTGCAGCACAATAAGGTGGGAACAAAAGCGCACTTGTCTATTTATTTCATCTTACATAAGCAGCACGATGTTGTTTCATCCTTTTCAACCTTTCTCAAGGGTGATCTATTTATAACGAGCAAGGGCTTTCAGCTATTGCTGTCGGACCTCTCTTTCTGTAACGCAGCTACACTTTGAAGAGACCGTCTCTGTTGTGTCGACTCTAAATTTAGGCCAGATTCGTTTGTTTGTTGCTGTGTTTCTTGGCGAGTGCGGTGACCTTGGTTGTTTTTGACAGGGCATCCTGTGGAAGAGAAGTGGTAGCTCGCTGAATAAGGAGTGGAAGAAGAAACACGTCACCCTGTCCAACAATGGCACGCTGTCTTACCACTCCAGCTCCAGTGTAAGAGAACACCGCAAGACAGATCGTTAACGTTACAGCAGTAAAACACAGTGAAGATTCAGCAGAGAGCCTCCGCTGTGGAAATAATATCTGCAGCCTTTTTAGATTTCCCCACAGTTTCAGCTTCATTGGTTTTCAATACAGGCCACTTAAACAGCCCTATAATTGCTTGTTGATGTTTTTCTGTAGAAAAAATTCAAAGTGATTTAACATTTGTCCAGTCATTGAGTTTCCTGCGTCACTGAATAGGAACTTTTCAGCCTTTAAAGAAAAGCAAAGCAATCAAAACAGCTTTAAAGCAGATTACCGTGAGCCAATGTAACTTTGTAACTCCAATCATAGCCTAGCAACCGTAGCTGGGCACGTCAGGTCAGATGTTGAAGCCCTCGGATCATGATTTCTTTTTTTAACCCTCTCCAAAACCAAAGTTACGAGAGAAAAAGTGTAAGGGATGGATTAAACAGTGTGTTGGTTTGCGTAAGCTGCAACCGTTAGCATGCCCGGCCAGCTAGCTCATAAGGCACAGTATTAATCAAGTGTTACTTTTATTAGCCAGTATATCAGGCTGTAGCAGCAAAGTTGTCCGTTATTGGGTTCATGAATTCAACTCATAATTTGTAAGAGGAAGAATTACGTATTCTTTCTAACGCTACATAGTCTTGCTTATCTTTATTCCTGGTGAAAATGTCTAATATGTGCGATATATTGTCGCTTTCAGGACTACACACAGAATATCCACGGAAAGGAAATCGACCTGCTGCGTGTGACAGTTAAAGTTCCTGGGAAACGTCCTCCGAGGGCCGTCGCCCCCGCGGGGCCCTCGCCTGTCCCCCCCGGCTCTGCACCTGGAGTCAACGGGCTGAATAAGGAGCAGGCAGCCGCTGATAGCACCAGCACAGGTACTTCTTGTTGTGTGCATGTACACAGAGCATTGTCACTGAGGGTCTCTGAGGGCCGAGAGTTTCATTTAAAAGACAAGGCTGGCGTTATTCTATACTTTTCCTGCTATCAACAAATCCCATGAAAAGACCAAAACCAACCGCCTCTAAATACTTCTGCACTACCCTAAGTTATGTGTGGCTCTAAGCCCCAAGTCCTCTGGTTCCTACGGAAGAAGTTCAGTAACTCTTTCAAAATTCTGAGGTACTTGTACTTTACTCGAGTATTTCCATTTCATGCAACTTTATACCTCCACACCACTACATTTCAGAGGGAAGTATTGCACCATTTGCACCAATACATTTATTTTTAACAGCCATAATTACTAGTTACTTTTCAGATTAAGTTTATAAATTATGATTGTTGTAAATTAAACTACTCGGTGTATTATTAGCTCCACCTCGACCGGCTACAGCATTATAGTACTGCTTACATGTTAATGCGTCAGTAATACTGATCTAATAATATAATAGTGTTAGACTAACAGGGAATATTCTGCATAATGAGTACTTTCACTTTTTACACTTTAAGTACAATATGTTGCGAATACTTTGTTACTTTTACTTAAGTAAATATTTGAATGCGAGGCCTGCAACTTGTAATAGAGTGTTGAGAGTGGTGTTGCTAAGTAAATACAGTGAATATTTGTTCCACCACTGAGTTTGATATGGTAATCGAACTTTTAATAAGTGACAAACAGATGATTTCATTCTTGCACATCATAGGAATATGATTTAAAGAAGCTTTCCACTTCCTCTCTCGCTGTCAGTTCCTCAGTTGTGTCCTGCCACCCTCTCTGTGGTGGATGACCGGTCTGGTGGTTTGTCACCTCAAGGAGGGGACAGAGGACTTCAACGCTGCCCCTCCTCGTTGTCCACCAAAGCACAAAGTGTTGGTACGTACCGCAACAGAACTAAAAACCGTCCGTTTCATTGCCTCCAGTTCAAAGACACTTTGGCTGCATACAGCTGCTGGCTTAAATGTGTGTTTCATTATTTTTTGCGCCAGATGCTCTTGAAGGGGCAGCGGGTCCTTTCGCTGGAAAAGACGCCAGCCAATCGTCTCCCATGAGCGACAGGAAGAAGAACAGGAGGAAGAAGAGTATGAATCAGAAAGGAGATGCAGCCGTTGGGCAGGCTGAAGGTAACTGAAGTTTCACTTTTTAGCGGAAACTACTCTTTGCATGAAACACAACTGCTACTGCCAGTAGTGTGATTTAAAAAAAAAAAAAAAAGGTTTATTGCTGTACAAATATGCAAATGCCCAGATACCATAGTGAATGTTAAGAAGCATCAGCAGGGAAATCAACACAGAGTTTTCATGATGAATACCTAGAAAACGAATGCATCAATAAAGCATTGACGTATGTTTTCAAGGGCAGCATTTGAGTTTTGCAGTCACCACTTGTTATTATAAACCGCTTGAAACTATTTAAAAAAAATCATGTTTACTTATTCACATTATTTACATATCCCCACGCAGTTTTCCTTTTTCCTATGCCTCTATCTTCTACCTCTGTGTCTTCTGTGAGGATTCAGATTAGCGAACGGGTTTGTCTTTCTCTGAATATTTCTCAACAGCCTTTTCTTAACACTCGTGCTTGTCTTTCTCTGTTTCTCTTTTTCCTTTCTCCTGTGCTTATCTCTCGCTCTGCAGCCAAGCGCAAAATGTGGAAATTAAAGAGCTTTGGTAGCTTGAGAAACATTAATAAGACAGGTAACAAGGGAGGGCGATGGAGCTGAATCCGCTTGTGCTCTGATTGCATGCAAGATGTTTCCTCTGTCTGTTTTCAGTGTGCCTGACGTCCCGAGCTTGAGCTGTTCATTTGACCTGTCGTTATTGTAATAACCCCAAGATCTTTCTGTTCGCGCCTTCCATCAAACTGCTGCTTTGTGTTGTTTTGCGTTTGTCGTTTTGTACTTCCTTCACTGACTAAGGTTTCATAATGCCCGGTATATTAATCCATTGTAAATTAGTTGCCTTTGTACAAAATCTCACTTGAGTTCGTTCTGCTTTCCGTTTGCTTGCAGATGAAGAGAATACAGACTTTATCATAGTGTCGTTTACCGGGCAGACGTGGCACTTTGAGGCTCACAGCCTGGAGGACAGGGACTCGTGGGTGTCGGCTATAGAGAGCCAGATCCTGGCCAGCCTGCAGTCCTGTGAGAGCGGCAGGAACAAGGTACGAATATTTTGAAGGCCATAAAAACAAAAACCCATACCCAATCAGCTGCTTTCGGTGCGTGACGGGACCCTACAGGAGGGCACTTTTTCTGCCAAGGTCAGAACAGTTTTGGTTGTCCCTGTATTTTCTTTTCCCGATGTCACGAATGTCTCTGCACCAATTCTAGTTTAGCAACATTTGAATCAAGATCTGACGACAGCTGTGTGGTTGTTGCCAGCACAATATGTCAGTCATATCTGATAAAACCACACTCGCACAGTCCTGATGAGCCAGATTAGCTGAGTTTTTGAGAGGTAAGGCCAAGCCACAGCAGCATGTGACTTTTTTTGCAGCAGAACATATTCACTCAACAGAATCGCCGTGATTAGTAAGTAAGTTAGTAAGTACTAAGTATATCTGTGCATGTTTTTCAAGTAGAGTCCAACTTCCCTGAACTTACTTCAATTGATGCCTATTTAGTCATGACTCTGTGATGTTATAGATACTTAATGTTTGAAACCAAGTTTTCAGGGGCTGTGTCACATGTGTTAATGGATACATGTGATATGATGTAATTATCCTTTGTGCCATAATCTAAGTATTCACATAGAGGCCAAGATGGATTTTTAACATAATTTCTTCTTGCAATATACACGTGTGGACAAATACATGGTTAAAATATGTGTTTTTGTGTCTGTGTGTGTGTGTGTGTGTGTGTGTGTGTGTTATTGTGCAGGCTCGGAGAAGCAGTCAGAGCGAGGCCGTAGCGCTGCAGGCCATCCGCAACGCCAAGGGCAACCATCTGTGTGTGGACTGCGAAGCACCAAGTGAGTTCTTAAACGTCGGCATCTTTCCCTCCAGATGCAGATTTCCTCTGGAGGATGATTCTGCTTTCATGCACCATCCACAGCCTGCGGTGGTGTCATAGTTTACACACCGTTTATTTCTACTCAGTAATCTGTGTTAGTTCATTGTGGGCGTACTTCCTGTAACCGGTCTCGGTTCTCTTGCCCTGCAGATCCCACCTGGGCCAGTCTCAACCTGGGTGCGCTGATCTGCATCGAGTGCTCGGGGATCCATCGAAACCTCGGGACTCACCTGTCTCGGGTTCGCTCGCTGGACCTGGACGACTGGCCCGGAGAGCTCACGCAAGTCCTGGCTGCCATCGGAAACCACATGGCCAACAGCATCTGGGAGAGCTGCACCCAGGGGAGAACCAAGCCCACACCTACTGCAACACGGTGGGTACAACCCATCGCCACGTTTATTTTTTAGACTGATGAATGCATTTTCGGACAGCAACTGGTCTCAGTACCTGCCTGTAGAGTTTTGAAATCAACTTGAAACCTGGGCTGGACCTTTTTTCCAGGGTGCAATGTTGGTGCCCCCCCTCTGGGTGGCGCCCTCAGCCGCCTATGTTGCCTAGAGGAAGACAAGTCGAGCATCAGGGTTCTTGACTTGGTAAACAGCAGTTTGACAAAAAAAAGGTCCACCTATTAGATTTCTTCCGTACTTTTACCAGCATCTCATGGTCCTCATCAGTGGGTGGAGTTTGTCTCAGTGGTCATGGAAAGTGAAGAAGTATATATATAAATAAATGAATGCTTAAATACATAAGTAAACATAAAACTCTAATGAATAAATGCTTCAACGTTCACATAAAATATTAACTGTTATCATATTGACAGTCATACATTATCTGTTTATTAAAACTCATCTTGTGAAGCATCTGTAAATAGTTGATGACAAATACATCAATAAACCCGACCTCATATCTGCTTACAACTACATTATAAACCATTTATTATTTGTTTACATGCTGCTTATAAGAGCTAAATAGGGGGATTAAAATAAAGTGTTATCAAAAGGTCTTCCCGATGGTGCATTCAGGTGCTTGTGGCAAAATCATAAGATACGAAAGTCAGCAAACTTTTTTACCACCAGAAACAACTTAATAAGTTTGTAAAATTTTTGGGGAGCTGACTCAGATCTCAGAATCTCAGATATCAAGGCTCCCCATTATCGAAATTGTAATTGTAATGCATGACTGGATTACCTGTTTGTGTCTGCTTTATAAGTGAGGAGAGGGAGTCGTGGATTCGTGCTAAGTATGAACAACGGGCGTTTGTGGCGGCTCTTCAGCCGGCCTCGGGGCCCCAGCTTCCAGAGGACAGCATGCCGGTGTGGCTGCTGAATGCGGTGACTGAGAGAGATCTGCCCAGACTGCTGGTCCTTCTGGCCCACAGCACCAAGGAGCAGATCAACGCTCAACTGGCCGGGTCGACCTCACCGCCTCGCACGGCCCTGCACGCTGCTTGTCAGCTGGGGGATGTAGTCATGACCCAGCTGCTCGTCTGGGTGGGTTTCTCCTTTCTTTTCACATTCCTTTACATTTTTACTGTCCTTATCTGATTCTTCAGAGTCCGCCCAATGTATGTTGTTAGCTGCTCATATGTGACAAGGAAAATAGACTGTAAAAGGCAGAAAAAATGTCATAATAAAGTAGGACGTAGACAGTGGTGGAATGAAACGAAGTATGTTTAAGTACTGTACTTAAGTACACATTCGAGGTACTTTCCATTTTATGCAACTTTATACTTCTACTCCACTACATTTCAGAGGCAAATGTTGTAGTTTTTCATCCCCTTCCTGTGCTGTGAAAACCATCTATCTCCGCATTTGGTGATTCAGAAATTGATATTTTTCTGATAAACCGAAGGATTTAGTGTTCCCTTTATGGGTTAAGAACATTCTCCCATCTAAGCAAGTGCTAATAAGATGCAAAGAAGTCTGCAAAACTATGGATTGAAAGACGTCTTTGACCGTGTGATATTGTGTGAGTAATAGCGCCACGTAAGTAGGAACAGAGCATCAAGTCGATAGTGGAACGGGCTGAGATGTAAGCCTTGGATTCAAGTTTTCCCTGCCTCTTGGACCTGTGAGTTTATTGTTGTGTTTTCACAAGAAGGTTGGACTTAATGCAGTCCAAACTAGTCCAACCTAAGATACTTTGCAGACTAAGTGGGCTAGGAACTTGGAGCATGGTAAAACAGCCACTACACCCCCCTTGGAAGCATCGTCACAAAGCTGGAAACAGGGCTGTTTTTCTGAGCTCATTAAAAGTTTAAAACGTTTGAGAGATACGTGGTTCTCACAGCACAGCGACGCTACAAACATATGATTATGAGACTATGATGCATTGCTGTAGATTAAACTACCCAACAGTATATAAAGTGGTTAAAATGAGCTCAACCATAAACATCAGTCCAACATACACACTAATGCAGCAGCAATATAATCCAAATCATCATATATAGTCGTAAAACACGGGCCATTTTTCAACAAAA
>CM022479.1:26872941-26959166 GCA_011952105.1 Coreoperca whiteheadi
GGGGGGGGGGGTGGTGGGGGGGGGTTTGTGTGGGGGTGGGGGGGGGGGGGGGGGGGGGTGGGGGGGATGGGGGGGTGGGGGGGGGGGGGGGGGGTCAGAAAGGTGTTTCCCAAAATGTCTATTCAGTGCTCGTGGGAGAAACTTGTACAAACAGAACGAAACTTAACACAAAAACAATCACCGTTTCAATCCAAAATACTACGATTTCATATCTGACGACTCTACAGTGAACCCTCTCTCCTCTCTGCCACAGAAATACTTGTTTTGAAGGGTCTTTTTAAATAAATGTATTTATTTATTTTTTTACATTTTAAATGTAATAGAAAAACGGACATGTAGTAGAACATCGGGACTACAACTGGGTCAACATGAGGTACAGTTAATTACACGGCGATTTAAGCGCTGTTGCCTAATATTGAAGACGAAAAGGAGCTAACATCATGCTAACATGAGGTGTACGTAAATGCTAACATCTTAGTCTAACATGCTAGCATTTGACCATCATTAGCACTAACATTCACAGCTTTGATAATTAGCACTAAACACAAATTCACAGCTGTGGCTGACGGGATTGTCATTAGTTTTGCTGGTATTTGCTTGCAAACAAAAGTAGTGAACAAATTTAAATTTTGACCTGGTGATGAAAAGTCAAGGGATCGCCAAAGCAATTCCAATTCAGTGGGCATGAATGTGTGTACCAAGTTTAATAAAAATGTTTCAACTTAAACAAGAAAGTCTGTACCAAATATTGTGCCAATCCACCCAGTAGATGTTAAAATGTTTCACTGATTAAGTGAAGACTTTGACCTGCTGGTGGCGCTAAAGTAAAAGCCAGGGGATCACCAATGTCATTTGGAGTCATCCTCTGGGGACCACAAGTGTCCGTAGAAAATGTCACGGCAATCCACGCAATGGTTGTTGATGTATTTAATTGTGGACCAAAGATTAGAGACAACTGACTACAAACAGCTGAAAACAGATTTGTGTATTAAAATTTTTTCTTCTTCTTGCCTCTCCCATTAATGATCTCACGACCCCTCAGATATATCAGGGGACTCTTTGGAGGGCCTCGAACCCTAGGTTGGAAACCACTTGACTAAACTAGCTAGCTGTGTATAAAGTAGTTAAAACTAGCTCCACCTCGGGCAGCTACAACACTAAAATGCTGCTGCATCTGTATTAATAATCTAATAATATGAATTAACATAAATCTGTCACAGGGGACATTTAACTGCACAAGTACTTTGACTTCTGATACTTTTAAGTACATTTTGTTGATAATACTTCCATACTTTTACTTAAGTAGAATACTGAATGAATGAGTGTTGTAGTGGAGTATTTTTACATTGTTGTATGGGTACTTTTACTCAAGTAAAGGATCTGAATACTTCTTCCACCACTGAAAGTCCCACTTTCTCCCTAAAAGGTGGAATATAGGGGCAATACCGAAATACGTGGGCAGGGTCCACCTGTACTGATCCCAGATCATTTGGATTTGCGATGCGGGTTTGTAAAAACCCAAATCTGATTTTCCCCCAAGAATAATACCTTCAGCTCAATGAATTGGTTCCCGCAGATCTTAGGGGTTTAATTTCATCATCAGTTTGCATGGACTGTGATGGTGAGTTTCCTCACCGAATAACCTTGCATGATCCTGCATGTATGTTCGTGTACAGCTGGTCGAAATGGTGCAGAAACAGTAAAAAACAGGCACCACCTAGCCAGAGGACAATGCCAGGAAGCCCCCCCCACCAGGCTGTGGGGCACGGGGAGAGACGGGCAGAGTTTAGGGGTAGTGGGAAGCCTGGGGCACATTAACTTCACCGAGGAAGGGTGGGGGGTCTTTAACCTAGATGTACGCACACATCCTCGTTATCATATTTCAACACTCTTTAAAAGTGAGCTGCAGCTTTGCTTCGCGTCAGCCTGCGCAGGTGATGACGGAGCGCATCTGGTTCCCTCGAGCCGACACATTCAGTGGAGACATGAGCAGTCTACGGTTGAACGTGAGGGACGGTGTGTCAAGGAACAAGTGTCACCCTGTCATCTCCTCTGATGAGATGAGCCCCCGACGGGTCCTCGCTTGAGGAACTGTTGAGGTCACGACCGAGGTTCAGCGTCCTACGGAGAGGACGCAGGAACGTTTGTGTTGGCTGGGATTCACACTGATTAATGGGATCTGCTCCCTGGACGTGGTGTTCCTACACGCCTCTCCGGACCGTCAGCAGTTTGAAGCTTAATGACCCCGCCAACGGTGTCTGTCTCCCTGCTCATCCTGCCCCGAATCCTACTGTCGAAATCCGTTAAGTTTTCTGGTCAAACAAGTAGGAACCAGTCAGCAAATTCTGTCTGCTCTGATGAAACAGGAAGGAACCAGTCAGCAAAAACACATCTTCTGGAAAGAGTGCGACATAAAGCAGTCCCTGACCCTCACCATGTTATCTAAGACTAGAGTAAAACACCTTTAATAACACCCGTAGTTTACCTAATAATCTGACTTACACAATAGCTACCAGAAAACAAATTATCATTTTGACCTGATGATGGCGCTAAATGAAAGGTCAGGTGATCACCAGAGTTATTGTGATTCAGGCGATAGTTGTCGAGAAATTTCACTTAACACAACAAACGTCAACTTGCTGGTGGCGCTGAAGGCCAAGTCGATGGATCACCAAAGTCAGAGGGGTTTCGTCATCTGGGGGCCGTGAACGTTTGTGCAAACGCTCGTGAAAATTCATCCAATCGTTTGTGAGACATTAATGTCCGAAGCTAAATGGCGGACCAACCGACCACCATTGCCATCCCTATAATAGTCACACCGGCAACAGCAGGAAGAGGCATCTCTGTTTAAAGCGCCGGACATGTATCTCCAGATGAAATGTTTTGCACGAGTCTCACCACACACGGGGACACACACAGGCGTGATCCAAATAATGAGTCAAACACTCGCGGAATTCTTTGTAAAATATATTTTGGTCCAAAAGCTGATTTGCAAAAATACATGTGAAACCACCGGATAGATGAGGCATCAGACAGCGTATCCGCATCTACGCTGCCTTGCCAGTGTTTTGGAACGCGGTATCAGATCACTGTGTTAAGGCTAACTGCATAAGCTACTGTAAGGTAGTGTTATTGTCAACTATGCTTTACGCAGTACCCTGGTTAACACTAAATGTCAAATGGCATTACAATACGCAGACAATGGTTCCTAGTTAAATTGCGATGCTAGTTTTCTTATCCCATCACAATGATTCACATGGCGCACATTTGCCATTTTAATGCACGAAACACTACACCATGTTCCAAAAGGAGTCTGTCCAGAATAATGATGGATGGGCTCATTTTCAGCAAGTGTCTTGATGTTGAATTACACGTCGACTCGCGTGACGTTTTTCATTTAAATTTAAAAAAAAAAAAAAAAGAAGGCAAGACTGATCCTACAATTTGGACGAGTCACTTAATTAACGCAGGCCCAGCGCGGTGGGTAGAGGAAATGCTCCAAGGTCAGCCACCCCCACATTCCCTTAACAGGCTGTGGTAGCTAAGAGATGCAGGGCTGCTAAAAATGTTTGCAGGCTAAATATTATGAAGTGCTTTATATTTAAATACGACACATTTACCAATTCAATTGACAAGGCTGTCCTGTACATTTTCTCGTAAATTTAGTAGGGACTTTGGTGGCTAACGGTATTTGATCCATTCAAACTGTGTTTCGTTTAACTGCTCTGTCACTGCAGAGTTGAATTAATTGTACGCAAAGTGCAAATCCTGCTGGGATAAAGCTTTGATCCCACACGTTTGGCACTCGAAACATTCAAATGGACTGCTTCTACGGATAAATAATATCATCTCTCAAGTGTAGAGTCTAGACTACCATTTTTTTTTTTTTTTTTAATACCCATCTCCATTAAAGATTAATCTAGGATTTAAGGAATACTACGACATTTGGGAACCACTCTTATTCGCTTTCTAACCGGGAGTTAGAGGAGAAGATCGACACCAATGCAAGGTTGCAGCCGGTTAGCTTAGCTTAGAATAAAGAAACGGCTAGTCTGGCTCGGTCCAAAAGGTGACAAAATCCACCCACCAGCACTTCTAAAGCTCACCAATAAACATATTATATCTCATTTGTGTAATCTGTACAAAAGGTGTGCAGACGAGCTCTCACAAACCACTAATTGTTGACTTTAGAGGCGCTGGCAGGTGGATTTTGTTACCTTTGGACCGAGTCACGCTAGCTGTTTTCCTGTTTCCAGTATTTAATGCTAACCGTCTCCTGGTCCCCCCATTGCTTCATATTTAAAAAAGACGCTCTGTGGCGTTTTCTTGTACACGAACTAAAAGTTATGTTGACGTTCTGTGCTACTGAGCCAAACACACTGCGTGCATCCTCGAGCTCTAACCAACGGCGCTGGTGGGTACATTTCCCTTTTAATGAAACCCGAAAAGTATGATTTACTTTTTGTATCACCTCGTCATTCGCAAGTGCCTTCATCATTTCAAGTGTTAATTATAAAAAAAAAAGAAGTAATTTTGCTGGCACATCGCTGCACATCTTAGCATGCCACCTGTAGATCAGTGGACGAGCGCGCCGCCGCTGGCAGGACAGTGTATCGCGTCCTCCGCATACACTTGCTTGTGCACACGCGTCCTAGTGCCCGATACAAACTGAACGGGGACCCACTCATAAAAAAAAAATAAAAATTAATTAGTAATTACTCCATAGCGCAACTAGATGTAAAAAAAAACTCCACAGGGAATGAATCTTCTCATCTAACTTCACTTCCCCGAAATTTCTAACACCTCCTTAAAGCTAAGTTACTGTTTGGGCAACTAGACAAAAGTGACTGATAAAAAAAAGAAAAGAAAACAAAATCTATAAAAATATTTGATATTTTATAGATTTGATCATTGATCAACAGCAGTTTGTTTCCATGTACCCTTCTGCTCCAGTTATTCCGTTAACAGTGCTTAACATCTATAAGAAATGCATCCTGAATCTTAAAAATAAATATATGCATCAGAAGTAGTATATTATATTGCTGCAACGTTAGGTAGTCCCCGCCTCAGATCACCACATTATAAATAACGACCTGCTTGTACTATTTTTGGTCAATGGTAAAACAGACTCTTAAGCTCTCGGTTGGATCGACGTAGGGCAGCGTTCACAGCGGAGTGTTACGCAAAAATGTTTGAGATGAAGTCGCGAAATCGTTTGGCGTACTGCTCCGGGTGGACTGTGGAGATTTCAGCGCCAGCCTGCAGCAAAGAGAGAGGAGATGGAGACAAAGGGCAAAAAAAACCCCAAAACAAACAAACAACAAAAGGTCATCAGCATCCGTACACATCGCACATTTCATGACTTGAGACGAGAGCAGACGTCAAACGTTCGCCCTCATCAGGTACAACTGAACGTTTTGAGCAAGATGACAGCAGCCCTCCACCTCTTTCCTTCCTCTGTCGCGCTACTCACCCCGTGTTTGACAGTTTTTGCTGCATGAGCGGCTTTCTTCTTGGTGTCGTACTGAGTAAGGACGTCAATCAGGCCCATGAAATAGACCTCCCTCTGCGGGGCTCCTGAGATGAAAGGCCGAGAACAATCAGCGTCGTGTTACCGGACCGGCATTGACAGTAGTGTATTGGCAGCGACAGGCCTCCTATAAGAATCTTCAAGATGAAAGCTCATCAAAAACGCCTAGGACTATATTATTATTTTCCAGATGACGATAGTGGAGCTGAGGATTTCACAGGAACATTTAAGACAAACAGATCCTTTCTTTGCACGAGCTGCAACTAACGACATTCATGCCATTAATACTTAATCTGCCGATTTACGTTTACGTCTAGCAAATTGTGGAAAACCTCAGTTTTCCAGAGCTCTAAGGGAGGTCTCCATATGTTTTTTTCCAACAGGCCAAAACTGAAATATATTCAATTTAGGGAGATTCAAAACAGAGAAAAACAGCCAATCGTTACGTTTCAGGAGCTGGTTCTTGGCATTTTCGCTCGAAAAGTAAATCTAACGATTTTTTCGATAATCAAAGTAGTTGCAGATACATTTTCTGACAATCAACTAGTCGTTTCAGCTCTACAACTTGTGATATGCTAGTGCTATTATCACAAATAAACTTTTCAATCTCAACCTTTAAGCCAGCACCAATGAAAAGTGCTCAGGAAAGAAAATGCAAACGTGGAAATTTACAATGACAACTGGGACTCCATCTGCTGCTAACATTTGCTAATCAGCACTAAACACAAAGTACAGCTGAGGCGGATGGGTAACGTTATAGAGAGGCGAGGTCCGGCCCCTTCCGGTGGACCATCATGGGGCCTCATTTCAGAATACATACGTACGGTAATCAACGGCGAGAGACAAATTATTTATTGATCTTGTTTGATTTGTGTCGTGAATTACACACGTGATGGTTGTCAATTTAAAAGATTATTTTTCCATGTCAAGAAAGTCGCAGTTTGTCGTAAAACTGTTGAAATATTGACACTGTGAAAATTAGAAAGAACACACGCCCCAAAGTCGCACAAGCGGCGTCGAGACTTTCTCTCTCCAAGAGCTACGATATCCTGCGTGTTTCGTACATAGACGTATAAAAAGGACCGGATTTAGGGGGCTAGCTCGTTCTTTCGCTTCCCGGCTGATTAAAAAAGGACCAGGAGTCGCTGGATAAAACCCGTCAGGTGAGCTCACGTTACCTGGGGGGCGGCCATGTTGGTGCTGGGGACGTATATTGTGTGAGTGAGAGACGTAGTTCCACACAAAACTAAATGGTACAGTTGCAAAGCTACGACAGACTTCTTCTAGATTGACGAACATCATGCGTTTTATTCATGGCACAATTCAAACGGGATCAAATAATTATGCCTGACTACCGTACATATTTTGCCCGAAATAAGGTCCTGTATTTAGTCATAAAATAGGAGATTTCCCGAGTTTAAGGATTGGAATCGGGATCAGTGCATTCCTACCTAAAACTAATCGGCGAGTATTTTTCCCCCAAACATCCCAATTTCATTTCATTCTTGGCCTTAAACAAATATTCACCTGTGCAGCTCCCGACAGCGTACACATCCACGTAGGGGTCGAACTCCCCGGGCCCCAGAGGTTTGCAGGCGGACATGTAACCAGCGATTCCCTCTGGAGAGGTGCCATAGGAGCCCACCGTAGGGCCCGGTGCCAGGCCGTTCTCTGCCTCCGGTTCGTCCTCGTTGGAAACCTCCTCGCCCTCCTCCTCCTCCCGTTCAGCTCGGACCACATCGTGGATACCGAGCAGCAGGCTGTAGTCCATGATCTTCAGCTTCACCAGAAACTGGGGAAAGATGGGCGAGGGACATCTGCTGAGAAGCTTTTACAACAACGCTTAGCAAGAACATGGACTTTACTGTAAGAGGATAGAAGGTAAAACCGTGCAGTTAAATTAACTCCAGCTGAAACATTTGGTCGGTTAAGCGATTGACGGAAAAGTAATTGGAAACAATTAAGATAATAAAGTATCAGTCAGTCAGGGGCCGCGGTTGACTGGAGCCTATCCCAGTAACTTCGGGCCTTAGGCGGGGTACTCCCTGGACAGTGGCCAACTCAAAAGATAATAAAGTAATCGTTTGAAATAAAGTAAAAGTCATTTCTTACGCGAAAATAGCCAGAATTCTCAAATGTGAGGATTTGATGATTTTTGGTTTTCTATGAAATTGTGAGGGGCGTTTTTTTAAAGTTTAAAAATCTATAATGAAAATAAAAGGTCAGTTGCGGCCCTAAAGCGCTCTCGCAGATGGGAACATGCTATGGTTTGTGTTAGGGCTGCAACCAACCATTATTTTCATATACATTCATCTACAGATTGTCTTCTTGATTAATCAATTAATTGATTGGTCTCTGAAATGTCAGCAAATATCCGGTGGAGAGGTCTTCAAATGTGTTGTTCTGCCTGTCTGACAGTCCAAAACCCAAAGATATTCAGTCCACTTACTTGTCTCAGAAGACAAAACAATGATCTAATTATTTTATGTTGTAATATCGAACTTTTCCTCCTTCACTAGAAAATGTATTTAACATCCTGCCTCCCTGCTGCCAAAATGGCCTCGCAGGAGTGGTGCGTCCCTGATGTGCTGATGCTGCCGCTGTGTGGTGGAGGTGTGCAACAACAGCGAGGTGCAATGGACGTTTCACGGGTCACCTACCTCCACGTCCCTGTACAGTTTCTCCATGAGCTTCTCCTTCTGCTCCTCGGTGACGTACACCTTCTGCATGTTGTTCCTGAAGTCCATGTCCTTGAAGGTAGGAAGCTCTTTTCCCTTTAAGAAAATGTGTCTTTAGCGGGACATTATGGGATGAGGAGGAGACAGGCTGGATAGCAGGAAAGTAGAAAGGTTTCATTTACCCGTTCTTTGTCGCTTGCTTCACGAGCCACCAGAGAGCCCTGCAAGAACAAGTTGGAAAATATTGTAAAACTTCACACTATATTTACTTTACTTATTGGATATTATACTATATTTTAAATTCTATGCTATACTATATATTATACCATATTACATTTCATATCCCATCCTATATTTTACTATATTATGTTCATTTGTTATATGGTTTTATTACATTAGATAATATTATATTTCTGTTAATACAGACAAACAACAAGCATCATTACTTAATCATATATATTATTCTTGTGTACACTGTTTACATATACTATACCTTGCTGGCTTTGCTACTAATCAAACCACTATGTCTCTCTTGCCTTTTGATTTTGAGTTGAATTGCTCCTGTATAGTTTCCATTTTTATTTCTATACCTACTTTCATTTTATATACTTGTAATTATTTATTTTTTGAACGTCTGTATTGTACAGCTGTACTTATTTCTGAGTCTGAAAGCAAAAAGATGTGAATTAGCATCTCGGGGGCCATGTTAGAGAAAACCTATTTTACTAACGAATTTCACAGGAGAAGTGGGATGTGTTTTTAAAAAAAAAAAAAAAGAAAAAAGGTCAGTCTGCCGAGCAGTTCCTCCTCACCTTCAGGTCGTACTTCCTGTGTACAACCAGTCTGTGGCTGAACATGTTCCTCATGACCATCAGGTAGGTCTCCTCATTGTCCACGCTCACCCGGTACATACCCAGGAACTGCGGCAGCAGGGTGCTGCCGTGACACTTCACTATGTGCTGCAGAGGGGAAACAACAGTGAATTTGCATGGCAGGTGCAGAAAGGGGAATATTGTCACGGGCAGCCTCAGCGTTAAGCATAGCAAAATAGTAAGACAGTTTCAGAGATCACAGATTAACACATGAGGAATAGATTTGGCCATATTTAAAAAGGTCACTTTGAAAGGAAACCAACTACGGAGTCTATCCAGGTTGGGCTTTTAGCCGTGCGCCGCACTCGCAGCAGTTAAAATAGACACTCCCTTCTGACTGACCTCATTCAGCGTCCCCTGAAACGCACCGGGCAGGATGTTAAAAGGCGTCGCTCTACGTGCCAGAACACTGTTTTGTGCTTCAAATTTTCTGTTTATTTCTAACCCGTCGGTACCGTGGGCATAGGGGGGGCAAATCCCCAGCTACAGTGCTCCAGGATCAGTCGGGAGCCCCAGTGACAACAACAGGCACCTGAATAATGTCTGTGTGTTACGGCTGCCCTCCGACAGGTGAGATGAAGCGGTTGGTGACTTCGTGGGTATCAGAGGCGACACGTGGCGGTCTACACATCTCAGGCAACTCTGAAAGATGGAAAGAACACGGACTGCAGTAGAATACATGGGCACCTGTCCACCCGTGTTCAGCGCACACCAAACTAGGGCTCTAACTAACGATTCTAATGCCCATAACCCAAGGGCATGCCCATCGTGCTTGGTTTATCCTCTGAATATTTAGACAAGACATCTCAGATATGCAGTTCACTAGCACATGAAACTGAGAAAAGCAGCAAATCCTCACGACTGACAACCTGGAACCAGGAAATATTTGGCATTTTTGCTTGAAAATCACTTTAATGATAATGAAAGCAGTTGACGGTTCATTTTCTGTCGATCAACTAACCAATTAAAACTGACTAATCGCTGCAGCTCCACCCCAAACAGAACGACAGCATAATAAATGGTGCTTAACATCTTACAGTATAATGAGCTGGACGACTGATGACAGTGGATGTATAAGAATCATAGCAATGAAGTGACTTGATTTGTCAGGTATTTAAATAAATAGGATTCCCATCTGTTTATTGTAGCTATAAATTAGTTTTCAACTGACCCACAAGAGGATGTAACCCCTCATTAATAGCGTCATAAAACCTGGTATCATTCTCAAATTGACTGGCTCATTATGAAATACATGGCTTAACGTTATGAATGTTGTCTGTTAAAAAGGTCTATCAGCCCCTATATCTTTCATTAGAACACAAGATGCCAAGTTTCCATCTACATTATATATATATATATATATATATATATATATATGTGCGTGGGTGCATAACTAATTTATGTGGTCAAACAAATACTGATTTGGCCTTTAGAGGCTGTCATACGATTATTAAGTGCAAAAACAATACGGAAACTGTTTGGAGCCAAAGTTTAAAAAGCTGGTCCTCAAGTCCAAATCCCTACACCTGCCAAGAAACACAAAACCGGATCCTCAACATTCTGAAATTCCATCCAAGTAATGCCTGAAAGCCAAATGTACAAGAATGATAAAGCCTTCCACAGCATCTCAATATTCAGTTCTTTAGCAGAGATGATCAGCATGCCAAACCTGCACCCCTGAAACAAAACCGTGACAAGAAGACTGTGACCTTGAACAGCGGCCTGCAAACTGCCATGGTGGATGAAAGAAATTGTGCCGTGCCAACGCAGGAGCTCTGACAACAATAAATTCATTCAGGGGCAAGTGAATAAAAAAAAATAAAAAAAAACAATTTGAAACAGAGCTGCCATTTTCCTCCTCTCCCTCCCAGTTCGACGTGGGCTGCGTAACCACATTCCAATAAGAGCTCGAAGCAGCCAAAGGTTTACTCGGTGGTATGTTGAGCTTGAAGCGAGACGCAGTATCCACGAGACCCAGCCATACAATCATGAACGCTGATACAAGACCGGGGCCGCAGATGTGAAATAAAACCCGATAGAAACCAACAAAATAGAGCTGAAAGTATGTCACCTCCCTCTTATCTCTCCTACAAATGTTCTCTACTATTTACATGAACACGGTTGTGTTGACATGACCATTTGAATATCTCGAATAAACCAACAATCACATAAGAGAGCATCTGTTCTGTCCGCTACGCTCAGCAGTGCTCTGACGTCGGCTAACCGGGACGTTGAGAGGCACTGTTTTGTTCCGTCTGCAGAGTGATATTCTCATTCAGTGTAGCTTTCCCCACAGGTAGGGTCAGCAGTCCGGTTCGGTTTGAGAGCGGCACCTGAAAACCCCATTCAGGGTCGTGCTCAAGGACAGCGCAGCCCGACAGATGTTTGCCGTCCTTGGGTTGAATACGCAGCTGCCTTTCTGCTCGCTGCACCACTTTGCTGCTCCCAGCAAGACGTTGAATCTAAAAATAGTCATATGTAGATTTGACTTTCCTTTACCTATGAGGCAGAAAAAAAATAATAAAAAGATTCCCCCAGGAAGTGCTCATTTTAGGAAGTCTATGACGAACGCTCTCAGGGGTTTTTAGCTACAAAAAAGGTCCCAACAAAGGTTAAAGAGAAAATATTGTAAGTAGGACACACGGCGGCATAGACGTGAAGCTTTATACACAGTTCAGTGAAGCAGACAGGAGGTGACTGATCCTGGCTCTGTGTGTGATGTTCGCATGTCTGGAGACTGGCAGGCAAACCTTGAATAAATGCCTGAGGGCGTGAGTGAACGAACAGGGTGCAGAGGGAGGGACTCAGATTCGAGATGCTCATGAGGAGGTTCATCTCGAGTGTGACAACATCCTGCAGCTCTTTGCCAGATCTTGCTCCAGATTCAACCAATTAACGATGATAACACATAAACTCACAGCGCATCAAAATGTTCAAATTCCAATTCAAGCTGAGGTCATGTGCTCGCTTTGAACGTTAAAAAGGAGAAGTCTGGTGATGTTCTATATTTTCCTTCGTGTCGTGACAAATCCCTATCTTCTTCCTCTGAGCCACGGGGCTCCATTGTTGTCCAAAAACAGTGAAAAACGCATCAATGCGCCACACTGTTGTGACATGTTCCTTCATCACCATGAACACACACACTGTGTAGTTCATTTTGACTCGATCCCACACACACCGTCCTGCTGCCGTAAATAATCAGAGCACCACATGTGGATCAATCTGCAGTTTCAAATAGTCCCCAACAAATGCTCTATTTACTCCCGTTTGAGAAATGTTTGCTAAAAACACTGAGCAGCCAGCTGTTTTAGGAGATGTTGCCCTTTTTTTAAACAAGGAAACTAGGGCTGGGCGATATGGCAAAAAAAAAAAAAAAAGGTCGAGGACGATTCACAGTTTTAATTGAGACATGACTGAAACACCATATTTTTTTTTTAGGACTTCAAGGCAAGACCTGAACCACCTGCACGGCCGTCGCGGTTATGCAGATTCAAAAGAATATAGGTTATCCCACATCCCAAATGCTTCAACTAAGTAGCGCGAGGACATCCAGTTTGAAAGTCCGTTTCAGCGCAGGAATCTCCTGCTGTCTGTGCTTCTTGACATCAGCCCGATATCTGCAGACAGCTGGCGAGTTGCCTTGTCGTCCTTTTTCTGTCCGTCCCCTCTGGTAGACGCGACTGTTCAACGTCACTACGAGATAGCCAGAGTCGGCTAGCCTCAACGGTCTCGTAAACCTCGCCGGGTGCGTATATATATTGTGTAACTATTGCATCAAGCTTTACGGGACTGTAGTGACTAAAGACAGCCAATGTAGCCCGCTATCACCTACGGTACGCTTTTGTGGACGTTGTAATAAACTGATTCTCACAATGAAGACATATTACACGTTGTACAAAAGGAAACATTTTAAATCAAATGAATTCAATGCATCGCCCAGGGCCTAAATTCAACTTTAGATTTGTGACACGTTTTTAAAGCCTTACAGTACGTCCACAATAGGAAGCAATGAGCCTTGGGGCCGAGTGCCGCAGAGGGAAGTCAGAAAGTATTGAGAGGCAAGACTGACAAACACCTTGTTTGGGTTTGGGCTTTTCGTGAGATTCGTTGAAAAACGTAGCGTACCGCCAGACTCCTCGTTTTAACATCCAGAACCTTACCTGGTGATACTCAGACAGGATGCTGTGCATGTCTGCAACGTCCTCGCTGGAGATCTGCTTGATGACCAGCGTGCGGTCGTAAGAGTTGAGGAGCAGACCCTCTCCCTGGTCGTCTACACTCCTCATCGGGGGGCTGCGGGTCAACGAAACCTGGAAACCGAAAGCACACGGATCGTCATCATCATCAAGGAAACTGAGCTCATCTAGATACATCCCTTCGTATTTATCGCCAGCCAACAACGTGGCATCAAGATGCTTACGGCTGTCTGCATACTGAACATACCTGATAGTCCAGATCCTCAATACCAAACCTTTCCCTTAGATTTCGGAAGACCTGAGGACAGTATTCTTTGAACTTGAAATGTCCTGGGAGATTTTCTCTGCAAAAGGGAGAAGAGGTAGGGAAGGTGAGAGGGAGCGGCCTGAACACTCGCACAGACAAACAGATATTTCAAGTGCTCCAACACAGACACACAACACATCTGTTTTATGTTCTTCTGCAAGCTTATCTATCAGGAACAAGTCCCTCGAAAGCAACCAGAGACCACCGAGACAGAGCCTGGTACACGGCTAACTTATTTACATTTCAATCCTTCCTGCTTCACTATGTACTTATTTCTGTGGCTTACTTGTTGAAGAGGTGGTTGTTGACTTTAATCTTGGTGTTGGCTTTGAAGTCATCAGGCAGCAGCATGACAGGAACAGGCACCTGGTTGAGATCATTGATCTGAAAAGGCAGAAGGTATTTGCTAAAAGAAAATCCCTTAACAGCTCACGTTGGAGTCTAAACTAGGGCTGCAAACAAAAGTTTATTTCCATCATCAAGCAATCTGCCGTAGATCGGAAACGATTGGTAGATTAATCGATCTGTCGATCAAAAGAAGATTAATCTGGAACTACTTTTGATGATCAATTACTCTTTTAGATCATCGTTTCAAGCAAACACATCAATCGTCTGTTTCCTGCTTCTCCAATGTCTCCGGATTTTCCGCTTTCTCTTGTTTATGTCATTTTAAACTGGATATCTTTGGGGTTAGGGCTGTAGATCGGACAAATACAGCAACAAGAAGATGTCACGTTGGGCTCTGGGAACTTGTGACAGCACTTTATTGGCTTTTTTTTTTTTACATTTTATTGACCAAACTATTAATAGATAAAGCATTAAAATAAATCGACAGATTCACCGATAATGAAAATAATCAGGTGCAGCCGTAATCCGCCGATTAGTTTCTCGATTGGTCTCTAGAATATAAGAAAACAATGAAAAAATGTCCCTCACAGATTCCTAGGTGTCTTTTCTTGTCCAACCAACAGTCCAAGAACGAAATGATATTTCACTTACTACAGTGCAAGATAGGAAATCGGGGAAATCTCAAACTTCAAATCTGCTACAGATTGATTTTCTGTCGATCAACTGCAGCTCGAGTCTAAAATTCACAATTTTTGCATTTCTATATATGCAAGCATGATTTATAATGCTCCACTAGTGACTGGGCTTCAATGCATGCACCTGAGAGTGTAACACTAGATGATGTTACACCTGTTACGCTGCATTCTTGCTCCCAACAGATGGGAGATGATAAGATATTTCAGCGGCATAAGTCCTGCAAAGATGCGTTTACCACGATCCCTTACTGTACTTTTATTAACTGGAAACCACATATGGCAAGTCCACAGCCTTTTTAAATAGCTGTTAACAAAGATTGTGACCCCATAATGTTCAGATCGAGTCATATAGTTTGATAACTGTGTGACAGAAACAGGTGGATAGGTGTGTGCAGGTCTGTTCGTGGATCCGAAAGCGCTCCACCTGTCGATATTCGGTCAAGCCGCAGGTGTGTTTCCGACAGACGAGCCTCTGGGGTCACACAACCCGCCGCCTCACAGCCTCCGGCGTGCCACTCTCGCTCGCTAACGGCTCGACTGAGCTAGGTGCATGTACGTGGCTCAGATACGCCGCGGTTGCTCTCAGCCGTTAGCACGCCAGCTACCCCCGACTCACCGAGTGGTTGACGCCCCACATGAAGACGCTCAGGACCGGGTCGCTAGCTCGAAACACCTTCACCTTCTGCTGTACGAAATGCTTCTTCTTCGTTTTGGTCTTGGGCGCCAGGATCACCATGGGACTGGAAGTGGCCCCCGAGTTACCGAGGGCAGCCATGGCCACGGACGGGCTCTCCTCGTCCCCGTGGAGAGAGCTGGTGCAGGCGGTGACCCTTCTTCCTGCTGGCTACCGTCACTAAGCTAAACTAGCTAACGTTTCTTTACCCGCTCCTCCCCGGGTCTCTCCTACCGACAAGGGCCAGGTCACCTGTCGAGCTCCGGCTGTGTTACGCTGACGCTGTCTCTCTTAAGCACAATTTAACGTTTAACACTGCGAGATGAGTCATTACTTAACTTCATCCATGCGTCGCTAACGTTACATATTTCTAAATAGTCGCCGACGGTCCACCACCGCCCCCTCGCGCCCACCCTTGTTATTATCAACCACGTGGTGTGTTTGTGACTGACAAGTGGCGGGGACCAGTAAAATCGATACTATCGCGTCAGGTGACCCCAAGATGGGCGGGTACATCGCACTGACGTGGTGCGTCCACGTCGCAGTCGACGGTCGGAGTTATCAGCTCTCTGACTCCGTGACCTCAGCATTGCGTACATTACGCCGTAAAACCCAATCAAACGCTACTCTTTATGTATTATCCTGCAGTTACGTCTTAAGAGGCGGTTTTGTGATCTCACAGATGTCTCAGCTGCTGGTAGTTACCAGCTACGCTCCTCCAAGTGGTTGCTTTTTAATGACGGTTTGAACAAATCTGGATGAAACCTGCATTTTCCCACTATGCTCCTTGGGCATTAACAATGGGCTACTTTTACTACAACTTTCAATGAATGACTTTTACTGGGAATGGAGTGTTTTTAAATTGCTTTAAGGGCACTTTTACTTAATCTGTATACTTCCACGACTGGGGCCATGTCTGTAAAAGCAGAGGGGCCAGGGTGTCTAACTATCTTACCACTTCTACATACCACTACTACGATACTTCCATTGCACTACTTTACTACCAGTAACACCACAGTGTACCAATGTTCAGATTCTTTACTTAAGTGAAAGTATAGTAATTAAGTTCTGAATACTTCTCTCACCGCTGATGGATTTTAAAATAATGACTGACTGTAACACTGGTGACGGGCAGAGTTGAGTGATACATTTAAAAGATGTATACAGTTGGTGAACTCCCTTTTATCGAGATAAACTCACTTTCTTTTTTTGTCAAACCATGCAATGCTATTATGGAGGAACCCAGTTGCATGCAGGTTTATGATTTGTAACCTCTAGGGGGCAGTAAGATCCCAAAACAACAGCGTCATGCTTTATACTTAGGACATCTTACAGAAACAGAAACTTTTATATGAACCAGTGTTGTTTTAGTTTTGTCATTAAAGGAGCAGCAGCACTGCAGCAATGTGGTGTTGCACTCCCATAATGTTGCTGGACTTGTGAAAGCCAGATTTAAAACAACAAAATAAATAAAGAAGTGCAGCAGAGTTTGAGGTGTCCAGACTTCTAGTCCCTCGCATGGGTGCAGCTCCAAAAACACTGGATCCCACATTTAACATCATGCAGCTGAATGGTGTTTTTCATTAGAGCCTCCCCGACTGGTGAAGTCATCTTTCAAACTCCAAACCTCCAGTTTGTAACACAGACTTGCAGTCATGAAGTTATCTAACCCTGATGACATCACTATGACAACGTCAGGGTTATTTTCTCTTTACAACTGGTGTCAAGAAGGGCTAACCTGCTCCTTTATGCGTAAAATCAGTGGGGTGCCCCTTTAACGCTCCAGTGGCAGACCTTTCTCATCACCGGGATTCATCTGATTTAGTGTTGATATAAGAAATACTGCCCACTGCAGCTTTAATGATATCCAGCACCTGTTAACCGATTAGCTAGCAACTCTACTTACTCAACTTACCGTCTTCCACTTCATGTTTCACATTCATATTAGAAATAGTTTCACTCAGGTGCATGAATATGCACTATTACTTTATACTGTAATATTAACCTCAACCGGTTAACCCACTTTGTACATTACACTGATTTAATTTTAAATCTTATACTTATACCCACTTTGTAGTTACCTGTATTATAGTGTATTATATTATTGCTTTTCGCTTAGTACTTCCATTCTTGTGTGCACTGACGTGATAGTGAGCTGCTGTTACAAAGAGTTTCCCCTCGGGGGGATCAATAAAGTATTTCTGATTCTGATTCTGATTCTGAATATGTTAAGATAAAAACGGGCTTAGCGAATGTTTACAAATAATGAATTACAGTTCCGTTCCATTTTGAGATGATGGGATGAGAAATTAACGATGAACTTAACACCAGGCTGTAAAGCCGTGTTTCACTGGCCGCTCTGGTTGAAAGTCTCAAGTCTGTATCACCTCCGAACACACCCTGTATGGTAGCTGTCCTGGAGTACACGTTTACATCACTTCTGTGCGGTCCGCTGTTATTCTATTGTATAAGAGGTTCCAGTTTTCCAATATGCACTGTTTCTCACATAATGTACGTACATTTTCTGCATGTGAAAAGCTATTTTTACATAAAAGCTTTTCCCATTGTTTGCTTCTTTTAATGTATTACGTCAACCTGCCCAGGCACTGCAGATGTAAAAGTGTCTTTTGCCTAAATCTGAAGCATTTACATCATATTGATGTCTACTAATGTGTGTTGTCCCCATTACATAAATGAATAAAGTAAAGAAAAGGAATGGGAAAAGCCCTCATAAAGACAACATTAGGGCAGGATCTTTGGCCTCGACTCTCTCTCTCGAGTACTTTACTTGGGGCATGAGAACAAAGCAAAGTATATGTTATAGAAACATTTAGAAATACTTAACAGTTTCTGCCAACTATCAGCTTTAACATCTGGAAATCTTCTAAACTTTGGAGGATGGAGTCATTCCAATTTGTCCGCATCCAAGACTCTTGATTTGAACGTGTGATTTTAAAACAGAAATTAACAATTGCGCAATTTCTAATTTAGTGACAGTATGTGGATGCATTCTGCTTGACAGACAATATCACTGGCCTCATCCCGTGCTCAATGCACAGAAAATAATCTCCAAGAATAGCAAACGCAACCACCCTAGATAGAGAAGTAGGACGTGTGGTGGTGTGACTCCACAAAGGATCATGCTCCCTCCTTCATTTTCTGCAAGGTCATCGTTTCATATTACGCAAGGACAAATTGGATAATCCATGCTGTTACCTTGGAAACAGGCATGTATCGGATCCCTGTGTTGCGAAGCAGGAGAAAATCCTCCTTTATGTGCCTAGTAATGGCAGGAAAGCGGCATGACTCTAATGTGCTCTAATGTGTCATTTCTGTTTCACTGCTGGCGACTGCACAGGGGATTCTCACAGCAACAGTGGATACGAGCATGAAGCCTCAAACCAAGGCTTTTCAAATCGGCAGTACACAGTAACCTGTTCATATGCTTGTGATGATTCAGAGAAACTCTCAACAGCCAGGGCCTCGGGGGTGACTGTGCAGAAGCCTCTGTATTTGTCAGTGGGTTAGACACTCACACCTTTATGAATTCCATCAGTGCTCATCCTCCAAAGTCTCCCCACAACTGATTTAGTATCACACTTCATTCATCGTCTTCATTGTCACCATCCTGGAAAACGACAGTGCACGCGTACGATTCGCTCCGGATGGCTCGCTTTCTTTTAAGCTCCATATCCAGCAGCTTGTGGAAAAAGCTACAGGCGGAATTGGGTTTTTATTTTCGAAAACAGGGCCTGCATTTCCCCGGAGAAATGGTCGGGAAATGCAGATCGTTTCTAACTTAGCAACCGTCGTTTCGTTGCTGATCGCGGGAACATCCCGATGTTCCCAGCACGTGTGTCTCAGAATCCGAACCAGAATCAGCGTCATTGGCCAGGCATGTGTACACATACAAGGAATGTGACTCCGGCAGCTCTCTGCACGTACACAGAAGTAGACATAAACATGGATAAATGTGTCTCTTGATAAAAACTCACATTGTAAGAGATTAGTAAAGGCTATCTGGGCAATTCAAATTGTAAAAAAAAAACGAAGGGAGAGGAACATTTCAAATACACTTTGAATGGTGAAAATCCACTGTGGGGATATCAATATCTAAAATTAAGCTGTCTTGCTTGCAAATTTGAGTGCGTAGGTTTCAAGTAGTGTAACATCAGTAGGCTATAAGCTGTAGGTGGGTGATTTTAACATATTGACCCAGGGAAACGTACATTGAACATCTGACCTAAGACAAAAACATTGCTGAGAACATAAAATCCTTTGAAAGGTCTCCTTAATGTGTCATACTTAGAGGATATTGAGCTGGGGAATGTAGGACCCTAGGAGCAACAGAACCCTGGGAACACTGATGCACTCCCGCTGATTGCTCGCTGCAGAGCATTGACCAAACTAACTCGTCAGGCCTCCTCGCGGTTCTCCCTCCTGCAGAGATTCACAGGGGGCAGAGGACGCAATTTTAGATGCAATATATCTGCTGATGTTTTATGGGTACTTTGGAATCCTGATGTGTTAGTCTTATTAAGTTACTGTTTTAAATTAGTCTTATTTATTAGCCACTCTGGCAACATGGCTCTAGAGATGGCAATGAGATGGATTGCTTTGGATGCAACGGTGACCCCCTGACTTTTCAGCCAGTGCCACCAGTGGGTCAAACTCTTCACTTGTCCTGTGAAAATAAAATAAAACGTTCCCGCCCTCACCCCCCGTGGGGCGGTATGTGTCATCCTCAATCTTGGGTCCTCCACCAGAGGCCTGGGAGTTTGAGGCTTCTGCGCAGTTTCTTAGCTGTTTGGACTGCACTCTTCTGGACAGAGACTTGGGATGTTGTACCTGGTATCTGAAAAACATTTACTTGATGGATTGGCGCCAAATTACTTACAGACATTCATGGTTGGTTGTCTGTCTATGTGTCAGCCCTGCGACGAGTTGGCCACTGTCCAGGGTGCACCCCGCCTAAGGCCCAAAGTCACTGGGATAGGCTCCAGTCACCCGCGACCCCCAACGGGAACAAGCGGTAGAAAAAGACTGACTGACTGACATTCATGGGTCCCAAACGATGAATCCTACAGACTTCGGTGATCTGGTGAGGTGGGCTTGAGTGAAACGTGTCGACGACTCTTGGATAGCCATGAAATTTGGTTCCGAAATTCATGTCCCCCACAGGATGCATTGTAATTACTTTGGTGATGCTTAATTTTTATTTAAGTGCCATCATCATGAGGTCCAACTAAAACGTGTCCAATACTTTGGCATCTCTGAAACTAACGATAGCAACCATTTGAATACCGCTCGCCTCACCCTCCCCTTCCAAGCATGTAGGGGAAACTACGGTGGCCGCGAAACCTGCACAAAACGCGAACGGCCCTACCTAGAGCGAGGGTTTGGTTTGTCCGTTCTGGGCTACTGTAGAAACATGGCGGTGCAACATGGCAGGGGACGCGCACCCAGATAAAAAAGGCTTATTCTAAGGTACTGAAAACACAGCCATTCTTATTTCCAGGTGATTAACCACTGATGAAAACATACTTACAAATATTATTTTCCATTTCTGCCTGTAGATCCTCCTAAATGTTACACACTGGGCCTTTAAGACCAAATTCCTGCAAAACTATCAACATTCCCATCAGCCTCAGCTGTACTTTTAGCTTATTGCTAATTAGTTAATTAAATTAATTAAATGTTAGCATGCTAACATACAGAAATAAGATGATGAACATAACAAGAGCATGTTGCCATGCTAGCGTTAGCATTTTACTTAAAGCACTGCTGTGCCTATGTACAGTACACAGTCTATGGTACAACCTCATAGAGCCTCTAGCTCGGCTGTAGAGTCTTGTTTTTAAGGTTTTTGATAAGGATTAAGGTGCTATTCAGGATGAAATCCTATGTATGATTGTATATTTTTTATGTCGTGATTTTATAATTGCATTTGTTTAATTCTGATCTGTGCATTGGTGGAATGAGTATTTACATCCTTTATTCATAAAGTAACAATACAACAATGGAAAAAATATTCCAAAATACATAAGTATTATTGGCAAAATATACTATCAAAAGTAGCCTACTCTTAATGCAGAGTGGCTCCTTTTATAGTTTATAGTATCACATCTATTATTATTATTATTATTACGATACATTAGCATTTAGTCGGATGAGGTGGAGCTAAATTCTAACTACTTTAAACTGTTGCTCAGTTTGATTTATAACTATGTATCATGTTTTTAAAGATGATCATATGTTTTGTATGTAAAATTGGAATCTGTAACATAACCCTTGCTGTTAAATAATGGGGTGGGGTAAAGAGCACAATATTTCCTTCTGAAATGTAGTGCAGCCGAAGTAGCATAAAATGAAGTGTTGAAATAAAGTACAAGTACTTCAAAACTGTACTTCAGTAAATGTACTTATTTACTTTCCACCACTGGATTTGTGGCATAGTTTCATCGGGTTTTCTGGTTTATGTTGTGTGTGTGCTGCCTATCTTGAAACGGTTTCCTGTGTTAAATATCCCCTGTAATCATCATAATCATTATTCTCATCTTCCTCTAATTATAATCATCAACAGCGGCAGCCTCATTAAAATTCATCGCAAATACCCTAATCCCTACGTTGATCTACCAACGCAACTGGGACTGAATTTCAGAAGAAGAACACACCCAACAGCAGTTGTTATATTAATATATGTTTAATTCTTCTCCATTTTTATTATCATTATGTTTTATTCTCATATTTGCAAATCTTACAGGTCCTTTGTGCACGGACCTATCATCACGGCACACACATTGGCACAACAAGATTGTTCAGAAAGAGATAAATTCTAATCACACTTTAATAGCACACAATTTCATGACTTTTGCAAGGACTTGGGAAAGACATACTATAACATTAACAAATTTGATCTTTTTTTTTTTCCTCTATTGAAATCAGAATTTGTGGTATGATGTGCCAAAGTAAAACATAATAGTAACATGGACATTCTCAATCCTCAAATAGGCAAAGCATAAATAAAAAGGAAATTAAAAACATGAGATATGACCATAAAGATGTGCAGCAGTTGAATAGAGCTCTGATGAATGTGATGAGTTTTGCCATGAAGGTGCCTTTAAAGCACAACACTTCCCCTAACATGAAATAAAATAATCTCTGTCTTTAAATAAGAAAACTGCTGACAATATAAAAATACATGGCATTGTACTGTAGTTCATTAAATAAACCAACAATTCATATATAAAATATTATATTGACGTGTATAAAAATATGCCTTACAACTTTTTGAAAAGGGTAACAGCCGTAAGCTTTTGTCTGCCACTTCAGAACACACAGTCGACCACAAAATTCCAACATATGTACAAACAATTAACTAATAAGCAGTCAGAACGCCATTTTGGCAAATAAAATGAACAGAAGCTTCCGGGATCGTATGCATATGACTATTTTTTACTCACTTGACACATATATAAGATACTGTAAGATTCAAGCAGTACTTGATGGAGATACGGACTCAAAAATAAATTAAGAGAAAAGAAATATTCTGTCAATTAGGTATGTTGATATCAGTGTATCTTTGGAGAGAGGGAGAGAGGACGGTGAGGGAGACACATTTTTCAAACGTCTGTGTCGCATCACCTGCGTAACAGTATTTCAGCCCACTGAGATCGGAACAAACACAGGCAGTGTCAGCTATCCTAAAGTAAAAAGGGAAACAAAAATCTACCAGAAAAGCCAGGACAAGAGCCAGGGAATATAGAGATCAGTCGGAGTAATACCGCTTGGATCACTGAGGCAGTTCACGGAGCGTTAATGTGAGCATGCAGCATGTCACCAGACGACGCAGAGGACGTTGCTGCAACTGTTGAACATTCAGGCAGGTGTTGTTATTGATGCTGCTGCTGGACTGTGAGAGTGTGTGTGTCTTGCTTCTAGAGAGGACATGAACGTTAACTGGTGTGTATTTTCCATAGGAAGTGGTTTATCCCTGCTACCTCCTGTCCAGGCAGTGTCTTGCACATGCTAAAGCCACCCCCTCTCCCTGTGCCCCTGCTACTCCATCACCTCTTCCTCCTCCTCCTCCTCCTCCTCCTCCAACTTCTCCTCTTCCTCCAGGCTCAGAGCAAGTGGACAGACTCATCCCTCACTCATCATCGCACGGCAAAGTGCCATCTTCGCTGGCGCGTGAGGGCACGGGCGCGCCGAGCTCATCCACGCACCAGCAGTGGCCACGCTGCATGCCCTTGGAGGAGCGGCACTGTGTGAGATCAAAAGACAGAGAGGGAGATTTTGAAAGGGAAGGAGGGCGGCGATTGCGTGGGAGAGCGGTGGAAAGGTGGCGAGAGAGAGAGAAAGAGAGAGAAAATGATATGTCATCATAGCGCAGTACTGATTCTCTGAGCTCACAGCTGAGAGGCTCAGGGAGGGAAGTGTCAGTTATTCTCAGCCCCTGTGGTCACAGACAAATCTCTGGATGCACCGAACAGAAAGCTGCAGTGGAGTGCAGCTCTCACACTCTCAGAGATACATACAGTAACACCAAGTCAGTGCAGCAAAGACCCATTTTCACGTCACATAACGGCCAATAAAGTTCCAGTAATATGTTTCAGGTGACTGTAGCACTCTACCTGCTTTTTCCTGTAGAAGCCACGAGTGTCACAGTTGGGTATATAGATGTCACGGTCAGACTGGAAGATTGTCAGCTCCAGACCCCTCAGGACACTATTGAGCAGCTTGCGGCAGGGCGCCTGAAACCAGCAACGCAGAGTGTGACTTCAAACATCACCGGAGGCAAATATAGAGGACCTGTCTGCCATCTAAAGAGTGGGAGTGGCAAGCTGCGATCTCCCCTCAGGTGACTGTCGTTGGCAGAAATCCTCTTTGATCACACCACGTGTCGATGTGAATCACAAAGGATTAGCTACAGTGATGCAGCATTAGAGCAAGAAGCAGAGATGATGTATATTTATGTATATCAGATGCCACATATTGTATAACATTATATAACCACATTGTTACACAATGCTTTGGCTTTTCAGGTCACTGAATGGTTTGAAGTGACTGTGCATTTTTTTTTGTTGTCACTTTGAAATTCATCTTGATCAGTTATGTGACAATTGTTAACATATATATTAGTTCAAATGCTGCAGCTCACCCGGCTTGCAAAGTGAAAAAAAGAAAAATCTGTGGCGGCAGAGGCCGACTTGAAACTTTCCTGATTCACATCATGCTCAATTAGTTCTGCCGCATAGCAGCACACACATCATGCACCATAACGCATGGCTTCAGGGCAGTGTGTGTACATGCCACTGCAACACCCCAAACAGCACAGGATCTATGGTAATAACCCTCTATAATACAATGCTGCTCGATATACGACCCTGTCCGTCACATATGAAGTGCATTAATGCAATCTTGTTATATAAAACGCTTGATACATCTCAGAATTTTGATAATTTAGGTGATGATCCATTAGCTGCAATCATTAAAGACTGTAAAATAAGAGCATGAACTTACTCTTTCAATGTCACCACTGTGTGAGGGATGGGGACCTGAGAAGAAATGACACACCGGCATGAGAATGTGACATTAAACCATCGTAGCCATTAACATCAAAACCACATCCAATGTCACCCTTTACAGTATGTGTTGCATGTATAACACTTCAACTTTGGTATCTATTTTGGCATCTGTTTGCACAAGACTTTACTGCACAGACACTCAGATGGGATCTATCTGGGGGTGGTCATTCACTGAGAGACCTAATTTCCATCAGCATATTTCCTTTCCATGTGGTTAATCGCAGTATCTCAGTTTGAACAGTAGATGGAGATCACTGCAATAAAGAGCAGCTTGATCAGGATCTAGGTGGCACTGACAGTTTCACATTCATTCTAAATTCTCCACAGAGAGGCTGACTTGTAGGACAGATCATTGTCATGCACCCGTCATTGAAATGGATGAAATACATAACACTATACAAGTTATATAAATGCAGGGATATGCATCTTCACTTATACGCTGTTGCAACAGCCCAGGACTAAATAAAATGCCCTTGTTTTGTGATTTGCCGTCATTTCCGATTAACAGATCACAGTCCTTTACAACAAGACTGTAATGACAAATGACATTTGTATCACAGTGACTCCAGTGGCACTGGTGCGCAGTATTGGATGCTAGAGGTTTGCAAAATTCATCTGTGGTGCACAAAATGCATCCAGCCTTAAATGTCACACACTAATTGGCCTTTCGTTTTGTTGGTGAGTGACACAGCATCACTTGCTATTCACAGAAATACAGGAGACAGACTGTAAATATGTGTGGTCGCCGATGTCTTGCCTACCTGCAGTGTCCATGCATGTGTCCGTGTGCAGCTGTAGGCGCATGCATGTACGTGTGCATACGTGATTTCATGCACGTGTGTGTGTGTATACAGTATCTTACCTGTGGGGTGGGGCCTCTCGGTGGGACTAGTCCTGCTGTGCTTGGCGCAAATGCCCCTTCCTTGCAACAGAGCCTGGAGGGGGCTGTGCTCCCTTGCTGGGGGAACACAGCGGAGCCCCTTGGCACAGCTCAGGGTGTACACACCACAGGGCTCTCCCTGGGCCAACACTGACGTGCTGCTGGCAACGTTATGGTCCCTGGGGGGCCGACCTGCCCCCAGTGGATCCCTGCAGGAGGGACAGACCTTGAAGGGGCCCAAGCGGTTTGCCCCGGTCCATGATCCGCAGTGTGCGATCAGCAACAAAACAACGGTTGTTAAGTTAGAAAGGATAGGCATTTTCTGTCCAGGTCTCAGGTTCTCCACTCTGTCACTCTCTGTCAGTTAAATGTGGCTGATGCTATTTCTGGATGTATATTTTTCTCTTCTCTCTCCCTTTCTATCTTCTATGCCCTGTCCTCGGTCTTCTTCCCGTTTCTACACAGTAGCTTTCCTTGGTGCTTTGCCGGTTGAGTCCCCTGCAGTGCCAGAGGAGACAAATGGAGATCGAGAGAGACACAGCAAAGCACCAGCTTTTAAAGATCTGAAAGGCGGTGATAGTGAGTGAGTGAGTGAGTGAGTGAGAGAGAGAGAGAGAGAGAGCAAGGGAGAGAGCACAGTTATTACACCTTCAGGGGCTGGGACTCAGAGAGAGAGAGAGAGAGACAGAGAGGGAGAGAGAGAGGGAGAGAGGGAGGGAGGTGGCAGGGAGCGAGAGAGCAAGTGGGGGGTGGATTATGTTCCTTTCAGAAATTATCAAAATCTCCCCACCCTTTCCTGTTATATACTAACACATACATCTAGCCCTTCTTCTTACACTTGTGCTCAACATTGCAAATGCATAAAGAGTAGTAGTCATGTTCAGCTATTTGCACTTTCTTTCCAATGTCAGAGACCTTTCTGGAACAACATTTGCCATGGTAACAAACACAAACGTATACGCGCCTCCATCAGCCTCGCCACTGCAATGCCATTTGCAACAATAAATGCACGGCTGTGTGATTTCTCCTGCTTGTATTCTGTTATGACAGAGAATATGTCCTGAACAAACAGGAGTTCTACACCTGAGCTACTCTGTCTTGTTGTCAAAATGCAGAAGCACATAGCACACATTAAAGTTTAAAGAATGTTGAATTAATGAGTTGCATGCAAAAAACATCAAACAGTAAAGACATTCAGTCAGTGATCTCTCAGAAATGTTGGTATACTACCAAACAGAAGTGTAACATACTGATGTGAGATTGCTTTATGTAGCACACACTACCTGAATCTGTGCCTCAGCATAATCAAATCACTGCTGACTCAGATATGCGATGCATCGCCTCTACAAGAAGGCTAATCCAGTCTTTAATAAGCAACGTCTAAATTACATTTCAGCAGCTATCAGATATTAACGGGCTTCATGGACCAAATCACATGGTGAAGTGTGAGGGCAGCGGGGGCCATTGCTCACCAGTTGTTTGAATTGGAAGAGTAATCATCTGGATAATTAGGAGGAGGGGGAGGACTCTCTTTTGCAGGAATGCACATCGACCAGCCCGAGCCAAACTGCTAATAATGAAATCCGTCGCTCCACTCAGCCAGTTAGGATTTTCCATCTTCAAAAGATCGCCAACACTTGTTCCTGCCATTCCTGACGTGATAAAACTGCCCTGTCTATAAGGTATTCTGATGCGTAAATACAGGTTATTCGAGGTATAGAAATGATGTTATACTAAAATATACAAAGGATAATTGTTTCACTCTTCAGGACAGATGCAACAAGTAACTTTGCAACTACTGTAGTTAAAATATCTCAGTAGCCTGTGAAGTATTCTCCAACCTCCGATTCAGAGTAGTTTACGTTATAGTAGTTTACCACGGTAAAACTGCAGGTATCAGCAGTTCTATTTGTGCAAAGTATTTTTGTTATCGTTCCACGTTTGCCACTGAGTAACGATTGCACTACTGTCACACAGAGCACAGTATGGCACTGCAAGAATACATTTGCACATACAGGATGTATACAAAGAGAAATTGAAAGCAAAATCAAGGATGTGCACTTGAAGATCGTTGTTGGCGGTAGGGCAGAGTGTTGAGGAATTCCTCTCTTATCTAGAGTCCCACTGTCTCCTGTGTTATCTCTGTGGACAGATACAACATGGACATGTAAAAAAAAAAAAAAAAAGAAAAGGGAAAAAAAAGACAGAATTTCACAGAGCATAAACAGATTTTGGATATTGATCTAACAATGCTGACTTGTGATGGTATCTCGCTACACTTAACAGGAGCTTGTGTGCAGGACATTTATGTACACGTGTACACGGTCATTTGCTCCTGCTGTGCAGACATGACAGAGCACATAAGATAAACCCACTGGCCTGTACTTGCTGGAATTCAGGGCTACATGAGGCCAAAAACTGCTTCGCCATCAGCCGCCCGTTGTTCTGATTAGTCTTGGCACGGAGGGCAGAAATCACCTGCCGTCTTGTGTTCCCATCAGCTTGCGAGCTACAGCATTAGTCTGTTTCCACACATCAGGAGAATGTTCCAAGACGCACGCCAGACCAACGGGGGGGCTCTCTTTTCCACACTGCCCTGGGTTATTCATTTTTCCTCCTCCAGCCACACAGTTTCTTCCTCCTCTGCGGCCTCCCCAGCTCAGGTCTATCCCAGCTGGCTCAAAAAGTCTCTCTGCTGCTTTCAACATAGCAACCAGAATCCACACAAACCCTGTGGTGGGACACTGCTCTGCCCTGATGAGTAGTACCCCCCTGACCTTCTGTTAAGCTGAACGCCTAACTGCTTCAGGATATTTGGTGGTAAAATATTTCAGTTTAGGATCATGCAACACTGTCAACAGAAGTTGGGGGAAATGTTGTACTCGACAGATCACTTCAAACAAGTTAAAGTTAAACTGGGCTGTGGGTTGTCTTCATGGTGAGATCGAGCTAATACTTTCATCAGTTTAAACGTGAATTCATTTGGCACGTTGGACCCAAAGTCGAAATAGCACGCACACAAAGCGAGAGCTGTGATTGGCCGGATGCTTGTCACCATTTCTCAAAACGCGATGCGATTGGCTATTTCAGTAACGAGGGTGCGATGTCACTGGGACGCGCCGAACTCTAGTTTCCAAAGTTTTTTTAAGTGGCGCTATGGATAGCTGATGGACAAAAGTGAGTTTCTGTCTCAGTAGCCGCCTGGATAACAGGTAAGCGATTGGCGAGTCACCAGTGACAGCTGCAGTTAATCGCTGCTCTGCTCTCCGCCTACAGGAACAGCCTCTCCTCGTCCTCTTGCTTGTTAAGCGCCGAGTCTCAGCGTCAAGCAAAGAAGCTGTCGCATTAGCCGCTAACGATGCTAACCCAAGCCACGTTTGGCTTTGCGACTAAAATTGTCGCAAACGTCGACAACTGGCGAGTGGATACCTACCGCTTTAAAAGGATGTTTAATTAACACTGAGTTATATGCGACGTTCAGCCGTTAACTGTCTGAACATTCACGCTAGCGTAACCTAAGTGAGCTCTTTGTCGTTGGCAGAGTTGCTAGCTCGCAACCAGCGCTCGGGGTAAACACTGGCACGCCCACTTTCCTCGTCGCGGCAGGTTCACATTTTATTTTTTTGATGATCCTTTCAACCATTATATCTGAATGAGGTGTTCGGGTGGGGGGGGGCATGGAACACGACGTGAAGTCTGACGTGGTTTGCTACGTTAAGCCCTCACGACGTCACCCAGCGTCACCGAACGACACGCCAAAATCAAAAGCAACCCGAGTCCTGTCATTCCAATCAATGCATAGAATAAGTATTGATTAGGGCAGCTTCGTCTGTGTGTGTGAGAGAGGGGGAGAAAAAGTGACCTGGGCTTCTCTTGTTTCATCATCTCATCAAGGACTTACAGCACAGAGTAGCCTCCCGTGGTTATTATATAAGCATGCAGAACGGATAGGGTCATTATCAAACCCTGTGTGAGTTGACAAATGAGAGTAAAGGTGGTGTGCTGAAGAACAGTAGACCTCTAAAGAGAGATGGAAATGTGAAAGCTCAAAAACACACTATATATGAACATATAGGGAAAGTGTGAAAAGGAGTAGGGTGGGGGGGGCAAATACTGTATATAAGTACTGTAGGCGATGTCCTGTGTTTGTTGTGTGTTAGCAACTGGCACAGGAAGGTGCACTGTAAAAACGTGTTATTATATTAAATTTAAAGAGGCAGTAATGCTAATAGGAATGTGTTGTATATCAGTTTTACCTCCAGTATGAAATAAAGATAAATGAAAGCCCTTAAGCAGAGAATGTATGAGCTTATCAGAAACTTTAAAGCAACCATTAGAAGAATTGGTAAATTGTGGAATATGGTAAATCCAGCCAAAACCCTGTCCCATTTTGTCCATGCAGATGGATGACATCAACGTACTGCACCACAGATGCCTCCTGAATTTGAGGCGTCGAATCAGAGATATTGGGGATGGGCGCCCAGCACAGGAACGATATATGAGGATGCAGAAGGATGGAGACAGACTCAGGTCAGCTGGGCTTTTATCAAATGACTTTTGTGTGCTATAGTGGGTTTATTTTCACAGTTATGTTGGTATGCCTAGCAAGATACTGGGCGGAAAGTTTTCTTATTTAACTATCATTCTTATGGGCCACGTGACTTTATTCATTTAGAGGGACAGTTCGCCCCAAAATCTTACCTGCAGTGCTGTTTATCCATCTAGATTGTTTTGATGTGATCTGCCGAGTTCTGCCAAAAAAACACATTTGAAAAACTCAACAGCAACGTCTATTTCCAGGAATCATGACCCGGTTACAGTTTCATGTAGGTACTATTTTCTTTCTAACGATAGTTCCTACGTCAAACTGCTCAGAACAAGGTCTGTGGATGATCTTGAGTAACCGGGTTGTGATTTCGGGAAAGAGACGTTGCTGTTGAGTTTTTCAAATGTGTTTTTTGTTTTTTGGCGCTTTAAGCACCACAAGCCGAGTGCCACATAGTGCCATTACATTCAAAAAAAGGCAGACATCTCTGCGGCCGATATCTCCAAAATCCGGCAGCTCACACCAAAACAATCTAGATGGATAAATAGCACTGCAGGTAAGAGGGAAAATATGTATTACTGATTTTGGTGAAGTGTCTCTTTAGTAAGCAAAAAGATATTGCTGTAAAGAAAATATACGAGGAATCGGATCAGGGCATTCGTAGCTAGGAGATCTTTGGCCTATGAGAAGAAATTACTAGTTTTATACCCTTTTTTATTTATTTTTCTGTCTGTTTCCCCCAAACTTTTACAGGTCTATTTGTTACCTCAAAACCTCTGATTAAAAACATTTTTAATTAATTGTCAATGGGGGCTTGTTTCTACGTCAGCGAATGCTACGCTATCCCTACTGAAAAAAGGCTTTAGTTTGAATTAAGTGTTTTTGTTTGCCTGTAAACCTTAGAGGCCCAGACCTAGCATGTAGGTTTGTTCTATAGTAATAATTCCTTATTCTAAAGATGCTGGCATTTGATTCAGCTGCTTAATACTGTGTAAAACATTCAACACACGCTACCGATGCTGGTTCAAAGCTCCTTCAGAAGGTCCTGTGGTTCTTAGGAAAATCTGTGTGTGTCCGTTCACATCTCCAGGTTTCCCTTCCTTAACAAAACATCTCCTCCTTTCTTATATAAAGCTGGTGGACATCCTATCCTATAAACCTGTAACAGGCACTAATCTTGTGCATGTAATTTGATATATCTCCCTCAAATCATCTGGCTAAACAGCTGTTCTAAATCAGCTTTCATTGTCTCATAATTGTTAATAATGGGTACATATTTACATCTAATTTCTTTTATGTTGTTGCACGTGATTATCCTGACGGTGTCTTGACAGTATTTCGATCAAAAGATGAGGTTGCTCTTCGAGATGTGTTTCTGATGGTGCACACAGCAGTCTGACCTATTAGAAGTCGCCTATTGTTAACCTGTAATTTCTTCTCTTTAGTTACCAAGGGAACTCTGAAGAGGTGGGTTGCTATGTGGCTGGCCATCCTTTATCAAAGGGAAATTGCTACTTTGAGGTAAGCCACAATTGATAGTAACGCTGTAAGTCAGCATCTGACCTTGTTATTGTAACTGAGTTGCAAGACCTTCAACATTTTTTTTTCTTATTGTGTATAATTAGTTGACATGATCGCCACCAACTGCTATCTCTAAATGTGTTGTTGTCACCCGCGTTTTGTTTATTGCCTTCTTTTTATGGATATATGGTAATCATTAGGAAATAAGTAGTCTGTTGGTCCTTTGCACAATCGTTCATTTTGAAATGTGTGTGTGTGTGGGGGGGTTATTACAATATGATAGGCTTTACCACATACCATCATCCCTGTGTGTGCCCAAGATTGCTTTACCAGCCAGCCAGCAATTTTATCCCCTGGAATCCTGTTGCTGACAATTTTCTCAACTTCATATTAAATTCTGAGTGCCCCCCTACAGTCCCAGTTCACCAGTGCAAAACCACTACCTCAAAAATGTCCTAGCTGCATTGGAATGAGTGATAGGGTGTGGGTTAGGTGGTATCTCTGAGCACAAAGATTAGTCTAGCACACAGTGTTTTTCAGCAGGCAGGCAGGCAGACCAGCAGCAGGAGAAACTTTTGGTCCTTTTGTATCTGTGGTGCCCCTATATATAAGGCCGTTCTAATAGTTTTCCTACATACAGAAAAGTGTGAGGGGAAAGTATCCTCGTGATTTAGCGCAGGAAAGTTGCAAGAGTTCAGTCATAAATTAGGTGCAGAGGGCTGCAGTGTGTTATTTATGAGACTGCTCGTGGATGGTGCACGTCAGAGCAGGCCCTGTGACGTGTGGTTAAGAGACAGCAGGTGAGGCAGGCACACTTCCTTGTCTGGGTTCTTAGGCTTCAGGAAGAAACATTATTAGGCTATACATTATCCTGTGACCCTGCGTCATTCTGCAGAGCTGCAAATAGAGGCAGACAGGACCATGCAGCATCCGAGTCCCCTAGCCACAGCAAGATCTCGTCTAAATGATTTCCTTCTTCCGCTATTCTTTTCAGAATTTATCTTTTTTTCCCATTTTGAGATGAGAAGCATCACATCGGGCACATGTTGAAACATTTCAGATCTGCTTCACTAAGATTTGAAACGGGCTGACAACGTGCTTTGACATTATTTATCGTGGCTGTGAGGTGTCCCAGATTTGTGCCAGATGTGACATTTCTTTTAAATGTGACGTCAAACTCCCATGTGACCTCCGTATCCCTCTCGTTCCTCCCTAGCAAGAAATTCTTAGGGATAGCTGTGTTTTTTTTAAATATATTTAAATGAGAATAACACTTGGAGCCTGTTAAACCTCTGACAACAAGTAAACAAGTGGATTTTATTGTGGTCATTACCCGAAGTTTTATGCTACATTATTCTCCTCTCTGTGACGCACATGCTGTCAGTTTCCTAGATATCTCGAAAAACTTGGGAACGTTTATTCTCATAAAGGTCAGGCCTCTGTCGATGTATGCGTCACCGCTGTCCTCGTGTTTCTCCTCGTTCTGCTTTCACAAGGAATCCATTTCACCCCCGTCACTGCTGCTGCACTTTCTCCAGTTCTCGTCATCTATCTTCCCTAAGCCCAGCTGAAGATCTGCAGCATTCCACGTGTTTTAATAGATTTATTCCAAAACTTCACATCAACGTAACTTAACGGCTCATCAGTGAGCGCATTCCGGCTCTTTCCTAATCTCACATGTCATCTCGCTTGTTTTTGTAGCTTTTATTTACATCACACAGACACAAACGGTAATGAAACCGCGTGGAAGTGGTAACCTGCCAAGGCTAAGAGTTTAGTTCTTTAATAAAGCAGGCCTCTGGAGTGTTATCCTTTTTGTAAAGTGCCAGACTGGAGAGGAATCAGGCCTGGAATTTTTAGTCAGGGAAACCCAAGAAGTTTGGTTTCACATGTGCTGATAGCCGTCATGCAGGAGCAGTGATTTCGGGGTCTGGGCTGAAGAGGGAGGCAGATAAGTGGGGAGGGGGTGGAAAAGATATACAAGAAATGATGCAGAGGACGAAAAAACTTAAAATTTACCTTAAATACCGCGTGTGTCTCTTATATTGTGTGCACCCGTTCATGTTTTCGAACATGGTCTGATTTCTTTTGGGTGTTAATAGCTGCGAAAGAACCAAAACAATCCTGCACACTGCAAATCACTTGTACTCACTTTATTTACGACGTTTCGGTCCTCATATCTTTTTAAATGGTAAATTAATTTTTATTTTTTATTTTTTTTTTTGGGGTGGGGGTTATGATCCAAGCCACCTTGTCTATAAGACTTTCTGAAGTGCAAGAACATTGCGGTAAGTGTTTCCTTCTGGGTGTTTAATCAGTTAAAAGGCAGAAGTGAAAACATTAACGATGGACTGTGGCTCGGTTGTATTCTGTGTTGGTCACGGTGCCCTCTGAAAATTGTGCTAATCGCGGTAATGACAGTAATAGAAATTTATGGCGGCGTAGTTACTTTCAGAATGTAGTAAAACCGGTAACCTCTCCGCTGTGGACAGCTGTCTAGCCATGCAGGGAGTCAGACTCTGGGCATTTGGGAGAGACCCCCACTAGCCAGGCAGAGAGAGAGCTAAGAAAGGCAGGGATTATCTTGGGGGAGGGGGGCTTCTTTACCTGTGTGGAGTCTTTTATATTGAAGCTGCGACTCAGTGAAGTTTCTCACAATATAAGACTTGAGTTCTAATTTTGGTTCTCTGCTGAAACAGACATTCATGGTGTCATAACCCTAACCCCTTTTTTTTTTTTTTTTTTTAAAGAAAACCCTTTCATGTAGCCTCACATAAGTGAGTACAAACCTTTAAAAGCCTGCAAGTTTGGCAGTCTGTCAAACTACAGTAGCTAATTGGTGCCAGCGTTGAAGTTACATTGGTGTGTGTGTGTGTGTGTGTGTAGGTGACCATAGTGGACACGGGGGTGAGGGGGACCATTGCTGTGGGCCTGGTGCCTAAATTCTACAGGCTGGACCACCAGCCTGGCTGGCTGCCATTCTCTGTAGCTTACCACGCAGACAACGGCAAGTAAGTCAAACCACAGTCCTCTATACTCTACAGTGCAGCACTGATTCCTTGCATGGTTTGAGAAAATGGATTGTGGCCTGTTGATGCTGCATCCACACATAACTGCATAACAGAACCGCCCTCATTCTGCTTAGCTCTCTTATTTCTCTTTGAAAAAACTTTCTGCTCCCAGAAAGAACCTTTCAGGCCTAATGGTTGTTTGTAGGGCGTCAACCAAACGATTATTTTCATTATCCATTCATTCTTGTGTTTCATTTTTTTATAGTAATTTATTTATAATTTATTGCCAATATACATTCATAGTAGTAGAAAATAGCGAAAAATGCATATCACAGGTTACATCTTCAAATAGCTTGTTTTGTCTGACCAATGGTCCAAAACCCAGAAAAATAATTGAGGAGCTGCAACCAGTGAGTGTTTAGCATTTTTGCTTGATAAATGACCTATATCACCCTACTGGTATCGAAAGCTTTATATATAAATGTGGTTTTTGAGTTACCGAGAATCACTCGGTCACTTCACTAGCAAATCATTGGAGAGTATGATCGATTAGTTTGTTTTTTAGCCGTAACTTGCTAGCATTCATGTTATGAATATTTCTATCTCTTCATTCTTCCTAGGTTATACAATGGCAACCCTGTGGGACAGCAGTTTGGACCAAAGTGTGCTCGTGGTGACCGCGTTGGCTGTGGAATACGCTCAGAAAATATTGAAGCAGGTTTTACGACAGTCTTTTTCACCAAAAATGGCAAAGAGGTAGGTGTTTTAAATCTGAACGACATCCTGTAATGCTTTATTTTGGACCTGCACTGTATGTATAGTGTCATCTCTGCATCCTCACCCATTGTTGCCTTACATCCCTCTCCTATGCAGGTCGGTTCAGTGGAGGTTCCTGTGTCGGCAGAGGGGTTGTTCCCCGCCGTAGGGATGCACTCCGTGGGGGAGGAGGTGAAGGTTGACCTGAGGGCTGAGTGGTTCCTGGAGGAAGATGATAGTATGATGATGGTGGACAGCCATGAGGATGACTGGGGACGGCTTTACGACGTCAGAGTGAGCGGCACGGTAAGAAGTCGAAAAAGTCCCTAATGTTGTTAGGTCACGGTTAAAACTCCGACCGTTTGGGAACGTTTGACTTATTCAGAAACAGAGATACCTGTTCTGAGCTGTGTCTAGCCTAGCTTAGCACAACGATTGCAAGTATTTGGCGTATAGGAGCGTGTTGCTCACACCACTAAGCAGCTACATTACCATTCTATTTTTCAATTGCCAATGTGAGCTGGCTGATGGTTAGATAGTTCCAAGTAGGACTGCAAGTAATTACTTTAATCGTCTGCCCCCTAAAGCGTCAGTGATTCAAATCATCGGTCAAGAAACTGCAGAGTTGAATCGCATTTTGTTGAATCGTTGCACTTTCAAAAAAAATGTTGAGTCATTGCGCACGGAGCAACGCAGGAAAACAGCATGACCGGCTGTACACTTTTACAAATGGAGTCTGTGATGACTAACTGTGACGGAAACAGAAGGGCGATGGAAATGCAGGGCAGCGCGACTCATTTCCGTTCGCTGCTCCAGTGCCGAATGTTAAACTACTTTTAAACCAGCCGCTGGTTCAACTTCCTCTGCTGCAGTCCAGTAAGCGTGACTCTTCGGCTGTCAGCATCCGTGGTGCTAGGACTTTTATAACTGAAGTATGACCAGGGCGCACAGCGAGAGTTGCAGGTAAAACAGCCTCATAGGAGTTTAGTGTGGGGCAGGTGAGCTGAGCTGCACTGCGACTGGGTGGAGGCCATGAATAATAGGTTTCTCATAGCTGTAGGTGACGTGTCATCACCCCACCAACACTGGTGACTCAAAGTCGACTTGGAAAATTCTGATTCCGGTACAGCCCTAGAATCTGTTGACTTTATATAAAAAAAAAAAAAAAAAAAGAGAGAGAAAGAAATCGTTCATAAAATTAACAAATGCATTAGCTTACGCAATTCTGACCAATAACCAAACAAACTTCATTCATGTGAGACAGAAAAGTAAACAAATCTTGCTCATCTTTGAGGCTGTACCACTTTAAGAACAAGCCTATATATAATATATAATCCATATAATTTTCTAAATGATTAGTCTGTTAAGCATTATTATATTATACTACTATATTAGTGGTTGAAATAAATGCCAACTGGTTATTTGCGTTCAGAGACAATGTATGTGAAAACAAACACCTCACATATATTTTGTGCGTTTTTCCAGCATGTCTTTTGAATACGACAGATTATAGTGTGGTTTTTCTGTTGCTTGTACTTCTGCGTGGTTGTTCCCAGTTCCCCGTGTTTGTTTTGTACTCTTACAAGATCCTTCAACTGCCTGCTTTTTAGCAAATCCCTCATTGTTGACAGCTGTACTTAATGCTCTCCAAAATTCAGGGAAAGCTCTAGACACAATCGCTTGAATTTGAGTTATTTTGTCTCAGTCGTTGTATGATCTTGCCGTGAGTGGATTTGGGTCACCTTTGGAATGTTTTTGCAGATTGCTTCATGACATCAGCTCAGGGATTTTCCTCCACGTTTTGTAGAAAACGGGTTCAGTAGCAAGATAAACAGCACGCTCACAGTGAAGACAAGTCTGCTTCATTCCCTGTTTGCTACATGAGCGTCGGGGATTATGCAACAGTTTTGCAAATCTGCCTGCAAAGCTTAGGCACACAAGCAGGGTAACACAGCAATTTATTTAATTACAGATTTATTGGGATCTTAAGACTTTGCTGATGCAAGGCACCGCCATCAGCTTTTGGTTGCCGGATGTGGCAGAACGGTTGCTGCTAGAGCTACAGCTATCAAGTATTCTACCGATTATTCCATCGATTAATCAGATAAGAAATCATTTTGCTTTATTAAAGAGCAAGAGTAAATTTGCAAAAGAGAGAAAATAAAAAATGAACAACTAATTGGTTTCATTTTTAGAAAAATTGCATACAATAATATTACCGGTCAAAACTAAACCCATTTAGTGCATTTAAGTGCCATATTACATTCTGGGTTTTAAAGAAAACATGTTCTTAATTGCAAAAACAAACACCTTTTGCTTTTTAAAAAAAAAAAAAAAAGGTGTGTATATACCTAAGTTTCACAACTACTAGTTTCATCTACAGCTCAGGCGTAGCGTGAGCCTTCATTGTCTTCTTTGTAGCATTTATAGGAGGCAGAAACGAGTGGGCACGAACTGAGACTGTCATAACAATGACATGACTGAAGCTCAGGCTTTCACAAACTGACTGCAGCATTTTATTTTCTGTGGTTTAATATCTTGAACAAAACCTAACGTTGGCTAACTGAGGGTCATCGTAACTAGCCACCACATTGATTTACGTATTTAGCCATTACATATAGCTATAATTAACGTAGCCTACATTCTTTACTACGGTCTATAGTTAGATTTCTTATCGATAATGTAATTAAATCACATCAGGTCGAATACCCTGAGTGAACAGAGTTTTACGCGTTGTAGTGCAATAAATACTACCTTACTGAAATGTTAAGTGTTGTTGAAGCAATGTGTTGAAGATACTATTACAGGGCTAATGTATTGCGTTGCATTACAGTCTCATTTTTCAGTTCTTTCTGTGTAATTACCTCCTGCAAGCCTGATCAGGTTTGTAGTTTCCCAGTTGTGTCAGATAAGGCTTCAACGTGGTTTTGTGTTTATAGGAAATGGTATTGGAGAGTTCTGTCCGCATAGCCGGAGTTCTTTTTATTAAAAACGTTGTGCTCCTACTGTAGTGCTCTTTGTTTCAGATTTCCTTTACCCCTCCTGCTTTGCCTCTCAACGTTTGATTTGTTTGTTATGATTCAGGTTGATTTGAGAAACTGAAAGCACATTTCAACAGCAAGGCAGTTCAAAGTGCTTTACATAAAACATAAAAGCAGCATAGGGAAATATAAAAAGAGGCAGGTAGTTGGTTTATAAGCTAACGTTTCAAGAGAGATTGTCTCTGCTCTTACAAATTGAGATTCAACATAGGAATATTGCTCTAGTGATTCTGCAGAATTAGCTGGTGATTAGGAACTAATTTTGTATCTAATCTCATCTATTTTTCTGCAGGAAAAAATAAATAAAAATCATGCTGCAGCTAATGGACAGTGCCTAGGACACCTAGGGTTGTATTGTTACTGATTTAAGCTAGAGAAATCTGCTGCTTTGGCAGTGGACCGAGCACTCTTGTAATTTAATACAAACCTCCAGTTTTGATTTAGACCATTTGCATTCCAGTCTCCTGCAGGTCTGCTTAAGAGCACATGTTTCCTTGGTAAACCAGGGTTTAGACCTCCTTGACCGTCTTGTTTTTGTACATGGAGGTGCAACTGAATCCAGGAGACTAGAAAGGGCTGTGTTTTATTCACTGGTAACATTTTTCGACAGGGCCTGGTCGCCGCTGTGAAAGGAGCCAGGACCACAGGCCATAGCTCACCAACTGCAGTTAAAATTGACGGACCAGTGTGGCGCGAGCGGTGAATACATCAGCACCAGCGTTCCGAGGACAGGCCTAGTGTTTATTGCTTCAAATTTAATAAGCAAGTGATCGGACACCACGGATGTGACCGGAGAGATGGTCAGAACAGAAACCTCAAACCCACGTGATAGAATCAAGTCAATGTTGTTACCGCTGCAGTGAATAGGTTCATGCTCAAAATGATTGAAACTAAAAGTATCAAGGAATACCAAAAATGCTTTACTCGGAGGGTAGAAGGCCTTATTCAGGTGAATATCTCATCAGAATTAATAACATGGTCTGAAATCAAGTCTCCACATTCTTCTAAAAATTGGGAATTAGGGCCAGGTGGTCTGTAGAGTACCACAAGGTGGAATGATCCAAGTCTGTTGCCCTGGACGGAGCAATTCATAGTTAATAGAGATTATTTTAATTCAAGAGCTTTTTAAATGAGTTTAATTTAATATCAAGTTTGGAGTTTAAACTGAAAAAAGACTTACAGATGAAGGCAACAGCCCCACCATGTTTAAGTAGCCTGAGCCACATGGACATTGGTAAATTCAGGTGGGGGAGCTTCTTTTTAATGATAAGGAAACATTTGGTCTCACATAAACCCATCATATCCAGGCTATGCTCAAGAATCAAATCATTTATCAGTAAGGCTTTGGTAGACAGTGATCCGATATGTTGTCTTTATTAAGCCAATCTGTAGAGCTACCAGAAGATGAAGTATTAATTGGCACAAGATACCTTTTTATATTGATACTTGAAAATGTTGGCGGTCTGCGATGCCGACTCTTTCTGGCAAACGTCCTGGATAGCCTAACCAGTTCTTTTGTGATCTCTGACTGCTTCGTACTTATGTTATTGGTGCCGACATGGATTGCAATGTTGCTAAATGAGCCTGGGTTCCCCAATTCTACGTGATCCCAGCACCCTCAGATTAGCCTCTATGTTGGAAGCTCTGGCCCCGCGCAGACGGTAAACAGTGGCTGGTGATGCTAATCAACCGTTGCGGGTAATGGAGTCCCCAAGCCTGTGGCTAAAGCTATCTGGAGTGCCCGTGACATCTAAGGTAACGTTACCATAAGGAAGCGAGGTTGCGTTAGCTGTTGGTGCCTAGAGGCCAAGCTATTAGGCTAGGCTCGATGTGCTTCACAGGAAACGGCGTCACAGCCACATTCTAACCATGGATATCGAGACAACAGTCACTGGAGATTTGTTGCGAGCAGTTTCGTGTGGGAACTATTTTCTTTCTACCAATTGTCCCTACGTGAAACTGCTCATAACAAGGTCTGTGGATGATCTTGAGTAACCGGGTTGTGATTTCTGGAAAGACACATTGCTGTTGAGTTTTTCAAATGTATTTGTTTGGCGCATCGAGCACCACAAGCCGAGTGCCATATTGTCCCATTTATATAAAAAAAATAATAAAAAAATGCAGACTTCTCTACGTCCCATATCTCCAAAACTCGGCAGCTCCCACCAAACCAATCTAGATGGATAAACAGCACTACAGGTAAATCTGGGGAGATTAGGGAAAATCAGATTAAAATGTCTTCCGTTTTGGAGGCTCAAACGCCTGAGTAGTGCGAACGCTAGGGTAGCAAAACGAAAACGTAGTAGTGGGATGTGGATGTAGAGGGTTAGGGTTCAGGTCCAGGGCTGTTTTCTCACACGCAGACCAAACTGATGAGTCAAGTAGTTGGTGTTAGTAGCCACTTGAATCGAATTCATTGTTGGCAACAGCTGTGTTATCCGTGGCATCACAATGATGTAATCCTACCACTTCACAGTAGCGAACTGCAACACCTTTGTTCTTTGTTCAGGTGCGAGCTCTCGCCCCGTCCTTCTCCAACTTCAAAAAGCGACCGCACGACTACAGGCAGGTCTGTCATTGCCACGGTAGAGATGGCGGCCAGGCTGTGTGTGTGGGCCCCGTATGTGGTTGCGTGATAAACGCGTCTATCCGCAGCGATACACAATCATCTGCCACACATACAGTACAGAGGCCATCATCCTCCCTGAACGCAGACAGAGGTCATAAAAGCTGAGCGCTGTGGATGAGAAGGATTATTCAACCAGCAGTCTCTTGTCTTTCTGTCTCTCCCGTCTGTTTTCCTGGACCAAGGAGTGGCAATGGCATGAAATGTGTTGGTGGAGCCAAGGGCCTGGCAGTCCACCAGGTTGTAAAAATGTTCAATAAGTGGAGTAACGGGACTCGCAGGAATCTTTTACTCTTTCTCATGTGGCTGGAGGTTTTCGCAGCTGGGGTTCCCGGCTGCATCGTCCGCTCAGCAGTGATGTCTTTCTTTCTTCTTCTTTTCTTATTAGGTTCTTTTCGCTCGCTTTCTTTTTAGTTTTCTCTCACGAGTAAGCTACCATCAGCCCGTGGATCCATGGCGTGGTCATCGTTGTGAGAGTGGAAGCGGGCGATATTACTCAAACTGTGATAAGGCTGTCAAGTTTTGACAAGTACCAGGATTTAGTATAGACACTGAAGACGGGGAAGGGTGTTGGACAAAGGGGTAACAGTAGCTGCTTCCTGTAATAACAGGGAACGTTTGGCTTGAGAAAGAGAAAAGGAAAGTGCGGCAGAGGAAATTAAAAGATAGGAGGAAAGAAGAGGTTTGTTTTGAAGGCTTGAAATGGTTGAGTAGCAGGATTAGTATGAAGTAAGATTATACTCTTAAGGGCAGAACATTATGTCAGCCGCAAGGTGGTCTCACTTAATCTTTTTGATGGTTTTGACTTCTAATTCATTTCATTGTGTGGTTTTAACCAGTGCTGAAACTGTCTCCGTTTGCCTCAACTTTTCCAACTGTCTACTTTGGATCTTTGAACACAGAGCTCCTCTCCTCTCCTTTATCCTTGTCTCCTCTCCTCTCTTTACCTCCTCTATCAGTGTTTTTCCTCTCCATCTCTCCTCCTCCTCAGCTTGTTTCCTCTCCATCTCTCGTCTTCTGTCCTCTCCTCTATCCTTGATTCTTCTCCTCGCCTCTCTTCATCTCTTCCTCTCTCTCCTCTTTTCCTCTCTTCTCCTCTCCTCTATCCCTGACTCGCCTCCTCCCCTCCATCCTTGACTCCTCCCCTGTATTTTTCAATTCTTCTTTCCTCTCCTCTATCCGTGTTTCTTCTCCTCTATACTTTTCCTTGATTCTTCTCTCCTCGTCTCCTCTCCTCTATCCTTGACTCCTCCCCTGTATCTTTGTTTCCTATCCTTGTTTCCTCTCCTCTCTTGTTTCTTCTTCTCTACCCATGTCTCCTTTCCTTTCCTCTCCTCAATCCTTGTTTCTTCTCCTCTATCCTTGACTCCTCTCCTCTCCTCTCCTCTCCTCTCCTCTCCTCTCCTCTCCTCTTTCCTTGACTCCTCCCCTGTATCTTTGTTTCCTATGCTTGTTTCCTCTCCTCTCTCGTTTCTTCCTCCATCCATGACTCCTCCCATCTATTCTTCTTTCCTCTCCCCTCTCGTTTCTTCTCCTCTCCTCTCTCCTTGTTTCGTCTATGGATTTCATTGACGTTTTAGTTGTCAAGCTCATAGCCGTGAGGTGTATATTTTAAGGGGCATGGAAATATTTTTCCTCCTTTCTCACACGTGCGGCTACGCAACAGATATTTCCAGTCTCGGTGGTTTCTGGTGACTTACGGATCAATCGTTCGGTTGCCATAGATCATGAATTACACCTCTCTGGCTCCTCTGCGGTTTGTTTTGCCCAACAGCGCCTCATGAACATTTGGTCAACACCGTGAAATAGTTTTTATACGTTGCTTTTTGATAAGTGTGGATAATAACCGTTCTGGATGATAGTTGTCCTTACTGGTTGTTAAGAGGGGTGGGGGGGGGGGGCAAGATTGCTGCACAATAAATGACTTTTCTGAATGGTATGCTTTCAGTACAGGGAAGTGCAAAGCTGCAGAATGCACAGAGGACAATAATGATGGCAGTGACTTGTCTGCTGCTGAGACTTTGCCTTTGTGAACTGCTTACATTACAGTTGGGGGGGCGGCACTCCTGTTTATATAGGCGGGTATCTCTCTTTCATCAAACCTAGCTTGCCAAATATTCCCCCCCCCATCTGCTCTGTTATATCCACTCATGTGTTTGTCTGTTTATAACTCTCTCATTCTAATTCTTGTCATCAAATATTGCATCATTCATCTTCGTTGGCCTTGAAACCGCTCTGATAAAGTTAGTATAAAAAAAACATTGAAGATTCCGTTACAGGGAGGTTACAGTTTTTACTCTCTCCTTCAGTCTATTTTGATCATCCTTTTATTTTGCTCTTTGTTCCTTTTTCAACTTTTTACTCACTCATCTGAAGGCCATTTGTTTGGGGGTAATGGATATGCTGCCCTCCATGGTTCTACTTGACTGGGAAACTGAAGTAAATGGAGTGAATTTCAATTTAATGGCTGTGCCCTTGTTGGCTCTGTTTTTTTTGTTTTGTTTTTTTTTTCCTATAAAGAGTTTCACTGGCAGCTTGGTATGTGATGAAAGCAGGTTTGTCATTATGCAAAATGTAAACATTAAATGTGCGATGCCTGCCAAAACCGCTTATTAACTCTCCTAAAGAGCAACACCATTTGCAAAAAAGGTTTATTTCTCTGCAGTGTAATGACATGATACTGAGTGTTAATTTAGCCTCTATTTAGTAACCAAATACCTATTTTTTTTTTTTTTTTTTCACAATAAATTGATGGTAATTAAGAGGAGAGGGTCATACTGTACATGTACAGCTACTACAAAATAAAGCAGAACCACTTTTTTAACATTATGAAAAATTAAATTTATACTCTTATTTATTTCTTCTGTCTCTATGAGGAGTTTTAAAAATCGTTTATATTATTATTTTTATTATTAGATTTGTGCATTTTGATATACACAAACTAGCAGCTCTGCATACAATCTGACAGAGCCTCAGAAAGAGGAGAAACTACCTACACACTCCGGTCTCGTTCCCAGTTCTTCTCTTATGGCCATTATATTGTTTCAACCACAAATGGTTTCATGCAAGTAAAATTGACCTCTTCCTAACAACAACAATAATAATTGTTGTCCTAATCTGACAGAACCTCCTTAACGGCAAAATGAAAGTGAAACTATTATATGGTATTAACAAACAGTAATAGTACACTCGGAGATGTGTAAAACTGCCGGTTAATCAGAGAACAGAACACAGCCAAGGGTGCTGACGTTGTGACGGTGCACTTTGTGTGGTTTTTTTATTTCATGCTATTTTATTTATTTTCAGTTTTTGTAGTGGGGTGAGCAGTGCACTTGGAAATGAGGTGGGACGAAAATAGTCAATTATCACATTCCTCTGAAGAGCCAGTATGGTGTACAGATGTGAGCTGTAGCTAGCTAGCAACATATGCACTGACCGTGTCTTTCTGTGTGCGGAGACTCCCTTTGTGTGTTTGATCTCTCTTTCTGTTGGTTTCTCTTCTCTTTCCAGTGTGCATTAATGAAGTGGAGTCCTAAAGTCTCAGCATAAGTGAAAACGTTTCAACTTGGCTGATAAATTAGCAAACCACAGAGTTGTGTCTTCGCCTCAGTTTGTGCCATCCAGGATTCATTTCCATCGACTTCATATGCAATCACACCACTTCTAAAATTAGCCTTTTGTTTGGTCTGCACACGCCATAAGAATTGTTGAGTAATGTCTTTTAAATATATTCAGTGATTTCCTTACTTAGAGCTATCTTAGGCGCACCGGCACAGTTTCACCGCACCCGCTACAGAAACATAAATAATGAAGATTCCATTATGAATAGTAAAAGGCTACATTTATATAGCGCTTTTATCCAAAGCGTTTTACAAGGTTTTTGCTAATCGTTCACACACACACACCGATGGCAGCGACCAACACATCATGATGCTGGCCAACCATTGGGAGCCATGTGGAGTTCAGGGTGTTGCCCAAGGACACTTCGACATGTGAACAGGAGGTGTTGGGGATCAAACCGACAACCCTGTTCTACCTCTTGAGCCACAGCCGCCCCGTTATGAGATGTTAAATCGATTTGTTGTTGCCGCATGAGTGGACAAATAGAGCTACTTTCGCAGTAATCGTAGTGAGACTAAAGATGCCAGTATGCTGGTCGAGTAGCTTCAAAATGGGCGCCGTTATCCCCGTGTTTAAACGTCTTGCCCCTCAATATGACTGCTTTTCACTCGTTGATTGTGGCAGTTCGGAACAACTATAAACACTTTTTTGTTTTCCGATGTGGATTAATCCTGTTCCCTAATGAGTTAACGAGAGCAATCTGCTATTACACCCTAGGGCTGGGCGATGTTGACCGAAATTCATATCTCGGTATGTTTGGGATGAATGGCGATATATACGATGTATATCTCGGTATTTGCTACACAGTGGAATAAATGTATTTGCAAGTCAAAGCCTCACGTGAGATGTCACAATCACCGTTTAGCAGTTATGATCAAAATGAAATGCAAAGACAGGGTTTTCCTCCCTTTTTTAAAGAGCTTTGTTTTAGGACAGAAACCTTTTCAGGTTGCTTAGTCTTCGTGGCTGAGGTTGTAGCAGATGAAGCACGAAGTTCTAAACACTCGTCGTACTGCACTTTATGGTGACGTGAGTGGTGGAAGAGCTTTGACATGCTTCCACTTTTTGACACGACCGCTTCACGACCTGCTTTACAGATAGCTTGGTTTTGCTGCTCATCGGATCCAAACCATCTCCAAATAACTGAACCACTGTTTTTCTTTTTACTAACCAGATCGTCTTCTGCAGTGTGGACCGGCGCTGTGTTTTCCTCCGTTTCGTGTGGACTGGGAGGGCGGTTCGCTCGCGCAAAGTGAAAAGTGCATGGGGCAGGGTCGCATCAAAGCATATTGATTATAGACGGTATTGTCTCATCCCGTTGAAAAATAATATCGATATACTGCCAAAACTCGGTATACCGCCCAGCCCTATTACACCCACAGAAATTATGCACAACTCAAGAGTTTCCCCTTAAAACATGTTACACCGTGCCTTTACAGCAACCAAAACGAGACAAATTTAGAGCTTTAAGTGCACTACAGCGCAACGGTACCTCACGGCTGGGTGTGGTCACGAGTACAACAGATCGGACCCGACCATGCCCAAAAGGTTCAACAGACTTTTACCTTTTCAACCAGTAGAGGTCAGTGCAGCCGCGCTTTTTATTTTTTTTATTATTTTAATAGAGGAAAGTAAATCATTTCGATCACGTGACCTCTACCAAAATACAAACAGTTTGAATCCTGAGCTCTTCTGACAACTCAAGCCACCAACTCTATTCAGAAAGGCTTGATTGATCTGTTGGCTTTAGTTTTCAATCCTTTTTGTTTAACACCAATAAATTTAATGTTCCTTTAGTGACCTGACTTCTTGATTACTTAATCGCACATACATTGAGGGATTTATTTTCTCTACCTTTTGTCACGACAGTCAGCTGAAGGTGTCTTAGGCAAACACAACATATTTGGTAATAATCCTCATGATTTTGTTTTGGTTTTTTTTTTGCTGGCCACCATGGCCCTGCACTCTGTTTTTCTTGAGAGGAGACATTTGGCTGGCTTTCCACTGTGTACGTGCGGCTCAGTGCGAACACGAGCCTCCTATCCTCTGCCTCCTGTTGTCATAGCAGTCGCTGTGCCCACCAACTTAATCCCCTGAGCTGCGGATGAGTGGGCCGACAAGTAAGTGGACAGCACCACCTGAGTCTGCAGTTATCAGTTTTCCCAAGTGTACCGGCGCTCCCTCACGGCCCATATCTCAAGTTCACTCCCTCCCCCTCTCTCTCCACCACTCCCCACCATGTGGAGATAAAAACTCTTCAAGATGTATGTATCTTGCCCTCTGACACATTTTTTCTGCCGTGGATGTGCACAAAAGATTTTTTTCAAACTTGGCCACACAGTGCAGTGTCAAGTAATAATCATTTTTGCTCCGTTGCTTGTTGTACCTTTTCCAATTGCCAGAGCCAGCTGTAGTACCAACGCCCCTCTAAGGTTGCCTGCGTCCTTCCTTCCTTCCTTCCTCTGGGAACAATAGCCATGAATCCCAACATGACACTGCTCTCGGATGAAAGTTCACAACTTTCCCATCAAGTTGTTGTAGTTGCAGCCTCCCCAGGCCTAGCAGTGGCACCATCCCGGTTGCCTCCAGTTCTCTGAACCGAGCAGCGTGAGAAAAGAGGATATTATGACTATGTTCATCCAAGGAAAGTTGATGGACTGAGCGGAGGCTGGCCGGTGGTGGCAGAGCGGACCTGCGTCACACAAGATCACCGGAGTAAAGCTGGATTTATAGTCTAGTCAAGGGGTTAACGGGAGTCCCACCGTCATTTATCGTTGGATTTCACCTAGATGCATACTTTCACAGTACCTGTGTTTACATTCCTTCAGTTACTTTGTGATATAAAGTGTCGATTGGGCTACACGCATACCCATATACTACATACTTTGGCCTTGTCTCATCACTGAATAGGAGACTACCACTACTGTGGTTACGTTCATGCATTCATACCGAGCGGGGATCACGGTAAACAGGAGGTCTGCATTGCTAGAGGGGTATTACTGAAAATGAGAAGACCACTGAGAGTCTTTCTACAACTTGTTTAATGTTGTCCACACTCTCAACGATCTCCATCGGCATCAGAAAGTTGAAAATGCAAGCAGCCCAAGCTCACCAATCAGGTCTTGCGGTCTCTGTCGATGGCGTAGTTGCATTTGTGAGAAGGCGCACATCAGGTACGATGGCTCTTCGGCTCAACCTCAGCCTCTGCACGTAGACGCCGTAGGTACGGCATAACCCCTTAATGCGGAAACATGAATCCAACTTAAAGTCTTTTTCTGTCTGCTCTCCAGCTCGCACACAATTTATGTAGTTTCATTTCTTTTTTCTTAATTTCTTCTTATCTGGCTAAGTTCCACCCGTTCTCCAACCCCGAGATTCCCTTCAGTTTTAAAAACTCTCTAGTTGAGGGGCAGTAGAGCATGATGACGGTGACAGATTTGTTTGCAAGTGCCTTTCCAAACCCACAGTACCACGCCGCTCATTTGTTTCCAGCTTTGTTACATACAGCTGATTGTAAGCTGTGTTTCCCTGGGGGTGTGTAGAGATCAGCTGTGTGTGTCTTTGGAGGAGGGGGACACACAAAGCTTTTGGGAGAGAGTAGAGGAATTATATCTAGGTCACTCAAGGCCATAATTGGGGGGTTTTAGAGAAGAAAAAGAAATGTAATTAAAGTATTTGTTTTTCAGGATGCTGCTTATTTGTGTCTTTTAAAAATAGTTTCGTCATAGTTTGTAATAATTTTTACGTAACATCTGCTTTTACATTTACTATTAGCAGTGGCTCAGTGTTTTAGCACTGTCGCCTCATAGCAACAAGGTCCTGGGTTTGAACCTGGTAGCCAACGGAGACCTCTCTGTGAGGAGTTTGGATGTTTAACTGAATGTTTTCAGGGAAAGAAATCGACACCCATATCCGCGTGTGTGTGTATGTATGTATATATATATATATATACACATATGTTTTTCTGATGGCCAGATTTCACTCATTGCCAGATTTAAGCCTTTAGGACAATGTATCTGTATCTGAAGGGTCGCATATTCTCCAAAAGTGACATGGATTCACATGTTTTTTACTCTATTGGATGTCCACAGTCTGCACGGACATCGATTTGGGCCGTGTGGACGCTGTGCATTGAACCTTGTGGGAAGATGAATAAATTTACTATAAATTGACATCATGGGGACCCTTTTGGCTATGCGGACATGGAAAATATAAGTAGTGCTTGACTCATTCTGGACCTGGAGTCCTGCATGATACTGCATTGTACTCAATTTATTGAGTGGCAGACTTCTTCCTCAGGTTGACTCAACTCAGAAAATGTTTTCTGAATGTCTTTACTGAAAGGTTCCCTCTGGAGATGTTGTCTTTCTATGAATGGGTCCCTATTTCATTTATCTTGTGCATGTGCACACATGCGGGTGACTTGATACGCATTCTTGCCAATGGTGTTCCGCTGAACTACATGTGGAGTTAACACGCCAAGCAATGCCGCAATGCGCCAGCAAAGGTGGGGAGGAAGAAGACTGCTAGTTAGTAAACATGGATGTCAACAATGCTGGATTTTCAATAGTTTTTAACCTTGGCGTTGCAGATGTTTTATGAGGAAGGAAATGCAATCACGTCTTGCCATCTTTTCAAGATTTTCATCCACTCATCGGTGATATTTAGCTCTTATCGAAGAGTAACCGTCTTTTCCAAAGGTGACAACCTTCCTGTAAAACAGTAAACTTTCTACGACTTTGTCCAAATAAATTAGCACTGGTGGCACAACGTGTTGGTATTGGAGCCACAAGTTAATTTGGGCAACATCTTCCCAGCAGAGGTGATAATGGTGATAATAAATGGGGGGTATTAAAAGGTGATGAAAAGCTCCACTTTGCCAGTGAGTGATGAGATGTCAGTGAAGGGCAACAATGTGGGTCCGTGGTTCTCACAGGTTTCAACAGAAATCTCAGAGGGACGATTGATTAAACCTGCACGTATGTCTATTGTTTTACAGCGTTGTTTTGTGAAATAACTTGTGGCAGTTGCGTAGTGTTCAAATGTTACACATAACATTAAGTTAGTCACTTGCAGAATTTTAACCACAGTGTTGTTGCAGTAAGGCATGTTGCATGCATCCAGGCCAGTATCATCTCGTCATCTAACAGTAAATACTTGTTCACCTAACGCTACCTCACTCACTGTGTCAGTGCAACGGTAATTACAGGTTGTGTTTTAGATTTTGCATATTGTTTTGGTGCCTATTTGAACTTCCTAACCCAGTTCGATCAATCCCACAGAAAGTAGTTGTGATATAACACGATGTTTTACACGCTTGAACAAGAAAGTTGTTAAAGCTCTGAAATGAGGGAGTGATTTGTTTTGTACTATCTTAATATTACACAAACGTGTTCACATACAAGAATGTACTGCAAACATGGTGTCTGAGGCATTAGCTAACAGCCTGCCATTTGAGTTGAGTTTAAACATGTGGGCAATTATGCTGTTTGAATAAGTTGTAGTGGTTTTGTTCAAGTAATTTCTAACTCAAAAGAACAAGCTAATGTAGTGCCTTCCATGGTAATATAAACAAGGTCATGATATGGTTTAGGTAGAGTAATTTTAACACTGTTCAGCACTAGTGGATGCATTCAGTACAAACATTAGCTGTTAGCCCATTTAAAAAGCGGCAATGACACCGTGGCTGTAACCAGCTGTTGTATTATGGCAGTGGTTTTTAGTCGACGAGGATATTCATCTTGGTTGCCTTGTACACAAAAAAGTGGCTGATGGACAAGTCAGATTTAGCTACTGGAGGGCATCCGACCCAAGTGTGAGATGAATTAGAGCGAGGAGTCACAGCCTCTGGACAAGGACAAGGCCTTCTCATAGATTTTCCAAATTAAAGTGGCACATTTGGCCCAGATCATTCACATTTTACTGTCCATGTTTTAGTTTTTAAGCATATAAATTGTAAGGATTTATTTTGAGAGAAGAACAAAGAGTGACGAAGAAAAAACAAATGCAATAACAAAAGTAATTAGCGGAGTTATATGGACTCAACTGTTACATGAGGTCTAATCAGATCAGAGCTTGTTGACAGGTTAATAAAGAAGAGCTCTCTTAATTTCAGTTTCACCTTTCTTTAAGTTCCCCCACTAGGTGTGACAGGAAACTGGCAGGACCACTGTCTGGGCGTTACATCTGTTTCCCAGGCAGCAGCTCAACAAAACACAGCCTTGCACACCACCATCACCATTCTCACCACTCAGAATTATAGGAGGGAGGGAGAGAAGAGAGCGAGAGAGAGAGATTGTCAGCTATCTCAGTGAGGCATGCGTCGCTCAAGGCTACGTCTCTCCTTTTCTGCCCTCTCGTCTCTCTCCTGCTTCCATTACTCAGCAGCGAGAAGCAAAAAGAAGGTGCGACTTGAGCGCTCATCACACCGAAACTCTTTCGTCCTCTCCCAAAAGAGCAGCAGCTGTCCAGGCATGAAAGTGCAGCAGGTTAAGGAGACACAGGAGTGCACACCAAAGGACAGTCGGTACCAAAGAAGGTGGAGGCTATTGCTGTTAATCATCAATTAATCATCAGAGTACTATAAGGAGACTGTAAAGAAATACAGCTTTGTCTCCATTAGTGTAAAAATGCACGACAGCGCTTTGCAGTAGGAGGTTAGGTAGAAGTTGGCACTAACTTTTATTATAGGAAAAATCTACAGTTACAGAATGTTTCTCTTTTAATTATAAGCTGTTGGAAATCTAACAATACAAAAATGACTGGACATCAAGTTACTTTACTTTAACAGCGTAAATGTTAAATTATTGTTGCCCGTGTCTACCGGCATTTTCATTGCTGTTGAAATTGTCATAAATTGGCCGTGACCACAGGACGCACACGGAGTATTTCTGCAGTCTTTACACAACCAGACTGACAACTAGTAGCTGATAGAATTATGTAACTGTAGACGCAGGCTTTAGTTTAATAACTGTAAACTCAGTCACCTCGTATATGGTTAATGTTTATTAATAGGGATGGATACAGGCTGCATAGAGAACTGCATATCAATTATCCAATGCAATGTATCACAGCATGTGTAGCTACTGCTAATTTCCAGTGCCCGTCCCTGCACTTATTTTTTGAGAAACTGAGTTTAGTTTAAGAAAATGTCCAGGGAGACCTCCCCTAGAAACCTTCATTTTATCTGCTGTTTAATGCTAGTAAAAAGGTTTTCCTAAAGGTGGAGTGTTTGACCACCAGGGGTGCTATGGAGTGAAGTTTCTGTGACTGAGTCCATGTTTGGCGTGTTTCATGGGCACAAGGACGCGGGCAACAAACACACATTGCTGCCACAGTTTCACACTATTCCGCTGATAGAAAGTTAGGAGGTGTCACGCGTCAGGAATTGCTGGAAAGTGCCAGAAAAGGTGGGGAAGAAGACACCTGCAAGCTAACAAAAATGGATGTAAATGATGCAGACTTCAAAATATACTGCTGCTCTCCCTAATGGCAGCCGGGCTCTACAGTTCGAGCGCAAGTTACATATGAGTGAAAATTAGAGTGAGTGAATGTGAAAAATAATTTGATTGACTGGTTGGCGAAAATACACGGATTCACTAAGCTTCTATGGTAAAGACTCAAAAAAAAAAAAAAATTGATCAGGACGCTTCTAATTAGAATGAAAGGACATGACACTTAAACGTTTGGTTTGTAATTTTTGGCCGAATTTACTCATGCCTTTTTATTAATAGAGCACCGTTGACAAAAGAGGAGAGAGATGAGGAACGACATGCAACAAAGGTTGATTAATGTTTTTTGAAGATTAAAACCCGGAAAATATGTTCACAACAACATGAAACACAACATTTTGCTCTTCATAATTGTTCTATTGGGACACCAAACCAGTGCTTGTTTAACACTGGATTAGTGTGGGGTCCGTGTCGAAGTGTCCTTGAGCAAGACCCTGAATGAGAGGCAACCTGTAAAGTGCTTTGGTCCGCTATACAAAAGCAGCCCATTTACCATTAGAGTTTGGTGTCGTTGATGCAGTGTAAAATTTATAATGCAGTTTTTCACAAGCGTTGCAAAATCTCTGGTGTAGGTTATATTTTTCTTGGTGTGGGCATGGTTTGAATGCTGCATGCATTTGCCAACAATCTCGTTTTGTTTTTGATCCCTTAAATTTAGAAAGTCGGTACTTGACGGAATCTTTTTGATTGCCTCAGCTTCATTTCTGAGTTATTTTGAGTTGGATGTATCACTAAGCAACGGGGAATAACAAAAAGGGAAAATGGCAATAACTTAATTGAGACACTTGACTTTTTTTTTCATGGCGTAGATGTTGAATAGCTGTTCCCAGGTGTGTCCTTAAAGTGGCTGGCTAGTGAAACACACACACACACATGCAAACACAAAGGCATACAGAAGCAATTTTGTCCACCCCCACCTTGTCTGTCATCCTCGCCTTTCAAACCGGGGGCGTATTCTTCACTGAGCACATGCTCATGCACATTCTCACACACATGCACTCATGGCATGGAAACACTGCTCAGCCTAAAGGCTTTGTGGTTGCCTAGCTGCCCACCTCCTCACCTGTACCCACCCATCCTCACCTGTTTAGATGCTTAAGATCAAAATAGACCCGAAAGTAATTGCGTTATCATCAGGTGCTGTACATGCGATCTCAAGTGGCTGTTGATACTTGTAGGATAGTCACCACAGGCGGTTCAGTGAGGGTTTCACTGGGTTTGGAAGTGTCAATCCGTCACGGTGCCCACTCACTTAGGACACACTTGCAAAAGCTGGTTGCGTGGTTGCAAGTCCCTTGCCTCTGGAACAACATCGGGCCAAGGATCCTGCCCAAGCTTGATCTGCTGTCTTCCATCTTTTCTCCATGTCAACTTTCCCACTTACAAAGGCTTACATTACTGCCCTGTAATGGGCCCTGTCGCCTAACTAACCGAATAAACAAAAGCTGAAACTAAGACAGTCGGGAAGCGTAAACAACAGCAGTAACTGGTACTTAGTAAGTTACCAGTAACTTGTTTTGTTTTTAAAGATTATTTGGGGCTTTTTATTTATTTAAGGACAGCTGTAGAGAGAGAGAGGGGATGACATGCAGCAAAAGGCCTTGGGTCAAACTTGAACACGGGCCGCCTCGACGAGGACTTAGGTGCGCATGCCGTTGCAGGTGAGCTACCCACGCCCCGCAGTAACTAAGTTTACTGAGAAACTTAAGGCTGTTGTATGCTTGAAACAAACTAGTTTGCATGACGTGTTTTATAGCTGTTCTAAATGGCCACTCTCAAAGCTCGGGTAAAAACCCTGCCATCAGAGAGAGGGGCGAGACACAGGTCAGTCTCTTCTCAAAGGAATTCATGGGGTTTTTTTTTTTTGTACACAAAGTAACAAGTAGTTGTCTGCAGCCTTGCTAGCGGCTCTAAGACTGCACAGAGGTGCTTTGAGCTAAATGGCAACATGCTCGCACTAACGAGACTAACATGCTGATGTTTAGCAGGTATAAGATGTTCACCATCTTACGGGTGTGAGCATGCTAACATTAGCTAATAAGCACTAAACACAAAGCATGGCTGAAGCTGATGGGAAAGTCATTAGTTTTGCAGGTATTTCGGTCATAAACCAAAGTATTGGACAAATAAAAGATTTGACCTCATGATGGCGCTAGACGAAAAGTTAAGGGATCAACAAAGTTCTTACAGTTCATGCTATGGCAAACATGAATGTCTGCACCAGGTTTTATGCCAATACATCCAACAGTTGTTTCACTCAAAACCACGAATGTTAACCTCATGGTGGCGCTGGAGGAAAATCGTGGGATCCCCAAAGTCAGTAGGATACATCGACTTGGAACCATGAATGTCTGTACTACAGTGTTCGCCAGTCCTTCTTGTAGATGTAGAGATTTAACAGGATAAGTGAAATGTTTGACTTTTAATGTAATGCAGGGGTTTTCAAACTGCGAGGTTCGCCCGCTCAGTGGAGAGACTTGAGGCAAAGGTGCAGCGTGAGGTAAAAAAGACGGGTGCATGTGCAAAACAACAGGAAGTTAGATATCGTAGTTTGGCCGTTGACTTGGCCCGTTTATCAGCACGGTCAGCAGAGGCTGTGACACGCAGCTCATTGACGATAGTAGGGTATTTCAAAACCCTCGGCCCCCCGATTGCAGCAGTTGGCGTCAAAAAATGGTACTACTCTTCTGGTCAAAGGAGTAGTCAAATGCGAACACGCCGACATGGTACACATTTTTATACAACGTTTAATCACAATGCATCGCATAGTTTTTGAGAGATTTCAGTGTGGACCAAAGTGGTGGAGCTCATCTGTCTAGGGGTGAATGAGTCTTATATTTAAAATGTATTAGGAAATAACTCAGGTGGGAATGTGAGTCTGCATCTTTAACATGTTTGTGTTTCATTAGTCCCTTTTTGATAAGGTTTATTTCTAACATATTAACCCCTGCCCCCCTCCCCCCTCCTCTGTTCTTACCCTTCCTCAGCTCTTGGAGTATGTTGGCAAAGGAAAGAGCATCATGGACGTGGGTTTGGCCCAGGCCCGCCAGCCGCTCACCACCCGCTGCCACTACTATGAATTGGAGATTGTTGATGCTGGGGAGAAGTGTTACATTGCCCTGGGCCTGGCAAGAAGGGTGAGCTTTCTAAGAAAAGAACAACTTCACACACACCTACACTCAACAGAAAAGCACGTTTTTTGCATTTGGCTCTTTCCCCCATTTTTCCATGCTGTTAGAGTCAGCCAATGGGAGGCTTAGTCCTGCAGTCCACATCCCTTGAGTTCTTAAAGGCAATATTGCTCAAAGAACTCAAGGAATGTGGACTGCAGGACTATGCCTCCCATTGGCTGACTCTTCCATTCTGCTTTCTTAAACTCTCTCGCAATGGTTCCCATAGTTTCGACAAGTCGTTGAGCTAACATGCTAGTCATGGAACACTTTGACAAAAACCTGAATTGGGAATAAGACGGGTAATTAGCATGTGCAAAATGTACGTGTAACTCTCAGTGTATGGAGAAAAGATGAGTGGCTAAATCCATAAAGCCTTTTTTAGAGGACACAGACCTTGTGAACCTCGACCAGTATGTTAATGTAGTGGTGTTGGTCATAAGCTCTATTATCTTTCCCAGTGTCCAGCGGCTTAGCGTTTTAGATCTAATGGCCTCCTTTGGGTAGATGAAACACCTCCAAGAGGAAAATACACCTCTCATTTGCACCCTTATTTCTTTTTCCAAAGAATGCACATGCGGTTCCCATTTCTGCATTAGCGCTGCAAGTGACTATTACCATGTTGAACTGCATTTGAAGAATAAAACGGACAAACCTGTAGATGTTTGGGCACTGAGTCAGACTGATGCACATGAGTGAGTAGAACAAGGGTTCTACATCAAGACATTTCAATGCACTGTTGGAAGGATGTACAGCGTAAGCAGTAAGAGTTGAGGATCTGGCAGCAGTTACACTAGCGCTGCTGTGAATCCTCCTTGCTAAGCTTATAAAGGGCAGGATTAAACTTGTATAAATGTCTGCTTTCTGATAGATGGATTCTCTCTCAAAACCTATTTGCATTAGATTTTTACCTAATATTATTCTTCTGACTCAGGAACAATTTCTTCGACAGTATGGGTTCATGATTTGTGAGGTTTTTACGCTGTGTAAGTTTAGCCTCGAAAGTGTTATGAATGTGAAACATTAGTGACCGCCGAAGCCAAGGCCTGTGGCGAGCTGCCAGCGCTGTCTCTCCCAGGGTCAAAACCCTGCGCCTTTTTTTTTTTTAATAACAAAAATAAAAGATGAAACTTGTACGACATCTTTCAAGGTCTCACAGGCAATTTCTATAAAACAGGAACAGAGGGATGCACAGACAAGTCAAAGAGAGCTATAGATGCATACAGAGAGGGGAGGCTGAGCCTGAGAAATATACAGGTAATTTAGCAAGCCATGTAATTTAGCAATATTAATAAAAAAATTAAAATCTCAACCTTTTTTGTGGATGGTCTCATTAGGGTCGCTGGCTTTTACAAATCCGTTGATGTTTGCCACCAGACATTGAAACAATAAAACATAACAATGAATCAGTAATGCCAGCGGTATTACAATCTTCATAGGTATGTTGCCTGCCAAACCCACCCCCCTGGCGAAGGCTGTCCTCACCATGCTTCAGCCTTAAATTTGGCCTTTTTGTGTAAGGAATAAACAAACTATAATGCTGTGGCTACTTTCCATTTTTCACAAGAGGATAAAACAGGTTTTGGAAACTGCTTCTGAGCTTCAGGCCTCTGGGTGGGCTTTTCCCTTGGCAGCGGTTGACTGATGTCTGAGGGCCGGCGTTGCTAGACGACGTGCTCTCCATGGCGCACCACTGACAGGCGTAGGTCAAACTGTGCATCCTCCGAACATTGATGCTAAATATTTTCCAACAAACCCACATATAGCGTTGTCTTCAATTGCTAACAGTATGTAACCGTTTGTGCCGTTTTATAACATTCAGCATTTGGGAGAAGTGTCACACTGTTGTCTGTATTCATGCGGAGAGTGGAAGCTAGCAAGCTAGGATAAATATGCTAGGTAGCCTAGCTTGCTAAGGTTGGCACCGATTCCCGCTAGACGTTAATTTTTGTTAATGTTATTTCAACACCTGCTGAGCCATTGGCAGCTCCTGCACACTCAGTGTTGTGTTTATAGAAAGGAGGAAGGGGGGTCTAGCTAGCATTAGCTGTCTCTCTTTCACAGGTCCAGTTGTGCTGACGGCAAATGGACAGACTGTTGAAACTTACAGCAGGTAGTCCTGTAACGTCAGCACTCCCGTACGTTCCTCAGTGATTCAGATCATGACGCAGACTAACTAATATCCTGAGTCACAGAGCAACATACAGTAGGGAGTGCTCAAATCACTGATGGGAACGCTCAAAGCCTTTAGATCACGTCCTACTCAAAATCTACATTTATTATATTTACTGAACTGTTTTCTGTGAATTAGAAAAAAAACGCTATAATATCATCTGATGGCGCTCCAACAACAACAACAACAGAAGAACCTGTGCACACACGCTCTCTGTTAAACCCACGCAGACGATGCTCCCACGGGTGAGGAAGACGCTGAGTGGCGATAACTCCAGTCCCATTTCCTCCTCAAGAGTTCTCCCCTCCTTTTTCTTTTTTTTGCTCCACTACTTTTCTGTCTGCGTCTGGGTTTCATTATAAAGACGTTAAGTCCAGGAGAGGTGATAAAGCAGCAAATGGAAGGGCTTTGGCTAACGGCTGTTTACCCAACAGCAGTGGCGAGTGTCATTCTGGACTTTTTCACGCAGCGTCCCGTTTTGTAAGAAAGTGGGCCTGAATATCAACGCAAATCCACTCATTGATGCCCCGCAGACTGCCAGAGTCTGGCAGTCTCTCTCTTTCGGTTTGTTGTGGTTGCTAACTTCAGGCTCAACCTCGGTTTTCTTCACTTTACAACTGTCTTCCTGCCACCACGCCGACTCGCTCTCTCCTGATCCTGGCATCTGCAGAAGCCGGTCAAACGTAACCGACTTCTAATTGGCGGCACGGCTCGCGTGATGACTGTGTTGATCGGTCACCGTTTTCTTTTTTACATTTCTATTTCTCTAGTACTTTGGTTTGATCCGCAAAACTAATGACATTCCCGTCAGTCTCGTGCACGCTGTATTTAGTGCTTATTGGCAAATCTTAGCATGCTAACATGCTTAACACTAAGATGGTGTACATGGGAAATGTTTTACCTGCCAAACATCAGCATGTTGATGTTGTAAGCATTAGAATGTTAGCCTGCTCACTTCAGCACTAAGTACAGCCTCATTGAGCTGCTAGCATGGCTGCAGGCTCTTAGTCTCAATTGCGTGACCAAACATTGTCCCATTTTGCTGCACTTTGTTTTAATACCAATGCAAAGATGCCAAATAAAGGGAGAGTCAACACGTTAAAAATCTAATTAATAGCTGATAAAAAAAAAAAAAAAAAAGGTGGAAGTGGATTTTTTATTTATTTTTTTTTAATCGCCCAAACCACTGGTGCCAGCTTCCTGTCCAACAAGGAAGTTGGAGGAATTTGTGTTATGTGATAAGTTTGAATGCTTTGTATGCAAGGTAAATGTGGTGTTTTGTGTGTTTTGTAATCTAAGATCTGTTTTGACCCCGCTGCAATTCCTAGACCTGTCATGACCTCTCGCATTCCTCTGAAGATAAGGGTCTCCATGAATGTACAGCATGCATAAGCTTGGTAGCGCGGTTGTTTTTCATCCGGTACACACACCGGTTGCTAGGCTGTGGGACAAAGAGAGATCTAGGCTTAGTTATGGGGTGGAAGAGTGTAGATGGGAGTGGGGGGGTAGCAAGGTAGAACGTCGGGGCGGTAGAAAAATCAAGGGAAGTTTTTCAGAAAATGAAAAACACGGGGGGAAAAAAGCAGGAAAACCCTCATGTCCTGAAACACAAAAAGAAAGCGCGAGCGTATAACCCTGTGGGAGGATAGGGAAGTGAAGATGGATGGATAGGTGTCCTAGTCGTGAAGTAGGACGGACGCTGGGTTAAGCAGCCATCAGTGTCTCGGTTGTTCGCAGTTCAGATCCGAGACCCTCTGTCTCTGGTGACTGTACATAAACACAGGTTTGTGTGTGTGGCTTTATAACAGCATGCACTCTTGCACACAAACAAGAAATAAAACTACTCAGGGGACTGGAATGGCAGTGTTTCCTCTTGTCCTGGTATGACCCCGGGACCAGGTCCTGGGAACAGCTCTCTTCCTCTTCCTCCTGTGATGCAGCAGTCCTACTAAACCGTTTTGTTTTTTTGTTTTTTTTTGTTTTTTTTCAGTGTTTTCGCTCCTGTTCGACCTGTTTATTCCAACAGGGTCAGTTTAGGATAAAACTAAGGACCAGTCACTGTGCCGAGGCGTCTGATCTGCATGCTGAGGAGCACACAGTGGAGCACTTAGCAGCTAAAGAGCCACATATTTCCTTCAGGAGTTGGTGATATGTTGGGTTCACAACTTGTTCCTGCTGCTGTTTTTATTACAGGTTTAAATGTTAATAACATTCAATTAGATTCCCCTAACAGGTCCGTATATTGATAGTACTGACAGGTGCTTCATTGCAGTCTGAAATCTGTACCCCTAGTCCTAAAAACTCATCCCCAATAGTTCCTAGGCCACAGGACAGTATCAGCTCTGAAGCAGGGACATTTTGGGGCCAGTGGGGCAGGAACCTAAGCTGTAGTCGTCTGACTACCCTAAAAGCTTCTCCGTAAGGTGTATAAAATAAGATTTTACAGATCCCAAACAAAAAAATTGTTTTTTAGGGACATATGTGGGTAAACATTTTGTATAACAGGAGTAGAACACTGCTGAGCTCAGCACTGTGTGCGCGCTCCATCCCATCATCTTTTCTGCCACTCATTCAATACCAGAACAAACTTCGTAGCTTACCAGTTAAAGGTGTTTGTATTTTAGAAAGCACTTTCATCCATGATGAACGTGCCCAAACACATACACGCTGCTAGGCTGCTGTTGTCCTCACTCCAGTCAAGAGCATCAGCTAATGATGGCTGCTGTTATCGCGTGGGGAGCCTTGAGGTTTTAGCCTGATGGCACAAGGTTAAACAAACAGACCTGCATTAGTTCACTACAGCGTCTCTGCCCAACCCCTATAGCTGAGGTTATGTGGGCACGTACAAACAGAAACACAATATTTTGCCTCCCGAAAAAGCTGTACCTTCAACACACAAACATCCATACGCTCACATCCGTTTGTAATTCATGGCGTAAGTTATATTTTTAGACAGCTCTGTGATAGCTGCTCTAGATGATGGCTATCTGCTTCCACATGGTTCCCCGCTCGGCCCGCACCTTTCCGCTCTTCCCCTTCCAGACTTGTTTACTCTGCCACCGTGTGGAAATGCAGGCGGCTCTGATGACGCCGGTGTTGCAGCTGTGGATCTGATATTGCAGGCCTTTGCTCCGCCATGCTGTGGACACAACGCCAGTGTTTGTTGTTCTTAGAAGCAGCTTGCATTTCACTGATGGCTTCTGCAGACCAACACGGGTAGTGACCACGTTTCGTAAGCTTATAGTACATGAGTGGACCAGCTGGTCAACATGGCGTTCTCTCTCTAAAATGCATTACGTCATATGTTGATAGAGAAGTGTAGGTATGATTTAGTGGCGCCACCACTGATTGGGGAAAAAAAAAAAACAGGAATCGCAGCTTTAACGGTTTGTAATTTCCAAACCACAATAGGTTGGAATGTTTCTTTTATCTGAGGGGAAAGCTGTTCCACGTCCCACAAAACAATATGATCCGTGCTTTACAGAATTTGTGGCTACAAACGGGTTCTAGACTGATTGTATTTACACTGAGAAAAGTCAGAAGATTTAAAATCTTATTTTTACACTGTCAAATAGGTTTTTCAGGTACATCCTGTATGGAAATGTTCTACCCCTAGGTACCACAATGAATGCTAACTACTTCGCAAATAAGTAAAGATATCATGATGAGGTTTCTGTTTTACATGGGCCGCCGTTTATGCACTGTTATGTTTATGTACTATGTGCACTGTAGCAGCTGCAGTATTTCAAATTCATTTGAAGACAAAAATGTGTTGCAAGTCGTCCACTAGTCCACTTAGTTACTGTCGCTGCACCTTTCAAGCTTTCCCGCATGGCACAAAGACGATGATGCCATATCTACGACTCTTTTTTATTTATTTATTTTTTTTGGTATTTATTTATTTTTTTTAACAATTGGTCCTTGATTTCAGAGGTAGACAAAAGCAGCGTCTCGTTTCCGGCTGTTGTCGGCTGAAATACCTCTAGCGTTTTGTCAGCTCCAGCTAGCTTGCTAATGAAGCTTACATTTGCGCCATGAGTTGGTTAAAGGTGCTTTTTCCAACTGATTTCGTATTAACACTAGAATCTTGTATAAGAGGTCTAAAACATGCCCATAATGGCTACATGCATGTTGTTCTAAAAGTCAGCATCCTGATTATGGTGCTATATAATGGCAATCCATCCAACAGTTGTCGGGACATTTCACTCTGAAGCACGAATGTGCCAGAGGAAAGGGGATCACATGAATGTCTGTATGAAAATGTCTTGCAATTCATCCAATAGTTTTTACGGTATTTCAGTCTGTATCAGTGGGTCTTTCCGTTCTTAATCACTAAATAGTAGATACTGTTAAATTGAGATGCTGTAATATTGTAAAGCTTCATTCCCAGTGTAGAGAAGGGAGTGCTTCAGTTTTTCTCATTAACCCACCATATTTATTTGATGAATAGAGCACACTGAGTATATGTTTTGAATTGGAGACGATGGACACAGCGATTACCAGGAAGACAGCAATGAAAACAGGCATTTAGCATTTGATCCATTTATCAGACACAAGTCTGCGGTTTACATTAAAGCACTATAAATCCACCCGTTATTTGTTTAGCCATCCTTAATGTTGTCTTATTTCAGAGTGTTCCTCAAAGTCTCTGATCACATGTGTGTCTGGGGATCATCAATCAGGGCGCAAACACCCAGACGTTCCCTCTCGTCCTCGCGGAGATGCAGCCCACATGCCAGTCAGCCAGAGGAATCCTCCGGCTTGTGGTTGAGACGAGGGGGAAGAGGCGCAGACTTGGCGGATCAAGGGGTTTCAGGCTTGGAGCAGTAGCTGCATTCCTCCATGTCTCTCGGTCTTCCTCTGCTGATGTCTCACTCTGTCCTCTCTCTCATTCCCCCCCCCCCCAATCCATCTCCATTTCCTGTTCCTCAAGCCCCAATAGGATTGTCAGACAGGATCGTTGATGTTTCCCTGATGTCCTGTCCTCAAACGTTGCACTCTGTCTGCCTGGCCCGACCAAGCTTGTCTGTCTGCAGCGTTGCTATTACTCATGTCTCTTCTCCACACAGTTGCTAATAGTAACGATTTCATCCGCCCTGTTTTGTATTTGAGTAATGTATTGTCTCTTCATCAGTCATCAGTGGCTGTTTTTTTGTTTTCTCTTTCCTGTGAAAGACATTCTTTTTTTCTTTTTTTTTTTGGACGTCATCCTGCTCATATTTTGGATTTCTTTGACTTGGGATGAAACTGAAAGGTCTTCTTGGTTGTCTTTTTTTTTTTTTTTTTGTTTGTTAATACTAGCTGAAAAGAAATGCAGCAAGGGAGAGTTTACCAGAGGAGAGAGACGGAGCCTACTGGGAGATGAAAGAAGAGCATAATGTCATTGCCCTCCTCCACCTCCCTCTCTTGTTCAGTAGTGTGTTTCTACGGTTAATGGAGGTGCAGCCTAGAAGACAGATAAAAATCTCTGGTAATTACCTCTGAGTCACACTCTGATCTTATCTGAAAAGTTGGCCCACTAGTTATTTCTGTTGGCGTGGTGAAACCTGGAGAGCGAGGCATACGTGCGGGAAAGGAAAGGACTCCCAGTCATTAGCATGTTTTAATATTGTTAAAGTATTTAAACCTGCACTGGTCATAATAAAGCGCACTGGGAAACGCCGTAAACCTGCTACTGGCTTTCTGCTTCGTAACTTAGAGTTGATTGGCAGTCAGGCCTGTCGAGCTTTGGATATTTCTCATGTTGAAGTGGTGTGCACGGGGGGCTGTGGTATGTACTGTAGTAGTAATACTCTGCTACGTTTGGAGGGTGGTGTCCAGTTTATTTTTTTTACTAGCCAGTTTCTTGTTCTGTCTACGCGCTGCCTATCGAGATGTGCTGATTAGCGGTTCTGCGCTCGTGCACGACCCACAGTCTCCCTGCAAACTTAAGTAGAGATATTTATAAGATAGTATTTCGACATCCTCCCCGTATTCCTACAGTATACCGCTGGTGGTGTAATATAAAATGATTCTGTAGTGGGATTATTATTTCATATTAGTCATGCAGACTCACGACGCAGTCTACGTTGTGGAACGTCACAAATCGCGCTGTTATGCCATTTTTATTTACCCGCCCACCGTGGCCGGTAGGTTGACCATATCCAACTTACTAATTTCCAACTGTGGTGTTTTTTTTTTTTTTTTTTTTTTTTTAAATTAACTTTTCAAAACAAGAGCAAAAGTCTAAGGAACGGATTGATGAAAAGGTTCGCAAAATTACTTTTTTTTTTTATAATTAACACTTGAAATGATGAAGGCACTTGCAAATGACAAGGTGATACAAAATGTAAACCAAACTTTGGTTAACTGTTCCTTTAGTAGGAACCTAGCGTTACCAAAGACAAGGAGCATGTCATTAGCCAACTACATTATTTTGTGGGGTTATAGGTGATTTTAGAAAAGGCATTTTAGGCTAACATTAGCAGTTCTGTCTCTACTCTCTATTGGATTTGGGGATGTTTACACTCCATTCATCAGCTAGGCGTCATCCCTTAAAGCCTTTTCGCTTGAAATAGTGAAACATACGCCGAACTATAAAGCATAAACTTTGTGTTGCTTGTCCAAGTATTATCTATCCTGAAAGAGGGGGTGGGGCTTAGTGAAGGGTGAGTCCTGGATGGGAGCCGTTACATACAGGTTTGGACTGTGCACCAGTGGTTGAGCCTCCATCTGTTAATGCTCATTTGTCGATTCTTTGGTCTGCTGGTCACACGAAAAGTGCACAGATTAGGACAAAGCTTGGTGGGCGTTTAGCGTTTTTCAGATTTACACTGACTGGTCAGTTACTCTGATCGGGAGAAAGCACTGATATTCCAGGGAATGGGAATTCCCTTTTTCCTGTTTGTATACATGTGCATCTCTCATGCTAACGACGTGGCTCTATGGAAGGCGGTGTCGTCTCTGTGGGTTGAAATTTTGTACAGACATTCATGGCTGCCAAACGACGACGCCAACTGACTTCTGGTGATCCCCTGACGTGTCCTCGAGAGCCGCCATGAGGTTGAAATTTTGGCTTTTTAGTGAAATGTTTCCGCAAACTATTGGATAGATTGACGGGAAATTTGGTACAGCCATCCATGTTCCCCTCAGCATGAATTGAAGTCACTTTGGGTGATCCCTTAGCTTTTTATTTGACGCCGGCATCAGGTCAAAAAGCAAATCTATATTTTCCCTGAAAATGAAATATTGTCCGTTGAATGTGCAGGGCGTGGCATAGTAGAAAAAGGGTTAATAACAATCAGGGATGATTTGTTGTAAAGTGTAGCACTCTGCTTCATGTTTGTAGTCGTAGTCCGACTCCTACATTTTTTTTAAATTTAGGTTCCTGGGAGAGAACTGGGGGAATTCGCTCTGTAGGTAAGTTTCAAACCTCGGTTTTGCGGCGGCTTTTAAATCACGATGTTACAAGCGTAAACCGACATTTATTTAAAGAGGTGTGAGTGGTCTTGATTGGTTCCTCCTCTCTCTCTCTCCATGGTACATAATCCGTGACTGTGAAAATGTGTATTTGTGACCAGTGTAACCGTTTGTGTCCGCGCAGGACTACCCCAGGAACCGACACCCGGGATGGAGCCGAGGGTCAGTGGCGTACCATGCAGGTGAGATTTCATGTCTCTCTCTCTCTCTCTCTCTGTCTCTGTCTCTGTCTCTGTCTATAGTGTTACATTTCTCAGAAAGAAGGTTGTGTGTTAATACCTTTTGTGAGTGCAGAATTCCGCCCCGGTAGCGTTGTTTTGGACGAAATAAATAAATCTGATACACTTCCTCTTCAGCATCTACCTGCTGCCTTTTTGGATGAAAAACATCACAGGGCACCGTCTCAGCGGGATGTTAAGGTGCCGAGCACAAACAGAGATCAAGGAAGCTCGCAGGCAGATAAAAAGGGACAGAGAGCAGATAAACTAGACGGTGACAGCATCTGAAAGAGGGGAAGGATCATATCGCCATCGCTCTCTCCTCTTTCTGTGGGAGTTTGGTCATCTAAAATATCTCTCTAAGCAATGAACCAAAAAAAACAAGACACAAAAAAAAAACTTGAGTTTAGTTATCGTTATCTTCTTGTGCTTCCACACACACACACACACACACACACACACGTTCAGTCTTGGTTGTTTGTGACGACAGGCCTGTGAACATTATCCGTACAGGCATCTGCACAAAACCCCCACAGCTCCCATTCCAGGCCGCAGCACCCCTCGCTATCAGTGCTAGGAGATTAGCTATCAAAAGCTGCTGCCGTGATATGAGAGTAGCGGCAGCTGCAGTAGGTAGGTGGTTGTTATTACAAGCTATAGCCGACTCTTTATCTGACGATCCACTGTCACAGTCAAGATTTTGTTAGTCCTTATCAGACCGAAGTAGTTTAGGAGCTAGCTAGCTTTTATAGGCATTATTTTGGTCTGAAGCATCACATTGTTAATCTTTCGCACAGGGGATTTCAGCTGCTCTCACTCTGAATGATTCACACGCCACAAATGTCACTTTCTGTCATATGTTTCTCCACCAGGAAACGTGTATGATTTTTATCTTCAGAGGAAGGCTTATATACCTCCTTCCGGTTGACCTACAAATCAGCCATCAAAACACATTTTTCTTGTTCACTCCGCACATTCCATTCATGTTTCGAGTTGATTGTTTATAGTCCTCAATCCCCATATCCCTTTGCAGATTCCATTTAAACTTAGGATAAATTATTAATAGTAATAATAATAATAATAGCAGTTGATGCAGTGCGTCCTGCCGGGGTCTGTGGATGACACCTCATCGCTGAGTGACGGACGAGGCCAGTCCCAAAGGGCTAGAGCTGCGGCCTGCCTGGTTTGGCTGCTGCGCGTTGGACACCGCAGAAATGTGCGCGCCCCAGCACAGCTCCCATTAATCTTATTTGTTAGAGACTAAAATGATGTATGTGGTTTTCCACGCTGTGCGTATGAGGTTCGCCTTCCCATGCTTGGGTGAAGTTGCAGGCTCTGATCCAGCTACTTTAAAATCAACTGCCGGGGCCTCTTCTTCATGCCTCCCCTCGCTCCTCCACGCAGCCGAGATTTTTCGCCGAACAGCTCAGGCGCCCCGAGAATTTCCACGCAGCCGCTCTTTGGCTGAGTGACAACAACTTAACGTATTCACGGTATTATATCTCATGTCATATAACCGCGGCAGCAATTGCTTAAAGAAGGAATGACATTAGCTTTGTTACAACCAATGTTGTGAAGAGGTGTTTCTGTGACACGTGGTACCTCGGTCTCGTTCGTTGTTGTATTTGACCTCCGTATCTAAAGGCGCAAATGTCTGCCAGGATATTCTTGGCTGGCCTTAGCTTTGTGTTGGAACTTGTTGTTGTATTTTTATTGTACCTCAGGCTGTTCCTTAACACTTGTAATGTTTTTATCATTAGCTTTCAAGAAAACAGTGGCTGTAGATAGTCTTTTGAGTTATATTATGCAGCCTGAAGGCAAATACATAAATTACATAATGATTCAATGCAACATTCCTCCTTTACTTATTTATATTTTGCATGTACAGTTTGACGGCTGAGCTCTATTTCTGTCACCTTGATTTATGGTGCGTTGAATTGGGCACGCGACCAGTGTTGACCTGGATCACATGTGATGTGTGTTATTGAATTTTAAGGTTGTGATTTTTACTCCAGATATATTCCAGTTATATACACAAATGGCTGCCAACCATATCGCTGCTCCTTTGTATAGCTTGTATAGTTTGAGAGTTCTTTGGCCTGCGCTGGTGTTACCACGAGTGTTTGTGTTGGGAGCTGGCCCAGTGTGGACCTCCATCCTGTGTGTTGGCTCGGCCTGGCTCCGCAAGTTAATGGGCCACTGCGTGGCCCTGTGGGCCCTATCTGGAGCAACCAGCCATCCAACCAGCGAGTGCTCCTCAGCAAGCCTCATTAACCCCCTCCAGACCCTCCATCAGTGACTCACACGTGCTATGACTCTACACCCGCAGCCGAAGGTTGTGCCCCGCCACCACCACCACCATCCATCTCTCACCACTATCAGTGACGGGTTCTAATCTGATTCCAGCTCAGGTTCTGCAAAAACAAATATCCAACATGTTGTTTAGGGGGATTATATTACCTTCTTACCTAATGGGCCAAAAATGGATTTGGATGACAACTCTATACAACACTAACATGCAGAAACAGAGTCTGGTTGACACAATAACGACTATCTGAATTGAGCATGTATCCAGACCACTCGTGTCCATACTGTGGTGGATGTCGCCACACAACTAAGGGAATTAGGGCTCCAAATAGCAATCATTTTCATTATTGATTACTCTGCAGATTATTTTCTCAATCGCAATTTGCCATATTCGGATTACGTTGTCCAAAACCCAAAGATATATAAACGTTAACTATCATAGAAAACAAAGAATGGCAGCAACTCTTGACACTGGAGAAGCTGGAACCAGAGACCTTTTGGCATTTTTTGCATGAATAAACATCTTTAAACGATCAGTCGATTTATCAAAATGCGGGACGATTTTTTTTTCTGCCGAAACTAATAGTTTCAACTCTAAATATCCATCACTGTACCTGCCACGATGTCAGAACATGTCTATCTGCATTGCCTATAGACAAGCATGTTTTGTACCTACCACATAAGATCTACTTTGTAAACAAGCCAATTATTTAAACAAACGATTATTTTCATTAGTGATGACTCCTCTGCCAGTTATTTTCTTAATAAATTGTTTTGTCTATAAAACGTCAGAGTAATAGTGAAAGAAAATTTGTGAAAAATATCCATCACAATTTCCCAAAGCCCATTGTGATGATATCAAATTGGTTTTATTTTCCGCCCAACTGTCCAAAACCCAGAAATATTCAGTTTATTATCACAGACGAGACAAATAAAAATAAAAGCAAATCCCCAAATTTGAGAAGCTGGAACCTGAGAATGCAACTCAAGAAAATGTACTGACCATCAAAATAGCTGCAGATTATTTGTCCGCCTATCCGTTAACCGTTTCAGCTCTAAAACCAACACAATGTTGGCCGTCACGTCAGCGCCAACATGAAGCCTAGAGCTTAAAGCAGAAGACAGGAACCTTACCGGTGCCGTGTAACTGCAGGGTCTGTGCTGCCTCATGGCCCAGCGAGACTGCAAATGATGCTGCACTACTTCATTCTGGAGGAGGTCTAACCAGAGATTATATAAATATGTTGTTCATGTACTTGACAGCTGTGGGGTCATTGGCACAAAGGGGCCCCGGGAAGTACAAAGTATATTATACATCAACAGCTCAACACTTTGTTTGTTATAAACTCACATGGCAGCTGCTGCAAATGGAATTTATATTAAAATTCTTAGGAAGATGTGCCAACTCGTGTGTTTGTGCATGTGTGAAATCGTGGAAGAATATAATATTTACTTTTAATTTTTCATGTTTTTGGAGTCTGTGAAAGCATTGTTCCCTGGGCAGGGAAGCCCAGCCTTTTCCAGAAAAACTCTCCTGTTACGAGAGAGCCTGTTTTCTTGTTCCCAGCTGGTCTCAGTCCTCAGTCAGGTTCTCCTAGCCACACAGCCTGCCCTGATCCTCCTGCTGGGCCCGGCTCCAAACCCTAAACCCAGCTCCAGTTTTCGCCTTCCCGTTGCTGCTAGGATCGCCCTCAGACCCAGCACCTGGTGGCGGTCGCAGTAGCTAACATTGTTAGCGTCACCAGCAACCGCCTCGGTTTCTGATCTTGACTCTTGCATTAACGCCATCGCCAGCATTCTGCTCCATACGCTCGCACCAGCCTCCGAGCCAAACCTTGGTCAACACCTCTGTGCTTATTTTAAACTCTCTTAGTCTCCAACACAAATTTTTAACATTTTCCGCCGCAGCCTGGCTCCAAGTTGAGCCTGATTCCTGTGTCTCGATTTCCAGCCTTCTGAGCACCGAAGTGCAGTTGAGGAAAGCAGCAGAACTTGTTGTTATTGTGTGCTCAAAAACAAAGAGAGCCTTACACAACTGCCAGCCAAAAATCATTTTACGGTCACTTTTACAGGCTAGGTTAATAGACAAGATTATTTAAATGTTTACTGCGCAGAGCCGTATCTAATTTAGTGCTGTAATTAATATTTTTTTTTATTTCTTTCAAATCTAATGAAATGAAAAACACTATTGAGTAACATTATGGAAACTGTAGAGTCCAGCGTTGGCGCTTGACCCCTGCGAGTGACTAGAAGTCTGGATGTCTCGACCTCTGCTGCACATATTTTGGCTTATTTATTTATTTTTAATTTGTCTCTTGCGAGTCCCCCAGCTCCCTTTCAGTCTACGAAATGTCAGGAAGTAGTGACAAACGCCCGTGACGTGTTCACAGAGCCATCAGTGATCCCAATCTCATTATGGATTAAGGGCACTCGAGAGGGAGAGCAAACAGTATAGTGTGGTTTTGTTTTTTTAAGGATAATAGTAGGTTATATCCCATTGATTTAGGCATTAAGTGTTCAGGTGGTTGGGGTCAGTTAATCCATGAATAGAAATCTAAATAAAAACTGCAAACGAACACTTCGGGGGAATTTTGAAGATCGGTCCAGTTACTGTCGCGAACGTGCGTCCAGCCCCATCAGGCTTTTCCTACCTTAGTGAACGAGTTCCATCCTTAGGCCCGAACCTGGACTTCCACGCCCCGGCTCCCCTCCAGTGCCAGCCCCTGTCCCTCTCCAAAGCCCTGCTGTGCTATTTTTAGCCGCGCTGCGCCTCTGCCGGCGTGGCTGCACTGTTTGCCTGGTGTGTGGTGTTGTGACAAGGGCCCGCATGGGAGCCGTAATGATACAGTGTCTCGGTCTCCCTCCCGGTGCTCAGATAGAGATTGTTTAAACAGTATCCTGAGCCGGGGACGGGTCCCATGACAACTCCATAAATATTTACCAGCAGCAGCCACGCCGCCTCGCTTGAGGAGAACTCGTCTGCAGGCTACCTCTGCAATGTTTTTCTTTTGCCCCCCCCCCCCCATTGTTGTCTCTCGCAAGTTTAGTATGTTTTGTTTTGATGATTTCCTTTGGATGTTGCTGATGTTTTTTTTGTTTTTTTAAAAAAATCTTTCTCTTTTTTTTTTTTTTTTTGTGGTGCGAGTGAGAAGTGTTTTTTACTAGCGCTGCTTTCGCCGTTACACATCATCGTTGGACTGGAATGTCAGGATGTCCTGAATGTTAGCACTACATTGTATGTACACATGTTACACGCTGTGGTAAACACATTAAAAGGCTTGTAAGGCAAGTTCAGCGACGGGACACGCAACAGAAGGACAATAATGACCTTTTATACGGGGTGTCTGAATTCAAGGCTTTTCAAGAACCTGCAGCCACCTCACCACAAAGGCCTTAGAAGGTTTTAAAAAGTCTGAAATGTGACTTACCAAAGCAGGCACACATTGTCTCGTGCCTGCAGTGGGCAGTAATGTTGATTATGAAATGTTTTTGTATCTGACTGCGGGCTGTCAGGAGACATTAAACACCTATAAAGCGACAGAGTGATCGTTGTGACGGGATTGTGCTGCAGGAGGCTGTTCAGCCCTTTTTTTAAAATTTTTTAATTTTTTTATGTGGAGACCTGTAGCCAACACTCGCACCACTGCTAGTTACTGCAGTTAGGAAGCTCATCGACTCATAATGTGCTAGTGTTGATTTTCATGAATCAAGTTACTCTATCCTTCCATTTTCTGCTGCTAATCTGTTCCAGGTGACGTTAATTTAATTACTTACACCATTAGAAACTATTGTTAAACACAGCTGGGAAGTAATAGTAAAAATTCCATATAATAATGCATAATTCTAGGCCACATAGTCTGTAACGGCTTTCCCATCATACGTTCTCTTGAAAAAGGTATCCAATTGCATTCTGTGGCGTTTTAGAGGCTGTAAATGGTCTTAAATTTAACTTGCAGAAACTCACAGGTTAACAGACACAAATGCGTAGTTAAGCAATGAATTAACTAATCTCTCTCCTCCTCTCTGGCAGATGACGGCAAGATCTTTCACGGCAGCGGCGTCGGCGACGCTTTCGGTCCTCGCTGCTTCAAAGGTGACATCATGGGCTGCGGGATCATGTTCCCACGAGACTACATCCTGGATGGAGAAGGTGAGGGCAGAGGGTTCGGGCGCTGCAGTTACGCCATCACTCATTAAAGTGGCTGGTGTGTCCGTGGGAGGCTGCGCTCTTAAACCTGCTTATCGTGGTTTAGCCACGGGGCGGTTGCGGCAACGTTCGGTCTTAACAGAGTTCATTGTGTTGCATGTTGGAATGAAACTGGATGCAAACCAAGAAACCCCCCACACAGAAAGCAGAACAGTAACTGAAAGGGGAATTTCTCCACCCCCCCCTCCTCCTTCCCTGTGGGACAAATATAGGCTTTCCTGCTCTCAGGTGGTTTCAGTACATCCGTTTCAAATTACCAAACCTGCGATAAGAACTCGTACGTACTGAAGTATCGACTTTACAGGCGGCGTAAGACAGATTGGCCCACTAACAAAACAAAACATCTGCGCTTGTGGCATTTATTAATATGTTCTGCTGTCTTGCGTTGCTGCCCCCGTGCCTCCCGGCCTGCTGTCCTCTCAGTGAATAAAACATGTGGCACAGCGGCAGCTCTGCTCAGCGTGCACATTAAAAGCCTCTCCCCGAACACGCCGCGCGCGCTCTGTTCTGTCCTCAGGTGACGTGGACGACTGGGATCGGCTGGAGGTCCGCCCGGGTCGCGCCGCAGTTGAGAACGTTCTGTACCTCAACGACGAAGAGGAGGAGGAGGAGGAGGAGGAAGATGGGGAACAGGTAGAGCAGGCACAGGAGGGCTGGAAGGTCACGGTGAGGAACACACGCCACAGCTGTACTAACCATTGCTACGCATATGTGAACTGTGCATGCTTTAGGTTCAAACAGGAAATAGCGTAAACCTGCATTAATAGTTTTTTTTTGTTTTTTTTAACCACTTGGGGGCAGCGTAAGAAGCTCTGAACACAACACTGACACATCATCACCTTCCTTTTTTAAATTTAGTCCGGTCAGCTTGTCAGCAAACAGTTGCTTGTTTCAGCAGACACAGAGCAACATCAGCATTAATGTGGAGTCGTGTTTGTGTGTCCCTGATGGCTCTAACAATATTTACTCTCCCTTTCTCTTCATTTGGTCTCAAATAACTTCTGTCTCTTTAGCTGCTAAATGCTCCACTGCGTTCACAAGCTAGGTTTTTTTTTTTACTTTGTCTGGCTGTTGTTTGGCGCTGAGCAGGTAGTGTACAGGCAGTTTTCAACGTGACCAGAAATGACGCAGTGAGAGCGGTGGGATTGAACCAAAACCTCCCCCAACTCTGCTCAGAATATCAAAGAATGTAGAGGGAACAGCTCCGTGCAACCGTAGTCAAAAGACAACGAGCACTATTATCGATAAGCAATCCCTTAGTTCATAGTGCATTTCGTGGGGACTATTTTCAGTGGCGGATGAATCCACATTTGGTGCTCCAGCGAGTGTGTGTGTGTGTGTGTGTGTGGGGCTGCGTCAAAATAACCTACAGTGCGTGTGTTCATGGTCACGAAGGAACGGTGTGGCTCACTGATGTGTTTTGAACGCCTTTTGGACAACAACGGAGAGGATACTACAAGATGATTGCTCTACTTTAAAACAATGTCATTGTTGTAATTGCTACGGTTTCTACTTTGTCCTGACTCGTAGCCGCTGGGCTAACTTGCCCCCACGCAGTTGTGCAAGTAGAGGCCGGGAGGGGTGTCACTGAGCGGGTGTGAGTGCATGCAGCGCTGAAACCCAAGTGTGTGAGAATGGAACAGGCCGAGTCGTAATCCAGGGATTTGTCAATATTTATTCAGCAGGACACTTTACCCTCAGTGCACTGCTCCCTGACATCACAGAGGTCTCCGGCTGCACGTTGTTGGCGTTCAGACTAATGAAGCCTGTTGCAGTTTCACTCACCCTTCATCTGTAACTGAATAGCGGTTAAGCCTTTCTTTTTTTTTCGAGTGGGTGGTGCAGTAAATGTTTGATATGTGACTCAGCCTGGTTTTATCGAAGACACACACTCCACAGTACTTTGCTTGTTGTTTTAGTTTGTCGGTATTTGCTTGGAAAGAAGCCCTCGGTATTAGCATTGAAAAGCTTGTTGATGTTCTTTTGAGAACAGCTGGATAATGTTTGATCACTCGCTGATTTAGTACAGATATGTACTGTAAACATTGACTTTTTCCCCCTCCGAGAAGACAGACATTACTCTGTCACCTGTTTGTTTAATGATATTTCTTAACTGCACATAATTCCTGTTAACAACTGGCACACTGAGTGCTCTCAGATGAAGTTTGTTTTCGTATCAGTCATTATAAAAATGCTTTTTCTTTCAAGACTAATTGTGCCAATGCAGTGGATTTACAGTGAAAGGCATATATGTGTGTGTTTTAACTCACTGTACTCCCCCCACCCCACCCCCCGTGGTCGTGCAGGTGTTCTTCACGAGGAACGGGAAGCTGATGGGCCGGAGGGAGATGGCGGTTCCTCCCGGGGGCCTCTACCCCACCGTGGGGATGCTGAGCAGCGGCGAGAAGGTCAAGGTGGATCTGCATCCCCTCAGCGGATGAGCGGAGAGCGCGAGCTGGACTTGTGACGCCCTGCGAAACAGCTGGCTGCGCCGTAGAGCTCACCCGCGGTAGCCTAGCATGCTGCTAACACTCGCCGGAACACACACTCGGTTCAGCCGCACACGTGCACGTCGCCTGTCGTCTTCCTTCGACGCTGCCTCGGCTTTAATTTATGAGACTTGTACATTTCACACATGTCACCACAGAAACACAACCAGATTGTCCTCCCGCCCGTGAAGCAGCAAAGAGAGAGAGAAGGTCGCGCACGGGCTGCGGAGGGCTACCGCATGCAAAAGCCCCTGGAAGATATTTAACTGTTAATTCTATGCAATCTGTACTGCTATCGCCCTCTCACATCTAACCTCCGTCTGCACGCGGTGTGAAACACCGAGCCGTTAAATCCCTCTCATGAGGTCTGGCACACTTAGTTTATTTCATTTGTCACGACCCCAAGCAAAGCAGAGCGAGGCCAACAGTTGTGCCGAGTCAGAGCTTGTTGGCGGTTTATGTTTCAGGGAATTCTCTCTCTCTCTCTCTCTCTCTCTCACTCACTCACTCACTCTCTCACTCACACTCACACTCACACTCACACTCACACTCACACTCACACTCTCACACACACACACACTCTCTCTCACACACACTCTTGCCCAACCTCCCTCCCCCGGTCCTCTCCCTCCCTCTCTCTGGGTGAGGCTGCCCTCCTGTGAGCGATCAGGGACCTGCTGTTGCCCCACCATCGCTCGCTGCTCCCCCGGAGCTGGCTGGCAGGGGAACAATGGGTCCCTTTCCCCGCTCGTTCTGCGCGAGATGATTGTCGAAGGGTTATTACAGGTTTTGATGCTGTTGCCGGGCAGCGTCTTTCCTAAGCGTGGATGAATAGTTGTTTTGTTTTTTTTAATGTATGTTCGTGTTGGAGCCAGACTACAAATAGAAACCCGTCAGGTATGTTTTCTACAATCGAGCTGGTAAATACACCTTTTAAGTTTTATCTTCTACGTCAAAGTTCAGGGAACGTGTTTTTGCTTTTGCACTTCGGTTAGGGCAGGCGTGGATGCAGTGGGTGGACAAAACAAAAGCAACGCCTTTACAGTATAATGCAGTCCGATGCAACGCCACAATCTACAGCCATAAGAACAACCATAGAGCTAAATAAACACCTCTGAAGGTAAAGTGTAACTTTGCAAACCTCCACACAGAAACATCAGTTGCAGGTCGATTGGATTGGATTGCGTCATACTTTCACGCGTTACGCTGTTTTCAATATTTTGTTCTCCTGTTTTGTAAAAACTGTGCATGTTTGCCCGCTCGATACGAGTGATTATTTCCCGTCTCCTTTTTTGCCAGAAGGTTAGAATGATGATGTGATATTTTGCAGGTAATTTAAGAGAATGTTGGGGGGAGCTGCTCAAATTTATTTTCTTCCTTTTGTAGTGAGGATAACTTCCTCTTCTTGATGCCACTGCTGAATGTTTTGTGTTTTGTTTTTTTTGTTTTTTTTTGGGGGGGGTAGTAACTGCTTGTTTGCCGTCTCTCTTTGGGCTTGACTCGGGTTCTCTGGTATCACAGAGCTGGCTGACGTTTAACCGGGTTAGAAACCTACGGCGGACGGAGCAACACCTGATCAAAGCAGCCCCGACCCCTGGACTGTTGAAATGATCAATTTACTGGAACACAAGACAAAATAAAACCGCAAATCGCCACAGCAGAGAAACTGGAGCCCAGGAATGTTTTTATGGTTTTGCTCTTTTAAAAGTGACTGAAGTACACGACCCTGAACCCCCAAGTGCCCCCGAGGGCTTAAGGTGTGTCACTTATTCGTGATCATTTGTTCACTATGAGCCGAAAAGGTACCAAAATGTCCCTATAGGAAATAAAGAGATGCTACTCCCTTCAGACTGCTGACATGTTATTTAGAAAGGCCTAGATGATCGTTCCAGAGCTAATCGACTGAAAAATAATGATGGTTGATGATAATGGTTTTCAAGCAAAAAAATAGTTGAAAAAACATTTTCTGGTTCCAGCTTCTCAGATGTGAGGGTTTGCTGCTTTCCTTTGTTTTTCACGTCACGTGATCATCATCATCATCATGGCCGAACAAAACCTTGAACTTGTGATGGCCGTTGGTCTGTTCAGTCCTTGTTTTTGACCTTTTAAAAAAAAAAAAGAGAATCAAATCGATCGACGCAGCAGAACCAGAGACGTCGTCTTTTTCTTGTATTCCATGCGTTCTTCTTCCATGTCGAAGCCCATCGCCTACTTTACCCACAATGCAACTCGACCGCAGACGGTTTGGTTATAGATGTTTGTGTTCTGCTAGTAGCGGTTAATGTAACCTCCCTTCTCCCTCCACGCTGTCTTCAGCCCCCAACCGCCCGTTAGCAAAGTGCAGTGGCGGAAGAAGTCCTGATCAGATCTTTTACCGAAGTGAAAGTAGCAACACCACAGTGTCAAAGTACTCATTATGCAGAATGTCTCATTTCAGAATCATGTATTATAATTGTTGCTGCGTTAATGTGTCCATCACTTTAATGTTGCAGCTGGTGAAGGTGGCGCTCATTCAAAGTACTTTGTATGCTGCCGGGAAGCTTAATCCGTAATAAAACATCACAAGGCAGCAGAAAAGTAAAAATACCTCAAATTTTGACTTGAGTAAGTGTATTTGGTGACGTTCCGCCCTTGGTACTTTCATCATAGTACTCCTGAAGAGCAGCAAACGGACTCGGATGTGGATACCAGTGGTGGAGTACTAAGTACACTTACCCAAGTACTTTTTACTGAAGTATAAATGTGAGGTATTTGTACTTTACTCTAGTGTTTTCTGCTCATGCCACTTCATACTCCACTACATTTATTTTATACCTTTTTAGTTACTTTACAAATTAGGAATTTTTCACACAAGACACACGGAAATGAACGAGTCCAGCTAATAACGATTAGTCGATTTGACCAAAACATTTATTGGCAGCTTTTTCCTTAATCGTCGTTTGTTCCATGCAGACACACGTCATGGTTCCAGCTTCACAAATGAGAAGATTTGCTGCTTTTTTTTCCTTTTGGAATTATTTTAATAATTTGACTGTGCTGTTAATAATGTCGAGGCTCCGCCTGGCGGTCGGACACGACAAAGCGTCACTTTGGCCTCTGGGTCACTGTGACTGCATTAATCCCTGCTTTATAAAAACAAACAATCGATTTAATGGAGAAAACAATCGCTCGTTGCAGTCGATACAAAATAGTTCCAAAAATGAGCTCCACCTCAACCAGCAGCATCCTGCTTTTACATGAACGCATGAGTAATAATCATCTAATGATGTAAGTCACAGGGGACACTTTCCTGCTTTGAGTACTTTTAATACTTTAAGGACATTTTCTTGATTATACTTTTACTTGTGACAGAGTATTTTTACAGTGTGGTGTTTGCACTTTTAAGTAAAGGATCTGAATACGTCCTCGACCCCTTTTAAATACCAGTTACCCAGAATCACCAGTTTTAAACCCGTTAACCCCAAACAGACCAACTTGCTTTGAGCTATAGACCCCGGAAACCAAAACAACCTGTGCAGGCGAATGAGAAACACTGTTCTGTCGCATCGTGTGATCCATCGGGAGCTGGTTTCCACGCGAATCCTTCAGAAGGACGATTTAGTTTTTTCCGTCTGTTCGCTCAAAGCGAATGACGAGCTCAACGTTAGTATACTGTATCAGCTAAATCGGCTAACCAACCTCCTCATCAACTCGCGCACATCTGTATTTGGCCATTACAACATCAGCAGCTCTGTGACGTAACCTATAACACACATTCCTCTGCACCTTCCTATAAATAAAAAAAGGTGCACACGGCAGGTTCATCGTTCCCACACTAGGGCACTGCAGACAGTAATGCTAGAAATATAACTTGATGTAAAGCTACTACACAGGGTTAACTGTTAAATCACATGTCTGCTGGAGATTCTACGTTTGTTATTTAGCTGTTGTCATGCGTTTTGTTTTTAGAGCCGTTGCTGTAAGAACAAATGTTAAAATCAGTCTTGTGTTTCTTCTCCTGCAGGGCTGGATAGAGACTTCTTAAGTTCAGGTTGTTACAGCCTGAACTGTAAAAACTTATGCTAGACGGTGCAAAGATATTAAGGAGACACTGGTGTGGCCATCTCGGGCCGCATCCAAGTTCAGGGTGTTAGTCACTTGTATTAAAGTTTACGCAGAATCTCAGTTTACAGAGAGTTTCACAGTTCAACCAAATTAGAGCTAAATGTGATCGTGTCTCCAACTTTTCTCACCAAGGACTCCTGTAACTCTTCCTCGCCTTGATGATTTGCACTATAATGGCCTTGTTCAGTACATGTACGATCATTAAAGGTTTCAGTAATGTAGCGGATTGTTTTCTTTGGAACGTACTCTTCTTAAAACTGATTCAACTGTTTCCTGACGACCATCAGCCTGTTGACGTCGTCCTTGTGAGCGTGCTAAGTCAGCATTTAGCACAAAGCACCACTACTTGTGCCTGACGCCGCGCTCATGTCACATCGTACGTAATGACTCTCACACGACCGACTGGAACCATAACCATGTTGAGGACGTGAAGTACAGCCTCCGAACCGCCAGCATTGTTAAAACTGAGCAGCACGTGAACATCGTGCCGTGTTTGACGCAGGAGCAGCAACTCAGACAAAACGTTCTGTATGCAACAATTTATTTAAACAGTAGCAATCTAGAATATTTGGTCCCCCGGTTTAAAAACAACACCTTCCAGATCCAGTTATAACTCTTGAAATTGGAAAACAAATTAACATAAAAAGTGTTTTTTTTTTTTTTAAGGTTTAACATGTACATACAGAACGGCAACTGAAGAGGAAAGTGACAGAAAGTGGGAAACTGATCTAAAAAGGTGCTGGGCTTCTTTTTCTAAAACAGAGTGGCCTTTAGCGTGTCTGTTAAGAGGCCGTTTAGTGACAAAAGCTACATTATCTGCAATGATCCCACATCTTGGTAGAATATAAATCTGTACTCATACAAGCAGTTGCAACTCAGATTAGGGAGGCATTCAATGAAAAATAGAAAATTACAAAAGTAACAGAAAAATAAAAGCAGATTCTGTGTCACAACCTTTGGACATTTCCGTTCTAAAAAATATTACATGGGGCGTAATTTTAAATATTGTATATTTAAAAGCAAACGGTGTCAGAGCGACACATTCTTCAGCAGTCTGGTAAAAACTATCCTGTATGAATGGCTTTAAAGGTTTCAAAAAGTGTTCAAAAGAGGCACACAAAAAAAAAAGCTCAGTAGAGTTCACACTAGAAACTGCAGCAACTCTTTTAAGAAGAGAAGAAGAAAACCTCTACAAAAAGAGAAGGAATGGCAAGAAGTCAAAGTGTCCATGGCTGCCACCTTGGTGGCCAAGAGCAGGTCATTCGGTTCATACATCCTCTTCCTCCTCGTAGTATCGGTTTCGTTTGATCATTTCCTCCACCGACAGCACCTCCCGCTGCTCCTCCTCCTTGTCATCCACCTCCTCGCTGTCCCAGAAGCCCACATCCTGAGACGACCGGCTGGCCTCCACCTCGCCTTCAGGAGAGGAGACGTCTGTCGGCGTCTCCTGCCGTTTCAGGGGCAGCATCTCTTCCTCCAACACGCCTCCATCTTCCTCCTCCATCTTCTCCTCCTCCTCCTCCTCCCCAGGTTGTTCATCCAGAGTGTCGTCTTCCTCTTTGGCGAGATGATGGTCCGGCATGTTTTCGCTCTTCATCTCCCCCTCCTGTTCCTCCTCTCCTGAGCTGTGAACGTCCACGCAGCTGTCTTCAGTGGGCGTTTGGCTGTCTGTCGACTGGCCGCCGTGCTGCAGCTCCATGCTGGAGGGTTCAGGACTCATCTGTCGGCCGTCCGCCGGAGGAGGCGGCGGCGGACTCTGTTTCCTGGCCTCCGGAGCACGAGCGTTGCCGGCCTGTCCTGCCATTGTGAAGGGCAAGCTGCGCTCCTTCAGGGAGGAGCTCCGGCGCAGGCAGGGTGTCTCTCTGGCCTGTTCAGGGGCTGAGGAGGGGGAGTCCTCCTCTGGGGGCCACTTGGCTCGGACGGACTTACTGGCGGAGCCCCCGTCCGCGGTTGTCGTGGCCTCACTGCGGCTGGTGGAGTCCTCCAGCTCTGTTCGTGGCGGCCAGGAGATTTTCAGCCTGCGGGTCTCAGTGGGTCTGTCGGTCTTCTCGGCTGATCCCTGTCCCAGAGCCTCCATAGTGGCCGTCAGCACGTTGACTTTAGCCAGCGGGGAGTCCTCCACGCTGGGGCTGTCCGCGTCTGAGGACGGGGCTGGGCTCTGGATCTTCGTCTTGGACGGAGGCGAGGTCTCCCCGGTCTCCCCTTTGCTCTCCCACAGCTCCTTGTGGGGCCGGTGGCCGAAGCCCTCGTCGTAGTTGCCCTTTGCCTTGAAGAGCTGGGAGAAGTGTGGCTTGCAGTAGACGTTGTTGTGCAGCGAGGCGTAGTTCGCCAAACTGCCCCGGAGGGAAAAAAAAAAAAAAAAAAAAAAGGGGGAGACGCAATTAGAAAACAAGCGGTTATGACAAAGTGAGATTTCTTTATGTCTCATGCCATCCAACTAAATTAAGTTTCCATAACATAACACAAAATTACACATCGTAAATAAATGGATTCGATAGGGATGCGGACTTGATAAAATGCTACTGAACTCCAACCCTACTTCCTCAATCACAAAGATACTTAGACTACTTAATATATTTGCAATTGATGTGTAATCAACACTTCTTCTGATTTGATACATCTAAAAAATAATAATAATAAATCCCTGATTGGAACATACAACACTGAGTGTCTCACTTAATTCCTGGATGAGCTGTGAAAGGACTTTTGCCACGTGAGGAAAAAGGGCAAGAGAGGAAAAAATGTAGATGTGTATCTGTAGCTAACCTACACATGTAAGTACCGTGAAAATACACTGTTTCGCATTGCTGGAATTACTTAAGTTTACAAAAATAAAACCTACTGAAGCATCTGACAGCAGTTATGATTAACTTCTGTAGCATATATACTGTAAAGGTAAAGCACAATCCATGCAGTAAAGATGACCTGTTTATTTATTTATTTTTTTTACTGTAATTGGATGAAAAATTGAAGAGTGTATTTTTAGAATTAATAAATACATTCACATATTGTAATGCTACTGGTTGTTAGGACCAACTCTTGTACCAGAACACACACACACAACACTGAGCTGTGTGTGAAGTGTTTGGGATGTTAGATGAAATGTGCTCAGCTGCATTCTCCACAAGAGAACAGTGGTAGGAGGTTTGGAAAAAGTTGCTAGTTGAAAGAAAGGAGTGTAACCTAAAGTGTCTAAAAATTGGCCCCAAATCCTCAGTAAACGCCCTCTGAGGTCTGCGGGCCCTCCGGCCCTTTCAGAAGCCGTCGTGACGTTCGCGTCGTCCTCACCTGAGTTTGGTGTTGCAGTGTGAGCAGCGGAAGCAGGAGCTGTGGTAGACGTGCTGGTTGGCCACCAGCCTCTCCAGAGGATAAACCGTCTTCAGACAGGACACGCACGTCTCCCTCGCAGGCAGCCGGAAGCTCTGCGCGGTTATTACGCAAAGCAAATTCATTCGGTCGCACAAAAACGCAAATGTGTAATTTATTTTTTTTTTTCTTGGTGTCAAAAGTGCTTCTGTGAGGACTCACTTTGGACGTCTTGGGCTGAGAAGAGTCTCTCTGATTGGAGGATGCAGGGCTGCCAGTAGCAGAGCCTGTTGGTTCACAAAATGAGCAGTTTAAGGGGGAGACAAAAAGGTCGTGACGCGTTCTGAACACCAGGTGGAGCTGTTTTCATGTTTAATACAGTAAACCCGCATGTAGAAATGAAGCAGTGGATGTCGTTTAGAAATGAATGACTCCTGTTTTTAAATCAAATAATTAACAGAGCAAAAATCTGCAATAAATGTACTGTGTGTAGTAGATAAAAGTATAAATTAATCACAAATGATTTTTGAATAACTCAACGATAACTTACAGACTGGATCCTCTATACATCTGATTTAATAGCTACTTAAGGCGTTTTAAATGCTTCTCCATTAACTACACCCAAACATCCACCGTAATGACGGTCCAACTGCCTCTCTGTTCTCATTAGGGGAGAAAATTCCTGTCGTCTGGAGTCAAATGAAGACATGGAAAGTGAATTACCGTTGCTCTCCGAGGTAAACCCTTTCCTGCTGTTTGGTTCAGACTCTGGACTCTGGAACAAGAAAAAGAGAGGATGTGAAGAGGATTATCAATCCCGTGTATGTGCATCACAAACAGTTTTTACAGATGAACAAATGCAGCGAAACGTCCACCATGTCTGAAGTAGTTTATAATCCTTTTTAATCACATAAGCGCACAGAGACTGAAGGCCTTTGTGACACCGTGGAGCAGCGAGACTCCTCACCAGGTCCAGAGTGCACGGAGGAACGTTCTCCTTCTGCTGCCCACAGAAGCTGTCCAGCTGATCGCTCTGAGAGAGAAACAAGGCAGGAAGTTCGGTGATAAAAACATAATCCCACTGAGCTCCTTTGAAGCATGACAACCTTTCACACTTGATAATTTGACCGTCTGAGCTGCAGGTGTATTTGCGCCGGCCACTGCGATCGGACGCCGACTCCAGTCCCGAGTTAGTTCGGGTAATTGGATCTGACCGCAGGACAAAGCGGTCCCCTTGAAAGCTTTAGTGATTTCGTTGGTAAAGTAGAGTGTTGGACGTTAAAGCAGCACTTCAGCAATTTAGTGTTACACTTTCATAACGTTGGGAGACTCACAAGCGACCGATTAATTAAAAAAAACAAAACACTTAGATTAGTGAAAATGTAATCAGCGGACGCCGAGATGACTGACTTAAGTCTTTATTGTGAGTCCGGATCCAGAAACACTGGATCCTAATTCCCATCATGCACCTTGATAGTGTCATTTGTGAAACGCCTACATCTTTCAGACTCCCGTTAGTAACTCAGGCTGTCTGTTAAGAGTTTGACATCTTGGGGCGCTATGGGGGTCCTCTCTCTGCTGCAGACCCCGAGAGGGGGGCGGGCATTGTGTACTTTTTTTTTTTTAAAACAATACTAAAGAATTTAAAGTTTCCAAAGCCAAGCTGAATTAAAGATGAACTTATAGTAGATATTTTTGCCTTTATTTAATAGGGACAGCAGAAGAGAGACAGGAAATGTGGGAAGGAAGGGGGGGGGGTGACATGCAGCAAAGGGCTGCTGCGGTAACACCTCAGCCATGTACACAGGACGCGCTCTACCAGCTGGAGATACTTATGGGACAGGTTTTGATTCCCAACACTAGACAGCGTTCACATTCTGTCATTGACTTTGTGAGCGAGAGCGACGATCGCGATGAGCAGCAGGTTACTGAGCCTTTTCCCTTCAACTTCTGTAATGTCGTCGTCTTTTCCAGCATAAAAAAAATAAAATAAAATAAAAAAAACTGAGAAAACATAAGCAGCCCATGTTGACCGATCACACAGTTCTTGGGTCTCCACATCTCTGTAGCTACACATTAACCCGTTCACCAAACATTATTTTTCAGATCTTTGAAAGCTCCTCCAGAGCCACAGAACACTTCATCCGACTGTTTCCGCAGTCGTACCAAGCGTGACAAGTAAACTAATCATTGTGTAAAAATCGCTGAAGTGCCCCTTTAATATCTTAAAACTGGAGGCAGCGTGTCTGCTGAAAACTACTGCAACGAACAGGTTGTTTTGGAGGACAGGAGTACTCACATTGACTGAGGTGGGAGAGACTTCCTGTTTGGAGATGGCGGCTTGGTACAGGGCCATCCGGTCCCGGAGCGGCGTGGACTCTGCGAGACTTCCATCTGGGACAACAAACACAATGTTAAGAGTGTAACGATTAAACCACAGATCATCACACCTAGCTTCCGGTTAACCCTGTTTAGGAGCGCATTGCAGAACCACCAAATGCGACACAAACTCAGTTTTTGCAGCATCTACATTTTCTTTCGCAGTCCATTAGAATTGTTGGGAACGTTTGGGGAATTCTGCATCACGCGACAACCATTCCCGTTTAGGAATTCCCCCCCACCCACCCAGTTCAGAGTGAGTGCAGAATGTGCTGGTGAATCATGCCGGCCGTGGACGGGAACTCGAGGTCAGGAGTCGTCTGCTGTGGGGGGGGGTGGGGGTCTCTTCCCGTCTGCGACACCATTAGAGCAGTGGGCGATTTTGCCATCGACTCAAAATGTATCCATTTGCCTTTACATTTGTTGTTAAAAGCAGCTATAAACTATATTTTATGGTAACAATGGATCACAGGACTACTTGGATGTGAAAGGGGTTGCTCATTAAGCCACCGAGTTATCACCAGACTCTGCAACTCGACGCAGCATTTTTAGCATCTTTCAGCTCGTTTTGGTTGCCTCTCGTTTCCAGGCGCAGCTGTTTTTTGGCAAAGAAAACCTCTGATAAACCCACTGTACACTACCTGCCCAGCACTGAACACCAGGCAGACACAGTTAGTGACTAGCTGGTGAAGAAAGTGGATCATTTAGCAGCTGAAGAGCCAGATATTTCCCTCAGGGGACCAAAAACAGAGCTGAGAGAGTGAATGTTGGACAGAAACACGACTCCAAATGAATAGCAATGCTACTCGATGTGTAAATAAGCAACCGTTTGCCATATTCATTTTATAAAAAGCTGGTTTCCGTTTTCACGTGGTCAAAAAAAAATGAATCAATGAATGCAGGTTAAATATGGAAGCCTATAGGGGACTATGTTAAAATGATAATGTAAACTTGTGAATGAGCATGTAATTCCACAAGAGCATAATTTTCCAATTTGTCGAGTAAAAATATAGAAAAAACAGTTGCTTATTTACTCATCCATCAGACACCGAGGAACATCAGCATCCATTTGTAGTCGTGTTTGTGAAAGTGAACCAACACATTAAAGTCGCAGGCTGTAAAACCAAAACAGTGAGCTGAAAGATGCCAAAATGCTACGTAGCGTCGAGGGGAACTGCAGTCAGGCGATAACTTTCATTACTACAGAACGACCCCTTTCACATTATTCAGTCCTTACATCTCTAATAAATAAATACATTTATTAAAAACGCATAAAATGCAAAGAAATTCTTGAATGAAATAGGTACCTCCTAGTAGTTGGTCCATGTTAGTATTTCCGCTGTTTCCTCTGCGAGTTTGCTCTCTGGAAACCTGCAAAAGACACAAGCATACACAGACTGTCGTCGGTGTAGGAAAGAAAATGCACGCAAGGCAAGTAAAAAAATAAAATAAAAGCCGCTTCAGCGTAGTCCTGCATGACCTCTACAGCACGCAAACACGCAGCCATCTGATGCTCACATGCTTCGGCCGATGGCGCCGACAGGCTGGACGCAACGCTGCCCGTCAGGAAGATCAAGGCGTGGAAGGAAACGCAGAGACAAAAGAGAATCAGACGTAAAGACTGGTGTGTGTGTGTGTGTTCGTCCAGTCCGAGCCACTTTAATCCCCTAATGAGCTCAGAGAGACCGAGACTCAGACAGACACCCCGTCTGTCAACAGCCGCCAGCCAAAACAAACCGATTGTTTCTCTGCTGTGGTTTTACACTGAAGTTCAGACCTTCCATTTATAAACCTGGGAACTATGAAAATATAATAAGTCAACCAGGATATCTTCTTAAGTCCCTGCCTGTGTGTGTGTGTGTACCCAGTCGGTCTTGAACGAAACAGATAATTAAATATTGAATGCGAGGCTGAGAGCCATTGGAGTCAACCCCCCCCCCCCAAAAAAAAAAAAAAAAAAAAACAAAAACGCCCCCATCCCCACCCCCCCCCCACCCCCACCTCTCTTCCTTCCT
>CM022479.1:26962574-26975245 GCA_011952105.1 Coreoperca whiteheadi
AATAAAACCTACTGAAGCATCTGACAGCAGTTATGATTAACTTCTGTAGCATATATACTGTAAAGGTAAAGCACAATCCATGCAGTAAAGATGACCTGTTTATTTATTTATTTTTTTTCCTTTATGTTCCCCCCCCCCCCCATCTTATTTTAGCATGTTAGCATGCTAACATTTGCTAATAAGCACTAGAGTCAAAATACAGCTGAGGCTGTTGGGAATGTCGTTAGCTTTGAAGGTTTTTGGTTTTAAAATAAAGTGTGGGACAGATTCAAGTTTTCGAGCTGATGATGGCGCTAGAAGAATAATCACTGGAGTTATTACAGTTCACCCTGAGGAAGGAAAAGTCATTAGGAAATCATCCTCTGGGGAACAGGAATATCTGTAGAAACCGTGAAGCCAATCATAGTTTTCCAGACATTTCAGTCCGGACCAAAGTTCTGGACCCGGCCGACACACCGGCATTGCCATCCCTCGAGCCGCTAGCATGGCTAACAGAACTGATAAAGGAGAGAGGGGTCTCTGATGATGTGCAGAGGGAGGGTTGAGAGAATAAACAGGCGAGATGGACGGAGGGCTGAGGAGCAGAGAAGTGGACAACAGGCATGATTGATGAGGTGGGGAGGGGAGGAGGGGAGCTTTGATGGCCTTAAGGGAGACGGTCTGAAGAGGCTCAGATCAGCTGTCTGCAGTCGAGCCTGCACCATTACATCATCGGCCCTGAGAAGGGGAGCTCAACAAAGAGAAGCAGAAGGCCGGGCCTCAGCTTTACAGTGGACGTATTGTAACGCTCCCTCGACTCTGAGTCTACTGAACTGTATAGATTTTGTATTACTGCTCGAGGATGTCCCTAAACAATTCCTCCTTTTGTAACACAACTCTGCAGCATTCACTAAAAAGACACTCCAAAGTCCCTCCGACTCCCAGTTGCGCTCCTTGATCTCACTTTTTAAAAGCCCACATAGGAGGTCAGTGTTGAGTTGAAAGTTGTGGGAAAAAGTCTTTGTTAGAACAGCACGTTTTAATGTTTTCTGACTACAGGCCAAGAACCACACCGTTTTTTGGTACCGGATCCCATGAAATCTCAACAAAAACTTAAAAAAAAAAAACCAAACATGTGGTGATATTCTATATTTTTCTTATTCTCTACAAATCCCATAAAAAGACCAACACTAAAAATGATTTAATCATACTAACACTTATTGTCTGTGTATCCAAATCCTGGTACGTGTTATCCTGGTAGCTCTGGCACAATGAGCCACACTGTTGCACTGGGTAACACGATGAACATGGGCACTGTAGTTTTAGGAGTTAGTCCCACATACGCCGTATTGCTGGTGGAAGTACTTGCTATCCCTTCAAATGTGTATTAATCCGCAGCTGAAAATAGGTCCCAACAAATGCACAATTTACTCCTATTTATTGAAGGAATATTTTGACATTTGAGACCTGCTTTTAACCTGAGATTGGATCAAATGGATACCTCTCTCTCATAGCTGAACAGTAAAGAGATAGTTACAGCCAGCAGCCGGTTAGCTTAGCATAAAGACTGGAAAGAGAGGAAACCGCTAGCCTGGCTGTTCAGTACATAACTCCCAATAATGCCACAACTTGTCATTTTTACACTCGGGTTTTAGCACAGACTAAACAAATTTTTAGCTTTAGGTGGAATTTGTTGCCTTAGGACAGAGCCAGGCTAGATGGAGAACAGCACTACAGGTAAGAAAGAAAAATATGTATTTTTTATGAATGCAAGTTCAATATTCTCTCTCCTTCTAGCTCTGGCTTTGGTCTCTACCAGCTCCTGAAGGAAATATCTGGCTCTTTAACCACTAAATGCTCCACAATGTTCACCAGCTAGTCGCTTACTTTTTCGTTCGGTGCTGCCCAGTTAGCACACAGTGACTTCTCAGAGTTTTTCCTTTTTGTTGCTAAAAAACAGCTGCCTGCTGCAGCCGAAACCAACGCAATAAAGAGCTGCGAACACAAACCCAAAACCAAACCAGAGTTAAGTGATTTTTTGGAAGTCCAGCTGACTGTGGGTCAGTGGTGTTTCTGCATGTTAATTTCAAACACGCTGAATGCTAATACATCAGTATGCTTCTTAAAGCCTCTTAATGGCTCTTAATGTTCCCTTCCCGTCATAAATGGCCGCTCTGTGCTGAGGAAACACAGCATGGCCGTTGTTAACAGGTCACACTTCGAATTTGAGCACTTTACAATTTACACGCCTCGAAGCAAATGCACGGCTGGACGTTAAATGCCTCGACTTTTATGCTGCCTGGGGCGCATGAAGCAGAGCTCCGGTCCCTGATGCACAAGTCAGCTGAGTGTGTGTGTGTTGAGATGAGGGATGGGGAAGCGAGGCTGCACCATGTGACTAACAGCATGATAGCACTGGAGGGATCTGACCTCTTTGAGAACAAGCAGTCTTTTTTTTTTTTTTTTAAACTTAAACTAATCATGATCCTTTTCTGTTTGATATTAAAGTAAAATAAAGTTTCAGACCCTTTTGACTTCATATTATGAATCATGACCAGCAGAAGTCCCTCACACACACACACGCGAAAAAAGAAAAACCAAACGCCTGATTAGTTCTAATGAAAGCGCTTGATTGTGTTTACACATGTCAGGAAGAGATTAGGGCAAAAGCTGCTGGTCACCATCACTGAGAAGAAAAGACTTGCCTTGTCCGTCAGGTTCTCTCTCTTCTCAAACATCATCTTGAGGCTGTTGAGGGGAACAGTGGGCTTCTCGGAGTCAGGCACTTCAGCTGCTGCTCCCTCCTGGCCTTCTGAATCTCTGCGGGGCTTCGCCTCCATGTCCGTCAGATCCTCGGGGTGAGCTGACTGCATCTGGTTGTAGCTCGCCTCAAAGTGAACCTGTGTGTCCGGCTCCGTATCCTGGTCTTGCGAGTGCGCGATGGTTTTCAAGGTGTCAGACTGGTTCTCGGTCTGAAATGTGGCTCTAGGTTTGGGGCCTGTTGATTGACTGATATGGGTCTGAGGGTCGGCAGGGCGGCAGGGTGTGGCTTGAGGTTGGGCTCTGTGGCTCGACGGCTGCTGTTGTTGTTCCCAGCGTTTCTTTAAAACACTCAGATTCCCGCTGCGCAGGTTTGAGGCTAGAGGTTCCTCAACCTGCAGAGAAACATAAGCACTCAGCTGTTATTTACACTACGAGATCCGATTCAGTCTGGAGACCCAAAATGCATTTTAATCCTGGGTTAAAAGATAAGGCTGGCATTATTCTGTAATTTTTACATCACTAAATCTCATTAAAAAAAAAAACAACGACCAAAACCAACAAAGTGTTAGTCCGTCTCCATACTTTGACACCCCCAGTCTGTGGCAATCAGCCCCAAGCCCATTCATTCCTACAGAAGACCTAAATCTTTAAATATTGTTTGCAAGTATGGTTTCATTTTTTTGGAAAGAGTCCGTAATCTTTCACTGGTCACTGTAGTTTTTAAGCAAGCATTACTCAAACGGGAGGAAATAGTGCATTTGTTGGGGACTATTTTCAGCGGCAGATTAATCCACATTTAGGGTAGCAGGACGGTGTGGGGGATTGGGTCAAAATAAACTACAGTGTGTGTGTGTGTGTGTTCATGGAGATGAAGGAACACGTCACCCAGTGCAGCGGTGAGTGCTCACTGATGTGGTTTTAATAGTTTTTGGTACGACAATGGAGCTCTGAGGCACAGAGCACAAAGATGGATCAATACTCGTCAGCCTTTTTTACTTTTTTTTTTTTTTTTTTTTTTTTTTTTTTTTTTTTTTTTTTTAAAACCACTCATAGGTAGGTCCACAAGACAAAGACCTCTTACTGATTTTGTGTCAATACATTTTGAAACTGAGTATTGAAGTAACATGATTTAGCATTTATGTATCAGACGATTCCAGAAACATTAGAGTTTATGTATCAGGACGATCCAGAAACTCCTGAGCAGAACTAAAAAATATCTGCAAATACTACTGGACCCAGGTCTGCAGGTCTACTAAGCAAACTACAGTCTAGGTCTGCAAGTATATACCATTATTAATTAAGTAAATCTACATGATGTCAGAAAATAGTGGAAAAGTCTACATGATGTCAGAAAATAGTGGAAAAGTGCCCATTATAATGTCCGAGAGCATAGGGCGACATATTCGAATTACCGACCGACAATCAAATCAAAAAAAGGAAAAAAAAAAAAAAAAGAGAAAACGATGAATCAAACAAACAATCATTTCAGCCTGAACACAAAAGACGCCTGTAACTGATTTGGTGTCCGTGTCAATTTTTGAATTTAGAACCGAATGAAACATTAATTTAAGCGTAGAAGTCAATTAACCAATAAGTTGTCTGTAAAATGTGAAGAAAGAAAGCGTCCATTACAATTTCCCTGAACCTCAAGGCGAGGTCCTCAAGTTGCTTGTTTTGTCTGACCAACAGGCCAGAACCAAGAGATATTCAGTTAACTTTCACAAAGGTTCATGAAAAAAATAGTTTGATTCATTGTCTGCCGATCGACTGAACAGCTGTAGTTTGAGGTCTATCATGCAGACACAGCATATGAGCACATAAGACAGACTGTGTGGCTGGCATTTTATCTTCTCACTCCCGTTTTCATACTCGTGCATCCACAAACAGTCCCACATCAACACTTTAAAATATGATGACTCACTGTTTCTAAGGCTTTGGCGGAGGACGCTCGCACTGTAGCGATGCTAGCTGCTCTCTGAATCTGTTTTTAGTTTGCTCAGTGAATTCCCTCAATGTTGGACTGACGCCACCTGATCCTCTAACTGCTGAATTAAACTAAAAAAAACCTCTAAATATAATACCGTCCACACAAACACACACAAGTTAAACTACATGTTAGCATTCATGCAAGCAAACACTTTCAGCTAAGGAGAAAAGACCGTAAGAGAAAGAACCGCACAGAAAGACAAAAGAGCCGTAAGCAGCTCGGCATGCACATCTATAAACCTGGATCTGCTGGGTGCAGAACAGAAAGCGACAGAGCTGGAAAAACTCTGGAAGAACTGCCAAAGGCGAGAGTAAAAACCTGAGAGAGAGAGGGGCTGATGACCAGGCTGTCCAGTTGGCGATGTGTGTTCGTGTGTGTGTGTGTGTGTGTGTGTGTGTCTGCTGGCCGGCTGGAAAAGCTACAAGCTGTCCCAGATGTGAGAGTCTTGAGAAGTGATCAGAGCAGCGTGAAGTAAGCTAGCCCACCCCCTACAACACAGAGGGAAGGAAGGGGGCGGGGAGGGAGAGAAATCAGAAACAGAGACGGTCAGCGAGGGAAAATAAGTCCAGGAAATGAGGGGGGGGGGGGGGTAAAGGGAGAGTGTTGGAAACCTAAACGGAGGATAACAAAAAAAAAAAATTTCCACAAAGACTAAACCTGGATAAATAATCTTCTGATAAGCCGTCTCCACTCTTCTATGTCTAATGTTTACTTTAGGGATTGAATTCACCAGTACGACCTCTGACTGTTTCCGGTCTCATGCTGCCTTTACTTTTTCCTCCTAGATAAAAGGATGATGCCAGAAAAATGCGACAGAACTAATTCATTTCCAGGAGTGACTACAAACAAGGAAAAACCCTTCCCAGTTCACAACTATCTCCATAAAAAGAAGACTTCCGCTTATGAACCCAAATATTGGACAAAGATGAGCTCTTGACCTGATGGTGGCGCTAGAGGAAAAGTCAGGGGATCACCAGAGTCATTAGGATTGATCCTCTGGGGATCATGAATGTCTGCACAAAACATCAAGGCAATTTATAGTCGAATAGTTGTTGGGGGATTTGGTGTTGGGCTGAGCGACTGACACAGACGTTGCTAAAAATGAACCTAAAAGTACAACTAAGAAAATTTCTGCAAAAAAATTAAATAAACAAATAAACAAACAAAAAGGGCTGCAATAAAATAACTGGGAAGTCACTAGTGGTACAAAAAGAAATGGTAACCTTCCACTATAAAACAAAGTGAGTTTGAAACTTCCAAAAACATAAACAGAACTATAAAAATTACAGAATCCAAACAGTGAATACACCAAAAGGCGAAAAAGCTCTTACGCCCTATTGATTTCCTTTCAGTAAAATTACACCAAGGAGGAGATGAAGATGTGGCTGGGCAAAAAAACCCAAAAACAAATAGAAGAGCAACAACACACCTACCTGAGGTTGTAAAGAGGCTTTCTGACCCTGCTGTGCTCTGCTGTGCTCTGCTCTGCTCTGCCCCCCCCCCCCCAGTGACGGTGTCTGGCACTAACAAGCCCTCCCACACAGACCAGGTGGGACGGAGGAGTCTTGTTACCGCTGCTGCATGACAGCACATGCTACTATGGCTCGCCTACTTTTGCTGCCTGCCTGAGTGTGTGTGTGTGTGTGTGTGTGTGTGTGTGTGTGTGTGGAGAGGCCGCTCAGTGTGGAAAAGCAGATGCCTCACCTCAAAACTGTAGCATGTGGTTGTGCTAGCAACTCTATACAGAGCAGGAGGTAGATTTACTCAAGTACAATAATGAGCTACTTTACCTGAGTTTTTCCATTGTATGTTTCTTTATACTCCACTTCATTAGGGACATATAGTACCTTTCACTCCCCTACATTTGTCCGAAAGTTATAAAATACCAGCTATATTGATCGTACATGCAAAACACATCAACTGATAATAACTGATGCATTATAATAAAACCACAGGCCCATCAACTAATAGGAATGGTAAAAGCCGTAACTTGTCTCAACAGGAAAGTGAGTGATGTCAATCCAGCCCAGTCTGTGCATGCCCACACAGTCCTGAGGGTAAAAAAACAAACAAAAAAAAAAAAACAACAAACAACTTCTTATCAGGTCGAAGTTAAAATACCAGCGGGGGTGGACTACGTGTGTGCAGGGTCTTTGAACTATCCAACAGTTTTTAAAAGTAGCTCAAATTAAATCCCCCGACAAAGCATCTACATTCAAAAGCTGCTTACATTTCAATGAATCAATAATAAAAAGCCACTAATGAAACGTATTTAATTGCGGAGTCAGGTACCATTTTTACATTTTGTTGCACAACAAATATGAAAAATATCACCTTTCAGGAGTTTGGGGGTTCTGTGATATTACAACCTAAAAAAACAAAAGGGGGGGCTACTCTGCATGGTGAGTACTTCTACTTTTGATAAATAAAGTACATAAACCTTTACCGCAGTCGCACGAATGCAAGACTTTTACTTTTAATATTGTTGAGTAAAGGATCTGAATACTTCTTCCACCACTGTGAAGGTGCGACTCTGTATACATACCAGACATATTTCATATTGAATACGGTACCTACCGTTTTCTTCTTCTCTGCGCTGCCCTCCTCTGCTGCCATCTGGTACCTGAGGAGGAGGCAGACAGACAGTGAATGGCAGAACTTTTAAATGGCCATACAGTCATCACAAACTGTGACAAAGTGAGAAGCAGAAGCAGCCGGACCTGCCTTATCCTGCGCTACACACCCAGGAAATGAACGGGAAATACTCCTGCTCCTCGCCAAAAGCATTTCATGCGTTACAGAAAAGCTGGATGGAAAATCTTCAGCCCAGGCTACGTCACGCAGAGGAGGCACAGGAAGTGACAAGCGGATTCCATGTTTTGTTCACCTCTGCTTTAAAAAAAAAAATTAAAAAAAGACAATCTGGGTTCTACTGTTTTATCTCAAGAAAAGATCTTTGTCTCACTTGTGGTTCAGTGAAGTTTTGTTTCAGCCTGAGCAACAGGATTAAGAAGGTAGACTTGGGAGCTCCATATCTGCATCAATGTTTATGTAGTTTTTAAAGCGGAAAACAAAAGAGATTCAAGTTGGTAAATTTGCCATTAGCCCGACTAATAGGGGTCTCTGTTGCTAACTTTGTACACTACCACTGGGCGTCACTCATGAGGCATATGAGACGACACTGGATGGACATGGACTCCAAGGCCGTACTTACCAGTTTAGAAACAATGTGAATCGCTGTTACTGTCCTATTTAGTTTTTTAAAAAAAATGAGACGTTTACACATTATGGTTAAAAAAAAAAAAAAAAAAAAAAGGAAAATGTTTAGTCAAAAAGAAATTATTATTATTTTTTTTATTTATTTTTTTTTTAAATGGCCGCACATTGACATAAAAAGTACAAGAGGTTCTTCAAGATGCAAAAAGAATCTGTATTCCCTGTGCAAATCATCTTCTGGGATCAATCTCCCACCTAATGCCAGCAAGTGCTCATGGGAATTACACACTGGGAGTACAATAAGCATCTGACTGGAAATTCACATGACTTAATGGTAAGAAAGATAAGTTGTTCAAATATATCTCGTAAATGTTAAATATAAAATCATTTGTAAATTATATATGTGACTCCAGATATGGAAAAGGCTTGTCCCCTCCAGGTTGGTGGAGAATCTTGGGGTCTTGTTCACGAGTGAGGGAAGGACGGAGCGGGAGATTGACAGGCGGATCGGTGCATCCTCCGCAGTGATGCGGTCGATGTACCGGTCTGTCGTGGTGAAGAAGGAGCTGAGCTGCAAGGCAAAGCTCTCTATCTACCAGACGATCTACGTTCCTACTCTCACCTGTGGTCATGAGCTTTGGGTCGTGACCGAAAGGACGAGATCCCGGATACAGGCGGCCGAAATGAGTTTCCTCCGCAGGGTGGCTGGGCGCTCCCTTAGAGACAGGGTGAGGAGCTCGGTCACTGGGGAGGAGCTCAGAGTAGAGCCGCCGCTCCTCCACATCGAGAGGAGTCAGCTGAGGTGGCTCGGGCATCTGTCCCGGACGCCTCCTGGACGCCTCCCTGGGGAGGTGTTCCGGGCACGTCCAACCGGGAGGAGGCCCCGGGGAAGACCTAGGTCACGCTGGAGGGGCTACGTCTCTAGGCTGGCCTGGGAACGCCTCGGTATTCCCCCGGAAGAGCTGGAGGAAGTGTCGGGGGAGAGGGAAGTCTGGGCGTCTCTGCTTAGACTGCTGCCCCTGCGACCCGGCCCCGGATAAGCGGTAGAAAATGGATGGATGGACTCCAGATATCAGACCCAGGTATGACAGGGAGTTTGTTACAATCTGTACCAAACATAACACGAGGAAAGCAACATGTCTTCGTGTTTTTGGCTGCTTAAGTTGTTGAATTGGAGTAGATTCAAGAGGCCTGAAGAGGAATAACAACTCAGTATTTCACAAGAAAGGAGCAGCGATTACAAAACATGTAGGTGGAAGGCTGCCTGCCCTCCTCCTTTTATACAATGGAGCAAAGGTCACGATGGGTCTTCAAATTCATTCACTTTAAATCGACCACTTAAAAAATATAATAGAATCTGGTTTCCCTTCATTGATTATGTGGAGAATTGAACATTCTGACTTTAATAAACATGTAATTTTTTTCTTTCATCTCAGCTTTTATTTGAATTTTATATATTTTTGCTTGTGGATATTGTATTTATTTTTGCCATACCCGCATATTTATGATATTTAAAAAAAGGGTCTACTGTGATATGACAAACTTGTACCATTATATTACTCTCAATAGGGGGAGTATGCAACTGTTTAATTGTTTTTTTTTGGTTATATGAGAAAACAAATTGGACCATTTCTTATACACCGGGAGGAAAAAAAACAAAAAAAAAAATACTGTAAACTATATATTCCTTACCCAAAAAGAGAGCAGTACTAACTCCTAGTGGTCAGATGGAGTATGTGCGGGGAGGAAACCGTGCAACCACCTTCTTCACAGATGAGTAACTTGATACTGTTGTGTTTAACAGGTGGAGGTGGGTGGGGGAGCCCTGGATGGTGGTTTCTCCTTCTATAATGAATTCACCCCAGTTTCACTCAGGAAAGCCTGCGAACCAGACACGACGCGAGCACAACTGGAGTAACAGGCTGGTTGCCGATGGTGCGATAATCATCATTTTTACAGAAAAGCGGAAACTCAAAACGGCTGAGTGGCGAGAAAGCGCTGTGAGGAAGACCCATGACCTCATTTCTGATCTGAAGCAGAGGAGACAGCAGGGTGGAGAGCAGCGGGGAGTATCTGCAGAGTGGCCGCTGGTAAATTATTAAACTCGTGGTGGAAGCCGGAGACCGAGTGAGCTAAAGTGAGGAGTGACTTACTTGGAGAAGCGCTCTGCGATGGCGTTGTTTTTACCCCGGGTAGAGACGATGGACAGCTCCTTGGCGGTGACCCTCAGTGACTGAGACGCCCACTGTCTGCGGCTGAACGGAGCGAGGGATGCCATCTTTGGTGCACGTCCGAGCGCTCAATCTGTCTTGTCAGCTTGCCAGGAACACTCGTCGTACCTCTGAGAGAGAGGAGAGGACACAGGAAGAGGGAGCACGTTGAGCCACGAAGAAAACCAAGGCAAAATGAGCTCACGTACTGGTGGGAAACTGTTGATTTTACCTACTTCTCCTCTGCAGTTTTGCAGCTTTATAACTGGAGAGTTTAAGCACAACAGGAGAAAACACCCTTCCTGTGCATTTAACATTTTCGTAACACTCTTCTCACACTGCTAAATAAATGTCACACATACCTCATGTGCGTAGTTAAATAGAGGCTGTAGAGGAGACGTGCCAGCTAGGCTTTTATATCAGCACAAAACAGTCACCCAGAAATCGATACATTTTGCCACACGACACATTTGACTGTGTGTGTGTGTGTGTGTGTGACCACAGCGGCATGGGCCGGCCTCGCTGTCTAAGTCAGAGTCAATAGAGCGCGTCACCCAGCCATTGACCATCTGTTCCCTGTGTGACACAGCTCTAACTGAGCCTCCAGGGCGACTACAGGCAGACAACAGATATGTCGGCGTCACACAAAAACCCCTTGTTGTATACACACACACACTTTCACAACACACACGTCTCTACCTGCTTCCCTCTTTTGCAACTTCACAGCCTCGAGGACAAAGGCAAGCAGACGCACGCAGCATCGCCGTCAGATTACAACAAATAACTGTCATCTGCGAGTTACATGCGCTCCGGCTGACTTAAACAACGAGGGTCGATGACGGCAGAGCCTCCAGGGTCCCGACTCATAGGCTCGACGTCACTCAGCAGGTGGACTATCGTGGGATAGTCAGGACTTGCCTTGTTAACTTCTACAACACTGTTTCCTTTGTGTTAAAAATCCCCCCCCCCCCCAAGAAACACTGAGCACCTATAATGTGACGTAGTATTCTATAAAACACCGGAATGTAGTGAAAAATGTCCAGCAGAATTTATTAGCGCGCAAGATGACGTCGTCATAAGTCTTGTTTTTTCCGAACAGGCCAATACCCAAACATATTCAATTCTGAGCAATTTAAAAAGACTCTGCGAATTCTCTCAGGTGAGAAGGCAAAACGATCAAATGTATGGCATTTTTCCCTAAAAAAGAAATTCCTTGAATGATTTATCGCCATCATCACACACTGTGGGATGTTGCCCAATTAGGACTGGCTCGTTCCTTTCTACAACCACGAGAATTCGGGATAGGTTGCTCTCCAATCGAGATAAGTCTCTTATTGGATGATTCGGGTTGACGCTAACCAATATTTTCACGATCAATTAACTGTATAAAATGTCTGGGAAATTGTGAGTGGTATTTTCACTATTCTGAGTCCAATGGGAGGTCGTCAAACGTCTTGTTTTGTATGACCAAAAGTCCAAAACCCAAAGATATTCAGTTTACAACCATATAAAAACATACAAAAACAGCAAATCACATCTAAAGAGGCTGGAAACAGCAAATGTTTGGATGATAAACGACTTAAACTATTAAAATCAATTATCGAAATTGTTGGCGATTTATTTTCTGTCGATCAACTAATCGATTATTTGCATAATTGTGTCATCTCTATGCAAATGTCCCTGCACGACAGTCCGGCTCAGGATCACAATCCTCTCCTACCGGGTCAAACACAAATGAGGGCCGATGGTGACGCCGTCCAGCTCTTCTCTTGTCACGAGGTTTAGATTACAAACAAAGCAGCATGTAAAACTGGTGCAGGTCACGCAAAGGCAACAATAAACACAAAATGACCAGGAACGAAGTAGCACCACCCCACCCTGAGGTTAAAAGAGGTGGATGCCTGGTTTCAAATTGTCAAAGGGATGAGAAGAATACATGGATGTTCTTCAAACTTCAAAGAAACACACGGTAAAGAAGCTTAACCTGCCATCAAGTCAAAAAGGAGACAAACCAGGCAGCCTACCTGCGACTATCCCGGCTGTTTTACTCCCTGACGCTGGTGCGTTTCAGACGTCTGCTACTTGTATAGTTCCTTCTCTTTTCGCTCCTCAGCTGCTACCACCAGTGCTTTTCAGTACACGGGGAAGTAGGAGGGGTCCCACCACTCCCACTTAAAAACCCCTCCCAGCCAATAACGAAGCCGCACTCACCTCCACCTGGCCGGCTCCCTCGCCGTCCAATCAGCAGGGTTCAGTGTTAGCGCAGAGCAAAGCTGAAGGTATGGGAGACTGGTAGTCTGTGGGCTCGCCAACCGTGTTGAACAACATGGCAGACAAGCAGCAGGGGGGGGGGCGAAAGGGGGAGGGGGGAATCCCACACTCGATTCCTGGAAACTGAGTGAACTGCAGACTACTTTCTCACAAGGTCAAGACTTCAGAGGATGTGACTCAGTCACAACCCTGTCTGACTCCACTGAAAGGAGGGGGGGGGGGGGGGGGGCATATACGCGAAAAAT
>CM022479.1:26976120-26992969 GCA_011952105.1 Coreoperca whiteheadi
TTCCTTAAAAAAACAAAACAACCACTATTGTTTCATTAGTCTTTATAATTAGTGCATTAAAATATTGGCCAGATGTTGCGTTAACAGGAAATATCGACTTGATATTTTGCGTGCTGTAAGGCTGTTGATGCTTGATGTTTGGTTCACAGGAGTCGATTCTTTTCTTCATTAGAAACATTTTATTGTCCCGTCTGACTCTCATTCCCACTATTTAAACTTCTCTTGATAAATTGCTTATTTTCCCCCAATCTAATCTAATTTCACTTGTATTCTACAGATTTGGACACACTTGTTTGACTCATTGTAAGGATTTTTTTTTTTTTTTTTTTTTTTTAAATCACTTGCTGAGGTGTTAATTGTCTCAGGAGTTCGGCTCCCCTCTTGATCGCTTGTTGCAGCCTCTGGTTTTAGCATATTGTGAATGTGAACAAGAGTCCACGACCAAAACGTTGCATCTTTAATCAGCTCGGTGCTGAAAATGTGCAGGAATTCAACCTTTTCTTTACTTGCTTAACATGAGGGAAAATGTCCTTACAAAGCCAGTGTGCCTCGTCATTACAGTTTGCCTAAATCATTTTAATAATGACTAGGTTTTGGTTAAACACAGCTTCCTTTGTGTCAAGTATTCCCCGCCACTGTTTCAGTGACAACCCAGGAAATCTTTATAACCAATAAAAGGGACTCTCATCTGCATTAAGTTTGCTTGCTCAATTAATTGATTTTGGTCTATAAAATAAATTAATCTAAAAATAGGGAAAAATGCCCACCACAAACTTCCTAGAGCCCAAAGTGACATCAACATGTCTTATTCTGTCTGAATAACTGTCCAAAGATATTCAAGTTACTATAATTTAAGAGAAGGGAAGCAGCAAACTCACAGATGTGAAGCCAAAACATTTCAATATTTGGAATTTTTGCTTGAAAAATGACTGAAATCAATGGTGAAATAGTTGCAGATTATTTTCTGTCAACTAATTCTAATGGTTTCACTTCTTTACACGGTTGTCATTCATCCTTTTAGAACTAATTCCTCCTCTATTCTCCCATTTTACCTCCATGAGGTTTGAGGTGGCACACTGAGGCCCTCTGGGATAATCAGACTTGGGCTCTGTGGTGGCCCTGAAGACTTTCAGCTCCATCAGCGTCACGTTAACGGTCACTCTAATCCCAAACACATGATGGCTGGGATTCTTTGGCCGTGGGGAGGGACTGGCCCGCCTCATCTCACTTCAGAAATTCCCAAGGATTCCCGCTCCAGGATTCCTGAGAATTTCAAGCCAATGGCTAAAAGGTTAGTTTCATTTTCACCGACAGCATTGTGGCTGGGCTGAGAGCTGTGCGCGGGTTAAACAGCAAAGGAAGAAGTTCTCCTTCCGTCTCAAACGTCAGCACTTAAACAGGGTGTGCAGGATAAAGACGTGGATCCAGGCATCCACTCTCACTTTCATGAAATGCAACAGTTTTGATAATCACTGAATCGTTTGAGTCCTTTTTAAGCAAAAAAAAAAAAGAGACTCCATTTGCTTTCTAGTTCCAGCTTCTTAGAATGTGAGGATTTTAAGCTTTTCTCTGTCGTATGTGTTAGCAAACTGAACATATTTGAATTTTGGACAGTTTGTCAGACAAAACGAGACATTTTTCACTCTTTTCTTACGTAAAATAATAATTAATACAACACAAAGCTATTAATAATCTGACTCTGCAAAGTAGCTAGTAACTAAAGTGGAGTGCCTCTGAAATGTAGTGGAGTAGAAGTATAAAGTAGCATGAAACTGTACTTGAGTAGATGTATTTAGTTACATCCCTCCACTGATTAAAACGAGCACATGTGGGTGTGTGTCTGTGCACGATAAATCAAGCCCTCTACGACGCAGCTACATGAATATACCCCATTCAGATGGTAAAGGACAGACAATGAGCTGATGCCACAGTTCAAGCGTGGACACGCTCATCAGATATGAAGTCATCGGCATAGATCAGCGTCTGGGCTGTGACTCACGGCGTCATTAGGAAAGAGAAATGATGAGTCCTCGCTTGCACTCAGTCATCTTCTCAAGCTCAAAAACCTGTTCTAATGCAGGACAAACCAGGAAAACAAACAAACAAAACAAAAGAAAACAAAACAGAAGACACAGACATCTCCCCACACAAATATAGGCTACAACTAGTCTTCATTCGTCCAATCCTGCTCCTCTCTGTTTGTTCTGATGATCATCATCATCATCATCGTCGTCATCAAACCGGCCACCGTTGCATCAAACAAGTCAGGAGTTTCGTTCGGTGCATTCTGGGTTCAAATTCAACGCCAAGAGAACCACAAGTTTAGACTCTAAAGAAAGTTAAAAAAAAATGCTCAGAAGCAGATTCCTCCCATGTTTCGTGGAAGAGCCCTTTTTTAAAAAACACCCAGTCCATGTTGTAATATAGCCATGCCGGGCAAGGGTTAGACGGGAGGCCGTCAAGATCTGTTTATTGGTCCCAGGAAGTACTAATAAAAACAGTTGTAGGCTACGACGGGGACTAACAAAGACGTTATTGGTTGCATTTTGGGAAGAGCTGGGAGTTTTTTTTTGGAGGTTTGACCGATATTAGAGACTAAAAAGACAATATTTCTCAGCCTCTGCTGCTTTGATTTTGACGGGTCTTTTTTTAACTTATTTTATTTTATCTGTCTCTTGCAAGTTCCCCAACTTTATAAAACTCAAGTCACTGGAGTGCCCCTTTAAAGACAAAGGCAGAGCCGCAGCTTGTGAACAGGCAGGGCAGGCAACTGCTTGGGGCCCCAGGCCGTTGGGGGGGTGTGTGTGTGTGTGTGTGTGTGTGTGTGTGGGGGGGGGGGCATTGAGCAATGTCCCAAAATGAGGCAACCGCATGAGGATGGAGCCTCGTGGCGGCGCTACAGGAAAAGTCGGACTCCTCCTCTGAGCGCCACAGATATCTGAACCAAAGTTAAAGGCCCACCGGCCTAGCCTCAGAAGCCACTGCGGGACCCTTAAGAAGGGTCGCTGTTTCACAGACGGTGTTAATGTTAGAGCTTCTGCTCTGGGCTTTCTAATGCACTTCGCAGGTGTTGCTGTACAGCACACCTGCCGTAGCCGACGTACAGCACGTGGCCTGCTTCGGGCGCTGAAGCCGATGACCAGGTCCAGGGAGACCAACCTCTGCTTCCACTAACGCACCGACGGCGACGACACGGCAGACTTCCGTTCGCTCACTTTAAGAGGGACAGGTCTTCTTCCCACCAGACTGCGAGACAGGTGCAGCTCAGGTGAACGCTGACGCACGGCCCTGTCCCGACACGCGAGCGCTCACCCACGGCGGGGGCTTGTTACCGCATGTTTCCATCCGCACACGATTAACGTTACTCAGTCGCATTTCACAACACATCACACTCACCTGAGCTGCTGCGGCAGGTAGTCTGTCCTCAGTCCTCAGACTCACAGTTCCGCTAACGGGAGGCGCAGCAATTAACGCAGACTTTAATCAGTTAAAGCTGTCGCGAGGGTGACAGGTATCCTTCCGCCAGGTGGTTGTGTCGGTCGGCGCATTAATACCTGAACTGAACTGTTCAGCGGTCGGGGGGGGAGGGGGTTTATAGCTGCTTCAAATGCAGAGATAAGATAAACTAAACTTTATTGATCCAACTTTGGGACACTTAAAGTGCCACAGCTCTAGAAGTACAAGAACATAGATAAGTAAGACTAGATAAAGATCTACAATACTATAAACATTATGAACATCCACTTCAAAACGTACTTAAAGTAGAAGTACAGAAGCAAAATGTACTTTAAGTATCAAAAAACTACTCAGAAAACTAGCCCCCTGTGAGTGTTATATTATTATATATTATATTATATTTTCTGTTATGTTCTATTTGTGTAGCATGAAGGGACCGCACGCTTTCATTATATTACACAGCCTTGTGCTGTGAAATGATAAATAAATTACCTTGTACTTGTGTTATTTTATGTCCATATTGATGCACCTTTTGGTCGAGGTGGAGCTATAGGTTTAACTACTTCATTTACAGGAAGGATTATATTATATCACACAAAAGAAAGATACAATTCACATATTCCTGTTCATTTGTTCTCTAATCTTTGCTGTTTTATATATTAGAAATAATAATTTGACGTCAGTGGGCCTCGAACAGTTTAAATAAACCTAACACCTCACAGACATCTGAAACATGACGAGGGGCCTCACAGGGGTCAGAAGCCAAAACAGTTGGGAACCACTGGTTTAATCATTAACAATGCACAGTATTTTATTTAATAAAAATCTTAATCTGAAGCTGTCAGAGAAATACATTAGTGGAGTAAAAAGTACATTACTTCCCTCTGCAATGTGGCGACATAGAAGCATAAAGTAGCACAAAATAGTAGTAAAGGACAAGTACCTCAAAATTGTACTTAAGTACGGCTGCTGAGTAAATGTTCGAGTACTTTACTTTCCACCACTTCAAAATAAAAGTCTCCACTTTACCAACTTGGGATTTTACAGATATAATGTGTTCAAGTGTTCATAATTTTAGTACATCACACTGCTATATTTATATAGCCAGTTACCAGTTCACAGCAATTCTTCAGACCAGCATGGTTTGTAGAAATTAGACTTTAGTCCGGCAGGTGGCGCTGTGGCAATACAATTAAAATTTATTAGGCAGCTAATTGGGCAGTGTTCCGATTGGGCCACTAGATGACAGACGACAACAACAACAACTGTGAGACTAACCTTTCTCATCCATGTATGTGTTGTATGTATGAGTCTATTTATCTCTATCTATCCATCTAAAGCTGCCCATTCTTCTTCTTCTTCTTTTCCTTTCGGCTGTTCCCTTTCAGGGGTCGCCACATCTAAAGCTGCCCATTGCTCAGGATATTTTCAGTTCAGACAATGAATGGCTTGTGCTCAATGTCATCCCTCATACATGGCAACCCACCTACATACTTACATAAGTATGTGTCCTGCAGCTCCACTCTTCACTGCTATATTTAGCCTGTTTTGGTCACACAGATATGAGGAACATTTTCAGAGGCATACACAAGTTTCACAAGCCCCGGGAGACGCGAGCAGACAACAAATGATGATGTTGATGATCAATCACTCTGCCCTTTTAATGGCCGCACTCCACCGGCGTCGTGACGGGGAGAGCGAGTCAAGCCTGTGGAAACAGCTGTGTAATGTCTTCTGTGGCTCTGAAGGGAGCCAGGGTTGGAAAAAATAAGCCTGACGATATCAGCGGGGTTATCGCGGCTTGAGGCTTAAAGGGCCAGTTCATCCCAAAATCAAAAATACACATTACCACTTCTTACCCCAAGGGCTGTTTACCCATCTAGATTAACCAGTGTTGGAGATATCGGCCGTAGAGATGTCTGCATCTTTTGAATACTATGGGGCTGCATGGCACTCGGCTTGTGGCGCTCAAAGCGCCAAAAATAATAATAAGCACATTTGAAAAACTCAGCAGCAACGTCTCTTTCCAGAAATCACGACCCGGTTGCTCCACAGAGTTGTTGTGAGCAGGTTCATGTGGGAACTGTTTTCTTTCCATCGATGGAGACAGATAACATATGATGATCTTATACAACATCATTCATTGCTGTGGATTAAACTAACCAACAGTATATAAAGCAGTTCAAATGAGCTCAACATCTACAAAAGCACAATGCAACACACACATTAATGCTGCAGTAATGTTAATCCAGAAACATCGGATATAACAGGAAAACACAGACAGGGACCATTTTACTGCACAATGAGTGCTTTTACTTTGATGCTTTAAGTACATTTTGCTGATAATACTTACTTTTACAGCTGCTTCAAATGCAGAGATAAGATAAAATAAACTGTATTGATCCAACGCAGGGAAACCTTAAGTAAGGTTTTGAATGCCGGACTTTTGCTTGTAACAGAGTATTTTCACAGTGTGTTATTAGTACTTTGACTTAAATAACGGGTCTAAATACCTCTCTCTTTCTTCAATATGCCTTTCCTGTGTGAATACAGTAAACACCTGCTTAGAATCAGTTTTGTATACGATGGATTTAGGACACGGCAACACTGCCATGGCTTACTGGGACACTCGAATGGGACGGAGCCGTCAGTAATGTTATTACCCGTGCCTTTTCTACTGTGACAGGTCAAAGCGCTGTGAAAAAGGCCTACTTTTCTGATCCATTTGGGGATGAACACTAGTACCCTTGATGCTAGCCAGACTCGGGTTAGCAAGACACGCAATGTAGAAGATGGACATAAGTCTGACGGGGACGAAGATGAACTTTCTCAGCTCTCAGAGGCAGGCGTGACAAAAGAAGTGTGTCCTACTAAGACAATAACAACATGAAGACTTTAGACCCTCCGTGTTCATAGCAAGGGATGCATGTAATGCAGACTCTGCTCAGGTAGATGAAGGAGCAATTAGACCTTGACCGATAAATCAGCCTGGCCTATACTATCAGCCAAATGTTAGCCTAGCATAGATATTTGTATTTGTCGGCTGCTAAATGCCATAGATACGTTTGCAGTAATTGAGAAACACTCTTTATTACATATTTTGTCCACCAGAGAGCACAGATTAGTACATTTTTCAACTGCAAAATGTCCCACTCAAGAGAGCCTCATCAAAAATGTTTTATTTTGTGGGTTTATGTTAAAAAATGAAAATTGACACATGTTTTGTTACCATATTTAAACTCTCAAATATTGAAATGGTGTCAGCCTCAAAAATCCATTATCAATGGGCCTCTGTTCAAAGGTTCTGCAGTGGTACTGCATTTCATTCGCCAACAATACAAACGTATTCTGATGTACTGTGATGTCAAGTAAAATACTTGCACGTAGTACTTGTAAATATATGCTTGACACATCTATAAAAGATTGTTTTGCAAAATTAAACTGCATTTCTGAGCTTTCAAAGATGTCAAAGTTGTCGAAACATAACATTATGTAGTGTTACGTGTATGTGTGTGTGTGCATGTAGAGTTGAGGATCTTGGCATCAAAGAGCAACAGGTTGTGTCCGCACAAAGACATGGCGGACAGGCAACCGACTCACATGCAAACACACACGTTCTCAAGTGGAAAAAGGCTGAAATAAGGGGGGGGGGCAAAGCAGAGTCGTTTTTCACACTGACGACCTAGTTCAGGAGGTAGGACGTTCCAGCTCCCCCTCTGCTGTGACTGGAGGAAGAAAATAAAACAAGGGTGGAATCTGCACATGGCTTTAATTTGGAGTTTCGGGGGTCCTTCTTTTTCAGCGTGCAGGAAACACGGTTGAAAAACGTCAGTAAAGTTTTGGGGTAAAAATGGAAAGACGGTCGGTCCCATGGTTTGATCCGGAGCAGTCTGGGGTTGATTTCTTGTACCATTTTTGTGGCAAAACCAGTTTCATCTGGTTTGGATTAGGTTTTTCACTCCTCGGTTACATACCTCGCTTGTCATGTTGTGACATAGTATTATGCACAGAGTAAGTGTCATTTGCCTGGAAGTCATTTCATCTCCTGGTTTAACTAAGTAAGTAAGTTAAGCCTTTGTTTGTCCCGTAGTGGGGAAATTGCATTTAGCAACAGCAGGAGCACAGCAGTAAAGCAGCAGTGTCACACACATTATGATAAAACAGAGAACCCTAAAATAGAACTAAAATAGACAATACATAAGTGGGTTGAAAACTATGCTAACAGGTATTGCACGTTTTAAAAATTGCACAGTGAAATTGCACATTACTGGTGTAAATATTAAAAAGAGCTGCATGTTAGCAGTGTTCACTGTGCAGTCTGACTGCAGCAGGAAGAAAAGACCTGCGGAATCTCTCCTTCAGTAAAGTCCGTTCTCACATGACAGAGGAAGCAACATTTTGCCGCAAAGGATCCACGAGGTGTCTCTCTGAATGCAGTACATCAATGACAAACACATCTCTGACGGCATACTTGAATTTGTCGACCGTTACTTCAGGCACGTGCTGGACAGCTTTGTCTGTAAAATCTACATCGCGCAGGTTGCGACTGCCGGTCGGGGCCCGCCGCAGTTCCACAGGTAACAACTGCAAGGCCCCCTGCATGCTCTGTGGAGAAAACCCCCAGCTTTGTCTGAGCTGGGTTCTGTCGCTCACAGTTGTCGCTATGTTCATAAAATGTCGGCAGTTACGGGCAACCATTTTAAAATATCGGTGCTTGCCCTCAAATCTCATTGCACCTTAACAAACGCAGAGGCCCATATATTTCCATCTGTCTTGCGCAGTAATGACACTTGGGTTCAATAACATCCCCAAATACAGCCTTCATTTCTGTCAAGAGCTCTTGAACAAGTACATTTAACAACAAAAGATTCTCTCTTCTCAGCTTCGGAGCAATAACAATGTCAGTAATCAGATCCAGTGACACCAACACAGTGCAGTCTTTCTGATGACTGTACTGGTCTCTCCTTTATGTATTATGTGTTTCTCTGTATGAGCGTTGCTAATATCTAGTTTAATAACAAGTGGAATTACACCCTCTTATAAATTGTGCATTATCTCTGGTGGTAAAGCGTTTGTTACATCAAAATAATGCAATTCCTCAAAAGGCTGAAGGACTGTGCATGCACCGTGTGTCGCTTTATCATTGATGAACCTCAGTTGTTCTTAAAACAATGTTGTCTTCCTTGAACAAGTGTTTTGTATCTCCTGAAGTAGCCATGCAATAGCGACAAACTCTACCAGAGTTAAATGACATTGTGAGCTGATAAGTTGTCACCAGATAAAGTTGGAAGAGCAAAAAACTTTATAGCCAAGTAGGTTTACATCACATTTTTGGTGCGAAACAATAAACATAGTAGAAACATCAAGAAGTATAAAGAAAGATAAAGCAAGTACTGCAGGTCCTTCACGGTAGCCTGTTAGAAATTCACTGTGTCTCTGGGTTATTCTCAGACAGGATTTGATCCTCTTGAGATCAGTAATTTTTCAGCACCTTATCAATGGGTACATATCAATAGGAGCCCACTGTATGTCCTACAGAGTCCCTTAACTTATAATTCACAGGATCCGTCATGTTACGCTTGAATTTAAAATGGTCTTTATCATGTATGGAGATCAGAACAAAAACCCTTGGATTAAATGACCTTGTTCTGAACTGGACTTTCTGATACATCAAAACCACTTTTCTGCAGGTGGTAAGCTATAAAAGCACATAGTTCTCCTTAAAAATTATTTTTTTTAAAAACCCAGGAAGATATTAACATCATCAACAATTTCTTGTTTTTCTCTCTACATGTCAGAATAAACTCAAAAAGGTTTCCTCTGCAATTGAGTAACAGTTTTGCCATAGATGGGAGGACTTTCAATAACCGCGTCTGTCCTAGGCTCATCAAAACGTTTATTATGCTACCTCATCACTTCCTTTTCCATTGTCAGGACATAAAACATTGTCTCTATGTTTCAGGTGCACAAGTCGTCTAAAATACTCATATTTAGTTCATGGTGACTGGCAGTCATTACGTCCACATGTAATAGAAAAATTTACTTCATGGGCATGAATAAGTCCTATGTGCTGAATTAGTTTCATCAAGGTGAATGTTCTCCTGGAGCATTTTGGAGCACTGGTACGGACGAGGCACGGTGGCGTCAACAGAGGTGATTTATTGGCCTAGTGGCAGTTATTGGCATAGGCTGGTCACCATCCTCAACTATGTTGTTGGCAATGTACCCTTGGAGGAACATCGGAGCGTTCTTTACGTGCCTTGCGAGATCGAAGACGACGTACTTGCTGAAGGCTGGGAAGATCCCTGCGTCAGTTCCTGAGCTGCGGCGCACCTCAACGCCGTCCACGGTCAGGGTGTTGGGAGGTCTCCTGGTGAAGGCCATTTTTCAAGTCCTGATCAGTCAACTGCATAGCTGGGTACGGGGTGTCAGGGTCACACAATTCAAAACCAAAAGGGAAAAAAAGACAAACAAAGCAAATGAACAGGACAGCCTTACCATTATATCCCTTATATGTACAAACAAAATCCTGATGAAGGGATAGTTCACTCATTTTATAATATTATTTTACCTGCTCTCTAAGGAGGTGGAGGCAAGGAAACAATAAAACCTTCAAATCTAGGATAAAAAAATACTTTAGATAACTTTTTTTGTATTTGGCCTAACACACACACTGTTTCCTGATATTGTACCTTAACATTTAGAAGAAACGGTACATATATGTAGCTTTTACTGCTTGGTTACATATGCTGTATGATTATGCAGCGGTGTAGATTGGACCTTGGTTACATTCGCACCGCGAGACCATCTGACCGTGACCTTCAGCGGGAAACGTGTGACCAACCTGATCATTGAGCACCGCGTCCACAAAGTCTCTCTATCATGGGCCAACATTCCAGATAAATGCCATTTCACTCATGTGTCAGACAGCAACTGAGCTCAGTGCGGAGGCCCAGCAGAGACCCTCTCTACCTCCCCCAACCCCCTTTGTTTTTCACCATTCAATATCTTCACAGGCGATTAGGCGTCATACTTAAAGTCTGAGTGGACGTGTGATGAATTGGCTGCATTTCCAGTCTTTGTACTCTCCATGTTTCAAAAAACACATGAAACCAGCGTTGGGAAAATATCAGGAATGCAGGGATGATTGTGTTGTTCTGTATCTATGGTTCATTGTCTTGTCTGATGCAGTGATGACAGCGTGGTTTCATGGCTGAATGAACAGTGTCCAGAAAGAGCTCGGGGCGCTTTGAGTTCACGTGAAATATCTCTGACCCACTCTCTTTCTCTGTCTGTCTTTTTTTTTCTGTCTCTAAATGTCAAATGCAACTCAGTAGATTTACTCAAGTACAAATTCAAGATACTTTTGCACTACTACATTTCAGAGGCAAATATTGTACTTTCAACTCCACTACATTTGTCTGACAGCTTTAGCTACTATTCAGATTACAATTTTTCTTACCCTTCCTGTCTGGTGAAAACCACGAATCTCCAAATGTGGTGATTTCTTATTTGAATTTTAATGATGAACTGAAGCATGGAGTGTTACTTTACGGGTTAAGAAAATTCTCCTACTTCTTAAGCTAAATAAACTATTTAAAACCCCCCGCGGATTAGCTGGAAAATGCGTCGTCACAAAGCTGAAAACGGGGCTGTTTTTCTGAGCTCATGAAAAGTGGACATTTTTAGAGGTTTTCTGTGTGTCTGTCCATGCTTAAACTGTACATGTTGTTTCTTGTACACGAGTCATTCGTGAAAAAGAGACCATGATCTCAGCAGGACTCCTTGTTGAAATAAAGGATTGAATAAAGAATAACAAAAAATAAACGAAGCAGTTGAATAAATGTAGTCGAGTAAAAAGTACAATATTTTCCTTTGAAACGTAGTGGAGTGGAAGAATAAAGTGGCATGAAATGAATATACTCAAGTAAAGTACAAGTATCTCAAATATGTACTTAAGTGCAGTACTTGTACTTTGTTACATTTCACCACTGCATTATAGAGGCCCCATCTAGCCATCAAGGATGATAATAAAACTCTTTCTTAAAATCATTGTTTCAGCGTTCAATGACAGACATTCAATGCCTTTAATATTTTTAATATATTCTGTTATTCTTATTGGGCTGTTTATTTTTACTTCCTTCCTCTTTTTAAACGTATTTTAGTATTTTAAATGTTGTTTAAAGTGCCTGCTCTTTTCTTTTTTAATTTGTAAAGCACTTTGAGCTACATTTAGTGTATGAGAACTTTAAAAATAATTATTATTTATGTGTCAGAGTGTGTTGGCAAAGCTTGACAAGGGATGATGACTTGAATGGTTTATTCACTGACTTACAGGCAGGCAGACAAAATCCATAACCCAACAGGCAGACAGAAGCAACACGGCTATGATGACAAACCGACTAAGAAGTTAGGAAAACCTCGACCTAAGTACTCTCAGGTAGGGGAGAAAATGAGACACGGGTCTGATGGAAACGATCAGGCCTATCAAGGACAGGAAGCAATACTAACACGAGGAAACAGACAACTTACAAAATAAAACAGGAACTAACAGAAACAAAACCCAAAACCCTGACAGGAACAGACGTGTTCAAAATAAAACAGGCACCGGCAGCACATAAACCCAAAGCAGGGACATTATGTATCACTTTATTATTTATTTTTTATTATGAAACGTAAAAGTTGTTCTTCTCTTTTAATGGCATTTTTGTCTTTACCTGATAACATGAGAGTATATGGACAGAAGAAACACGGGTCGAGAGAGGGAGTTGAACACATGATATGTTGGTTAACCACTCAGTCACAAGGACGCCCAAAGTTGCTGTCCTTTCTTAAATGACACAAACATTCTGAAAACCAAACACTGCAGGAGACGTGGCCAAGTATGTCCTCGTTCTATGGATACTCAACACTCCTATTAAAGCCATCTGTAAAGTTTTCTGTGCAAGATGCCCTTTATCTCTATATTTTTGAAAATGAAAGCACTTTATGACTGAGAATATAAGCTGCAGAAAGCATATGGTGAGAGATGCAGGCCTCGACCCCAGACAGATAAAGCTCTAGTCTATATTCTGAAGAGCTATTCTACGTCTGAGAGACTGAGGGGGCGATTTTACAAGGAGAGTGGGGCTGAGGGTAGGAGGTGGACAGTGGCAGACTGACTAAAATGTGGACAAAAGTAAGTGGGACAAAGGTAAAAGGGACAGGGTCTCTGGGACAAAGGTGGGAAGACAAAGAGTTCAACAGCAAAGTGGGTGAGATAAACAGATCAATACTGGGAGTTTAACCAGTTTCCAGCACTGATCCCCTAATCTCGCTGTGGACGTCACGACTTGTTGTATCCATGCGGGGCAGATAACTCAGTTTGTACAGACACAAATAAACAGTACATCTAGTTTCGTACTGATTTGCTTGATATTTGTGGGTGAAATGATGAAATAAAAACAAGTCTAAGCCCTTAGATGACTGCATTTTGTCCAACACTAAAGGAACAGTTCAGAATTGAATATCTATTCCTTTTACGTGCATATTCGAGTCCATGCTGTGGGTAGGTTTAACATCACAGTCATGTATCCCTTTACTGCACACCAGTCACGCAGGTTTAAGTTACGGAACGTGATTAGACCTGCTAAACATCAGCATGTTAACATTGTCGCTTTGAGAATGTTTGCATACTAACGGCATTTAGCTCAAAGCATCTTTCCCTCTCGCACCATCATCTATCTAAATATTTGCAAGACAAATGACGCTCCCATCAGCCTCTCTGTCTTTGGCGCTAATTAGCTAATATTACCATGCTAACCCACCAAACTAAGATGGTGAACATGGCAAACATTGTACCTGCTAATCATCGGCATGCTAAATGCTAATTGTCAATGTGAAAGAGTTAGCATTTAGCTCACCCGTGCTAATGTGCAGCTTCACAGAGCTGCTAGCGTGGCTGCAGGCTCTGAGTGTACAGCAAAACTTAGTCTAGCAAAACTACAGCAGGTCAAACATACTTCAGTCAAAGCTAACATGATACTTCATTGGTGTGTCACAATGAATCTAGGGGGGCCATTTTTAGGGATTCACGTTTTTGTTTTTATTGCTATGATAACCTCAAGTGTACATATTTCCCAGTATTAATGCAGTGAAGGAGCAGGAGAACGTGTGTCAGAAGGAAATCTGATAGACTTAATTAATTGAACAAATACATGTCACCTCTAATAGGTGTGAACCAGGCAAACACACACACACACGCCGTGCAGAGGGCTCTGGCCAAGAATTTGCAGGATCGACCGGTACTTTTGCTGCAAAGTTTTTTTATTCTACCAAACACTGTGTTGACTAATCAAATACCTGCAAACTCCCATTGCTGTGGTCCTGTGGTTTACATTGCAATCGTAGTGACAAAGGATGGAATTACTGCCGTGGGAAACAATGAATAAATTATTAACAAATTGCTGTAACAATATCTCCTTTAATTATTTGGCGTAAAGCTACATCGCTGTCTGAACGTTGCTACGTGGATGCCTTCACCTGTTGTAATATGCTGGTGTATTCAGAGTGCTGTGCTGTTCCAAGGTCAGTGAAATAAACTAAATCGGAAGGATTGAAGTTTATTTCCACTTTGCTTTCTAAGAGCTCAGGTAATTTGCTTTATTGTTGGGGCCGACATTTTGTGAAGCATTTGGGAATTCAAGTGAATCTCAAAAGTTGACTGAGCAAGAGAGATATTTTCTCTTATATTTTCAGCTGGCGCTTTTGTGTTGTGGAACTCTTACTGCCCCCCCAGTGCTAGAGCTTCCTGCCGGCAGTCTCTTTAACAAACATGTTAAGTTAAGATGAGACTGAGAGAATAAAAGAGACCCGAAAAGACAAAAGACATCCGCAAAAAGATAAAATACAGAAAGTCAGACACGCATGTAGGAGGGGGATCTTATCTGTGTGTGTGTGTGTCTGTTCCTTTAATAGGAACATGTGTACCGTGACACAGTGGACTCTGCACATTGGCAGTTTTCTATGGTCTCAAAGTCTGTTATAAAAACGCTATGTAGACATTGTTCTCAGGGTGATAAAAATGGCTGAGATCATCCGAATGAACAGACAGAAATCATCACAGACACACAGATACTGTTCTCGCTCACAGCTCGCCTCCCTACAACCTCACAATCTGTTTCTCATCTGTTTCTCCCAGTTTATCCTGTAGTTCCCATCCCCCTCACCCCTACTTCTCTTTCTTTGTTTTTCTCTTCCCCCCACTGGGACGAAGCAACACAAGACGAGTGTGTCCCCCCACCTCCCTTGAACTGCTTATTCTCTTAGTGAGCCCTGTGAATAGACACTAGGCAGCCTTGGACGTCCTGCTTGTTGGGGTCAGATAAATATTGAGGAGAAAACAGCTGCCTTTTGGGAGAGGGTCCAGCAGAACTGAAATCACGGCTTTCTCAGTAGTTTGGTCCTGATTTGGGACACAAGGACAGTTCAAACTCCATACAGACAAACAAAGGTGTCCTCATCCAAACTCACTCCTGCCACTCTGGGCCCCTTTCTTCCACCTCCTCATTAGCAGAAACAGAGTGAATATTCCAATTAGGAGCTGTCACATCGCTGTTCCAGAAGCATCCTCACATGCTGTCAGCCGGAAACATTTGACAGAAGATGGTGATGGTTGCAGTAATTAAACTAAAAGCACATTAAAAGAGGTGGAGCCAGTCCAGACGCTCAAAACGCTTCCCAAGTGCAAAGCAAAGAGTTCATCTTTTTTTTTTCTTTCCTGAGAGTATTGGAAGTCTTGCAGGGGGGCCAAGGTCCGATTACATTTACTGTTACAGGGTCAAGAGCATGTGATTCTTTTTTTTTAGTGGAGGATGAAGAATGTTGATTAAATCAACTGTGCTTTAGCTTGAGAGCGGCTTGTTGTATGCTATGGGAGTGTGTGCACAGTAATGACATTAGAAAAATTATACCCAAGCCAAGGGCGTAACTTTGGGTTGAACATTGGGGGGGGGGGTTGACATCTCCATCCATGTAGGGGGGGTCCGGGGACATTTCTCTGCATTGAGTGCTAAAAAAGTACATTTTCCTGACCATACTTTAGCACTTTTATGTAGTTTATCATTAGATCTGCTACTCACACTCACAGTGGCCATTTCTCTGCATTGACTACTTCTTTAAAACTTTAAGTATATTTTCCTGATATTTTGATACTTTAAGTAGGCGTATATTTTCCTGATGATGCTTTTGTACTTTTATGTAGTACCAGTGGTGGAAGAAGTACTCAGATCCTTTACTTAAGTAGACGCAGAAACATCATGGTCTAAAAGCACTCCATTACAAGTTAAAGTCCTGAATTCCAATTGTTACTAAAGTAAAAGAAGAAGTATTATCACCTAAATGTACTTAAAGTATCAAAAGCAAAAGTAATCCTTATCCAGAATGTCTCCGTTTACGGTGTTATATTATTATAGAATCGTGTTTCTATCACGAGCGAATACGCGTTTTAAAGTGGGAGTTTGTCAATGTGGAGCCAGTTTTAGGACACTTTGTATACTCCTGGGTAGATCACTAGTGAAGTACTGTATCATGTTTTTATGTTAAAAGTAACTGGTAAGCATGTGTCAAATAAATGCAGTGAAGCAATAGGCCCAACATTTCAATCTGAAATGTAGAAAGGTGGAAAGTAGCATAGCATGTAAATACTCCAATAAAGTATGTGAGAATTGTACTCAGGTAGAGTACTTGAATAAATGTACTTAGTTTACATTCCAGCTCTGTGTAGGACATCATTGGATATACTACATACACTCACAGGGGTCATTGCTCTTTATTGACTACTTTTAAATTTGATACTTTACATTTTCCTGACAATACTGCCCTTTTAGAGTTACAATAAGGACTCTTCCTTGTAAGTGAGTATTTTTATAGCGTGTTGTTGGTACTTTTAATGAAGTATCGGACCACGTCAGGACGATAGCGGCACACGCCGCCACGCCCCTTTCGGCGCGCACGTGCGTTTTGCCAAGATTCCTCCACAGTCTCACGGACGCATGCGCGCTGGAGGCAGTGTCATCAGCACCATCCCCAGAAGTCGTCCAGTCTGCGGTACCCCGGAGCCGCTGGTGGACCAACCGTCGTCAAGAGCAAGGACACCCCGGGGGTGACTCTCACTCACGCCGAACCGAACCGGAGACTTCCACGGGACACCGCCGACCCAGGCAACATCCGCGGTGAGTGAACGAGTGTGTGGTGGACTAACCGTTTCAGCGCGACGTGTCGAGACAAAGACGCTACCGCTGAATTAAACGCCCCCCCCCCCCCCCCCCCCCCCCCCCCCCCCCCCCCCCCCCCCCCCCCCAACACAATCTTAGATAAAAAGGCGTCACCACCCCTCAATCCTTCGGGTGATGTA
>CM022479.1:26992994-27011002 GCA_011952105.1 Coreoperca whiteheadi
AAAAAACAGGCTTAACACCTTTCTCTTAAACAAAACAAAATGTGTAAAAGAGACAGCCCCCCCCCCCCCCGGTCGCATCTAAACTCTGAGCTGAATGAATACGCTAGCTGTGGGTAGTAAATTACCTAGCTCCGCGCCTCCATTAGCGTAACAGTTTTTTTCCCTCTCTCAGCTTCCGCTTGTCGCTATCATTTCATGTGTTTGCGAAGGGGCTCACATGATTAAAATAACCGATTTTATAGGGCAGTTTTGAACCGACGTAGTTTCATTCACTGTGGCGTGATGCCGGACGCCTTTTTTTTTTTTTTACATCCACATGTGAAGTCAGCGAGGCTGCCTCCGTCCACATCCGACCCCGGCCGCCGTGGTCCCGCTCCGGGCCACTCACGCCGCGTCGGCACGGAGCCAAGGAACCGCAAGCTGGCGGAGAGGAGAGCGGCTGGTTTCCGCCATGTAACGTTAGCCTTGATTTCCACGTGAGCTCTCGAGTGCGCTATCTGCTCTGTGCGTGGGTGAGTGAGTTCAACATGCTGGCTCTTTTGAGGGTCAATGGAAGGATCCTACCTCAGCACCCCCCCCCACGCCATGCCTACCATGCGGTCCCCATTGTATCCAAAAATAGCCAGGCGCTGCTTGTTGTCTATAAATACACGTGTAACCAGGGGGTATTCGCTAATTGTGGTGTAGCAAGTGGGTGACTGATGTGTCTTTATTTTTTCCGTTCGTTAGTGGCAAGGTGACCTGCACAAAGACAATCACAGGACCTGGTCGCATGCAAACGTCCACCCAGCTTAAGATTGCTGCTTTGGTGAGTGCATAGTGTTGGCCTCTGAACTCTGACCTCTCTTGTCATTTGTAGATAACAGAGCAATTGAATCGATGGGTCGAGTTTCAGATCGAAGTATAATAAACTAGAGCTTTTTAAAGGTTCCAAATGTCCTGCTTCCTTTTGCTTGCTGCAGCACATTTGTGCTCTCAGGTTTTGGCTCACCAGGAAACAGTTGCTGCACCAAAACTGACCAATCCAGTTGTGATTTTCGTTGCGCTTTTATATTCAGGACGTGCCCTGGCAATAAGGCTTGGCTGTAGGCATAACATGTACTCTGAAGTACCACATTGTGCAATCTTTATACCTAATCACTATTGTTATGTCACTCAAAGAAAGTGTGGTAATGATCGCGAGGGAAAAGCCACAATTAGAACCAGATGTGGGGCGAGTATTTGCCAGAAGTTGAGTTTAAGGAAAAGGAAAGAGCCCTCAAACTGTAGTTTTTACCTGACGAGGGGTTGCATAGTACACATACACCACCTGTGGTCTGTTGTGGGGAGGGTCCGGGTTACATGCTTGTCAAAATCTGTAAAATGAAGTGAATCTCTGTGTTGGGAGTACCTGAATACAAGTAGCCTTTCTCGTCAGACGCATTTCCGTCGTAGAAGACGACAAAACTAACTTTAAATCTGTGCAGTTCAGTGTCCTTGAGTGGGTTTCTTCATGTGTGGCTGTCTGTGTGCGTGTACAGGCTGAGCACGGCTTCACGCGACTGGGCAAGTGCCCTTGTTGGAGTGCCCTCAGGATTACAGAAGTGCGTGTGTGAGGAGGATATATGGGGCGACATTTACATTAGGTCATGCCTGTGGTCATTAGTGCTCAGCTGGGAGGTACAGCCATTTAGCTGTGGAGTCATGGTGACTCTGTAAAATTACGCTCATTCACGGAAGGGATGAAAAGTACCCTTGTCCGCCCCCCTCCCCACTCATCCCAGGTTTTCTAAGAGTGGCTTTAGTATCCTGTCTTTCATAAGCACTACTTGGAGAATTTGGGAAATCCAGCAGCCCAGACCGACCTAGACAAAGGATCTTTAATCATTGTTCTGACAGTATTTCCCCTGGAGGCGAACCCTCTAATGGTTGGTTCAGTTCGGGTCAGTCAGTTTGTATTTGTTGTAAAAAAAACAAAACAAAAATAAAATAAACTGGAACTCTTATTTGTTGTTTAAGGGATTTCAGGTAACTCCGGCCCCTCAACACACTTTGCTAAAGGGAGCGTTTGTTTCTGCAGAATGAATGGCCTCATTGACAACTCCTTCGGGAGTTGTCCTGCTTTGCTGGTACCCAGACACACACACACACACACACACACACACACACACACCTAACTGAGCACTAGCACAGATAGTGGTGTAACGGATCACAAAACTACAAACGGTTCGGCTCACATTACGGATCACTTTCCGGATCAGAGAAAAAAGGGGGGAGGATACATTTTTCCCATTTGCATTTCCATTTAATACATGAAAACTTACAGCAAGGAACTTCTGGTGTCTACATAATGTTACAGTTTTGTCCACCGCCCTTCTTCCGTCATCAGTACATTCTACGGGGAAGCCAAAATGCTCCCATACGTGCGATTTAAATGATGCTGGAGGCTTTTCAAGTTCTTCTGCTCCGCCGCTACCCATTGTTGACTTATTAACACGCCCTGTTCAGGTGAACACGTGACTGCTGTGTGTAGTTTCACTGAAACTCAGCATCCAGTTTAAAATAACGCAATTATTAAAAAAGCAGTATCAGCAGAAAAACTCTTTCACTCTGCGATCGCTGAACAATTTTGATTAATCCGCAAGTCTGGCATTGTGGACGTCGCCTTCTTGTTTTTTTTTGTTTTTGTTTTTTTAAGCTAGCTTGGTTAGCGAGGTGCAGCCGTAATTCACGTTAACTGTGATATTAAATGGGATGCTAATTTTGGCGAGCGAAAAACAGGCTTAACACAGTGTCTTTACTGTGGGAAAAAATGAACAGCTGTCTCCTCTTTTTAGAACCACCGAATGCTGAACAAGACATTTTTAGGCGACCAAGATGTTCTAATTAACTTTCATGACTGAAACTGAAAAGGTTCAAAGTTCTCAGACGAAAAACAGTGCAAGCACCCAAAAACCGGTTCACGGCTAGTTTAAATGTACACCGTGCGTCGCCATGGTAGCGACTTGTCAATTACAAGGTAGCCACGCCCTAAAGCATACCCTGCTTTGTCATGTATTTTACTCTAAATGGGACCATGATTTACGAAATGAACATCATGCTGTGTTGAGGAAGACTTTAAATTAGTGATTGAGACCATAAACTCATTACGGGTTTGTTGTGAGCAGTTTGACGTAGGACCTATCGGTAGAAAGAAAATAGTTCCAACATGAAAGTGCTTGCAACGAGGTCTGTGGATTATCTTGAGTAATCGGGTCATGATTTCTGGAACGAGACGTTGCTATTGAGTTTTTCAAATGTGTGTTTTTACCACTTTGAGCACCACAAGCTGAGCGCTATATTGTCCCCATTATATTCAAAAAAGGCAGACATCTCTACGGCCGATAGCTCCAGAACTCTGCAACGCATACCAAAACAATCTAGATAGATAAATAGCACGACAGGTAAGAGGGGAAACAATATTTTAATTTTAATTTGGGGGTGAACTGTCCCTTTTTTAAGAGAGCTGCTGTTTATGCTCGTTGCACAGCAGCGTAACTCCATTAATTTATTTAAATCTCCCGACACGTCAAGATCTAATGTTAATTAATGTTTTGTGTTTTCTACACATCCAAAAGGTCACACACACACACACACACACACAGACTCCAGGTTCATGCAGTAAAATAGTTTGGCGTTAAACAGCTGATAAATCCAGAGCTCTGTCAAAAAAAAGTATGTCAGAAGCTAAAACTTTAACTCTGGAGAATTCCCTCTTTCCTGTCAAGTTCATAACTACAGTTTAAATGTTACAAAGTGGGGAAGTACTGTAGTGAAGACGTGATCTGTAAACCTGCTCCATGGAGTCGGCTAATCATGTGCTACCACTTGGCCTACGAAGTAATTCTGGGTTAGGTTTCTACAGTCGGTAGTAAGATAGTTAGCCGGCCATGCTAACATTTGCAGCTTACGTTAGTGCGGACAGACAGACAGTTTAATCCATTCCTTACAATGTTGCTCTTGTCTTTTTCACAAAATAAAAAAAAGACACCACCCTCCAAACTCTTTAAACACAGAGTATCTGTTTTACTTCAGCCCCAGGCACACCTCTTCATTAGTCCAAGTCTTGACAGGCCTAGTTTGGCTTGCTAACCTGTGATTGGACAGCTGCGGTTTGGGGAATGGTCAACCAAATTTAGGACCACAGCCGGTAGGTAAAAAAACATTCTCACCTTTTGTGTTGAATGTCATGTTGTCTGTCTTAAATCCTTTGGGAGCATACGTTTATCTTGTCCCATGAATGCTGCTAAATTTGTATGTATCCAATGGACGAAGATATATCTGGTTATGGCCTGTCTCCCCTCCCCATCCCCACCCCATGAGTAATTGAGAGGGCTGGTTTGTCTATGCCAGCTCGGACTTTGGATGACCTTTCCGTTCCCAAGTTCATAAGCAACTCCTGGTCCTGAGTCAGTCCCTGCGAAGGTTACAGGCTGCTCTAATGGACTCAAAGCCTATTTATAAAGAAATTAGAATAAGGAAATCGCATTCACTTAAGAGTTTTGTATGATGCCCTTTTTGTAAATGTAGTCCAGTTAAACTGTTTTGTATGTGGTCATCTAATTAACTTCAGGGTAATTCCACTTTTTTCATTGGTCCTCATTCCAGTTTGTAGCGTTAATATTACAAGTTCTGACTCCTTTGTTGTTTTTTTTTTAATCGTTTGGTCGACGAAAGGTCAGAAAAATGAAATGTCAGTCGCAACTTCGCAGAGCCCAAGGTGACGTCTTCAAGTGTCTTATTTTGAGTGACCAAAAGTCATCAGTTTACGGTTATAAGTTATATACTACTAGTGCTACTACACCCTCCCTACCACTCATTCACATCCCCTATTCTTACCCTCTCCATTGCTAAGCTAAGCTAGCATTTCCAATGGCTCGGACCCTCCGTCTTAGCCGCCAGTGAAGGTGGAGAAAGATGGACTGAAGTCACTGCTGTACATAGTCGGACCAATAAAAAAACAAAACAAAAAAACAAGACACCTTAGTCGCACAAGTGAAACGCGAGCTGCCACCAGCCGGTACTGACGCTAAAGTTAGACGGGTTATGTAACTACGGTTCTATGAGGTCTGGCTGGCTGCCAGGTGTATTATTGGTGGAAACACGTGCAGAAAGCTAGGGGGGGGGGGGCACTGAAGCAACAGTCTGAGCTGCGAGAGGGGCTTCGAGCGTCAGGAGTCGTGGGCTAACTGCGGGGGCGGGGCTGTCGGTGGTGTTTAAGTTGGACTATGGGCGCTTTTCCATTACCAGTACCGATTCGGCTCGCTTCCATTTTCCATTGCAGATAGTACCGCCACAATAGTACCTGGTCGTCATAGCGATGCGGCAGGAAACTGCCACGACACACACCCGCTACCCGTAGACACAGGACAATGGAGGAAATCAGTGTGTGCTGTTTTTGATCCTCGGGATGTGGCTGTTTCTCACAGCAAGAAGACAAACGTTTCGTTTGACCGCGGCGTGTTCTTCAGAGTTGCCGTAATAGTAACGGGTACATCACGCCATCTCTGGCCAAAATGGCGGGGTTATTCAGGATACTCCGTCTGGCGCGTGCAATGATGACGCAGTGAATAGTGACGATTCTCTCTGACCAATCAGCTGTCTGCCGTGTTTTCACGTGACCTTTTAGTTTCGCCTCTGCTCGCTCAGAACCTCGCCGGAGGTCGTACGAAAAAAAGTACCTGGAAGCAGGTACAGGTACGACTTTCACACAACGGGAAACCAAACAAAGGCAAGGCGAGCTGGTACTGTGTAGCGGAAAAGCGCTATGAGTGTAGGTGTATCCTAATAATGGGTTGTTTAGTTGCACTGAAGTGTAGACAGGAAGTGGTTACATACGCAATAGATGTATTCATTTTACAACACTGGGTTGTATAATGACATTTGTAGTTCCCTTTATGCTACTCAAAAAAACATTATATAATAAATAAAAAGTCCTAGAAATAGAAATGAGACGTATATTTTTATTTTCTAACTGACATAAAATCGATTGACCGGTCACATGAAAGCCTTTTGTGAGGCCTTTTAATACTTCAGCACCTGTTTGCCATGAATAATACAGGGAGACATTATCATGATCCGATCAAAGTCTCACCTGTATGGTTGTGCTTGTGTGTTCGCCCTATTTCCTCGTGTGACCTACAAAGAGGTTTGCGTGAATGAGACCACCGAGACCAGCAGTGACTTCTTTAGGTACAGTGAGCACATTGTTCGTTTGCCATAACGAGGAGAGGAATTTGAATATTGTGGCGTCATCCTGTGTTTGTGTTTCTCCGTTCATTAAACTGCAGTATTCTTTAAATAACGGTTTAGAAAAGGTGCATATATAGACTGGCTTTGCAAATCTGGGTCTCTGGCTCAGTTAGTAAGTTGTGTTGGCAGCCGGGCTGCAACCAACGATTTGATTTAAGAAATGTTTAGTTTTCAAAATCCAGATCCAGAGATTTATTTGATCACATAAGAGAAAGAAAAGCAGCAAATCCTCACAATTTAGAAGCTGTAACTAGGGAACGCTTGGTATTTTGCTTCAAAAATAACTAACGATAATCAAAATGGTCATTAATTAAATTTGATTAATCAGCGGATCACTTTAGCACTAGTTGTCAGTGTCTACTCTGGGGGGAAACCCTGGGCAGCCTTGAGAGAAAAAACTGAAATCTAAAAAGTACCGCTTCCAAAAGTTTCTTTTGTATCTAAGTTATTGCAGTCTGGTCCTTGTCCTGAGAACCAAAGGGAGGACTGGCTGCAGCGTTCCTCCTGTGGTCATCACATTCCTCCTCAGTGCAGGAAGGCCGTGCGGCGGCAGAGGTCAGCTCCGATGCTTAGCAGGCTGCATGTGAAGGTCACCACTTTGGGACTTGTATTTGTCAGTAGATGGACGCTGAACAGAGTTTTGATTAGTAGCACATTTAAATTAAATGTTTGTCCCCCCCCCCCTTTATTTTAAACCATAGCTACAGTGGAACAACAGATCAAAGGTTTAGTGATTGACAGCCAGCCAAATTTTGATTTCTTTGTTTCCCTGGCGCAAAAGGGGGAATAAATAACAAAAACAAAATACACAGCAACACATTTCAAATTGCTAAATTGTTATTTTAAACCTCGGTATTGGCTCATAATTTCACAATCGGTGCAACCCTAGTTTGCACAAGCGTGTGCGAGTATGCATGGCTGTGTGTCAGTGAGGTCATTGGAGGAAGGGCTGTGTGGCAGCCAGCTCTGTGAGCAAACATGAGAGGGTCAGCAAGCCTTTGCCAGTCTTACTCTCTGATCCCTGGGTGACCTGTTTATTACACGTAATTTACGCTCTTCTAAGGTCATAATAAATTAAAGGCCAGGGCCGTGGTGTTTGAGTAGTATGACATTAGGTTGGATTTAATCGCCACCCTCTAATTCCAAGTTTGTCAGTTGCTTGTCTTTGGTTTGAGAGGAAGGTTAAATATAAAATGAGACATTCAAATCTGTCTGTTGGATAAAGTTAAGCTCCTGGCCTGGGTTCAGTGTTGATTGACTGTTGGAAGTTTTGTGACTTCAAATCTGCTGGCTTGATGACCATTAACGGTAACATTTTCCACAGAATACAGGATACACACACACACCCCACACTGCCTCTGTCAGGGCATGGCTTTGTGTGTATCGTGCACGGCGCACACAGAAGACTGATAGTCTGTGTTGATTTCCGTGGTGTTGCGGTGGTTTCGAGGAGTTCTCATTTACTGACAAGGACCGACCAGACATACACTGAAGAAGTCAAAGTTATTGTATGACTGTTAGGGTTCGTGTCGAGGTCCGTGCTGCGTGTTAGCCAGCTGGTTGGTTGCTAATGCGAATACGTGAAAAATGACACCATCAGAAGAGGCGGGTATGAAGAAAGAGGAACTGCCTGTATGCGCGTGCACGTCACTGGGTGTGCTGACTGTTTGGTTTCTGACGTCATCCGTTTGACTGTGTTGTTGGTCCTAAGTGCCACATACGTCCACATTTGTTGACTATCGTCAGAGGTCTCTGACCTGGATTACTGCGTACACAAAATAAAAGATAGAGAAGCCATCTCTGTAATAGAGTCCTAAATGAAAAGAAGGCAGACTAACTTTTGGTTGCTTTAAAATTAGGAGGGAAAATGGTAATTATAACACCCAAAAGACATCTGAAAATTGTTGCACATTATTAAAAGTTATGGTAAAAAAACTGTAACGAGTTTTTGGCCTTTATGCTGCCTCCTCCGTGCACATAACTAACCCTGAGTTGATAATAAAGCCTTGTGTTTTTCTGAGTTGAAGCTTCTAATTCTGGTGAATCATATCTTTCTTTTCTGACGCTGGATCAGTCCTTTAGGTCCAGATCTATGGGAAATGAGAAAACAAACCTTTCACTGTTCATCACGACTCAAACTATTTCATTGTGAGTTTCAGATACACTGTGTGTGTGTGGAAGAGTTCTTGTCTTGCCATATGTCATGAAGTCCAATTATTTTTATGCAGGTTGTACTGGACGGTGTGTTGGCCTGAACATGGAGGCTTTGTTTTCAGGAATTGTGGTACGTGCTCATTGCACAGATCTGTTTCGGTGTGTGTTCTCTATCTCTACCCAACTTATTCTTCCTTCTGAGCTCCTGCAGTCTTGAAGTGGAGCCCGAGCACACGAGTGACGCTGGGGCTGAACAATTAATCGAAATATTATCGAAATCGCAGGAGCTGCAATTCTGAAAACGTGTCATAACATACCATTATTTAATGAAGCATTGTTGTGCTACAGAGATGCCCTGGCCTTCAAGTCGTATTACAGGGAACATGCTTGTTTGGTACGGACAAAAATCAATTTTTATGTTTGTTTCAGTGAAAATAAAATGCAAAAGTTACCCTTCCCACTAAAATTGTGACTCATATCGCATATCTGTCAAAATAATCGCAATAGGATTTTATTTTTGTGTGTGGATGTCGTTAAGCCCTAAGTGACACCACAGGTTTACGCAAACAAACATGCAGATTGATTTATTGATTGGTATGTTTGAGTACTTGAGGGGAGTCAAAAAGCTTGTTTCTCAATGCATTCCCACATTATATATTTGTACCCATTTCAGTTCAGCGCTGGTTCTCAATTTCCAACCTCAATCATGAAGAGTTTCCCAAAAAGTCCGGTAACATAACTTTGGGAGAAATAAAGCAGCCTAGATTCCGATGATGTAGATCCACTGTGATGGATTACCAATTCTCAAGCAGCAAGATTTTGGCCGCACACAACTGTTTTTTTTGTTTGTTTTTTTTTTGTCAGTATGGGACAGAAGCACAAACACACAGAGACACAGTCCTGATACGCCATTTGATCATTACTTTGCTACGGCTAATGTGTTTGCAAACGACGGCCTACTTACACACCCGTTCTGTACACCTGATAAATGTGCAACAAGTCCAGTATTCACTCGCCCTTTTAAGGTCATCACTCCACTCCTGAGAAAACCCTGATAATGATGTTTGTTTACCTTGCCTCTGTGGCTTTGGTGTTGGCACTGGGCAGTGTAAAGTCACCTTCTGGTTCCTTCAGTCAGGTTTTAATTCAGTTTTTATGTGGGAGTCAAGGGACTCAACCAAACCGTCTATGTGAATGCCGAAAAATAGAGAACAATAATCTAAAAGCTGCGTAGAGGTGGGTGATCGTTCTCGGTGGGTTAGCGAACTAGCGCTTAACCACTGTCATTTAATTCAGTATTCAGGGGTATTGGATTTCTCCAGAACCACATACCCCACCCTTTTTTTTTTTTTTTTTTTTTTTTAATAGCAAGGATCTCATAGTGCAGGTCAAAGTCTGCAAGTAGATTTGCATAGTGTACTGGAATGAACTGAAACTGCCTGGAAGGAAGGAAATAACTGAAACCTCAGCATTAACAGGGAATGTCGTAAAACAACTGGACGATGTGGCTTTTTTTATCACGTCACATTTGTCTCACTGTTAGACCAGTTTTCTCTTACTGGCGACAAATATACTTAAATGTTTAGAGGAGGAGGACAAAAGTAGGGTTACGAGCACTCAAGTTATAAATTGTTCTATATATATATACATTTACGTAATGCAGCACGCGTGTCAAGTTCAAACCGGCACGTTTCAGTCCTTGGGTTGCAGACGCTGTTCTTTGTGGTGAAGAGAGCCCCGAGCTGTGTGGACGCACTGTGGCCACAGAGCTGAGTTAACCAGTTACTGTAACAGGCAGACAGTGTAATGATTGGCGGAGCAGGGTTGTTTACAGCATGATCCAGGCTAAATACCATGTAAGGGAGCTTGACATCTGGCTGTTCATTAGTTATTACAAAGCTAGCTGGATCCCCTCTCAGTGTTTTAGGACATACGGTTGTACAGTTTGTGAATCAGGTACACTCCAAACTAAATCTTTGTCTTTCTGTCTTCACTTGCGTTATAGTAGGGCTGGGCGATATGGCATATAAATAATATCGCGATATTTTCAGGCTATATCTAGATACACATATTCTCTAGAATAACATACCGTAAATTCTCAAATGGTGGAAACGTATGATGATCTAATAGACCATGATGCATTGCTGTAGATTAAACTAGCCAACAGTATATGAAGCAGCTCAACCTTAAACATCTACAGCAGTAAAATGCAACATACACATTAATGCAGCTGGACTATTAATCCAGAAACAACATTAAAATACGTACAGGGACCATTTTACTGCACAATGAGTAACGTTAATTGCAGAACTAGAATATGACGATACGGTGAGCTGCTATATTGCTCCTTAATTAATATTATAATATATATTGAATAGAGTCGATACATATATATCGCCCAGCCCTACATGATGATATTACTCAGCTTTTCTTCAAATATAGTATCACTAAATAGGCTTAGTGTGAAATGCCCTTGTGGATTTGTGACCTGGAGTCAGTTTAAGATAAATGGCGGCAGAGTTGATGTCAGAGAGCTGGCTGTAAACATGTCGGTTATGTGCGGCCTAAAGGGGACATTTAGATGGATGATTGAGGTTATTTTTTGTTGTTTTTACATGTAGTTTGCATGCGTTCAGCGTTAGTTCCACCAAACTAAACTACTAAATTTCCAGGTAAGTGTGTAATTAGACTTTTTTTTTTAGAGTACCATGAACAGGTTTCCTAAATTCTTTAATCATTACAGAGAAAACCCCCCCCCATCAAATTTGCTTCAACGCTAGGAGGTATTTAGTTACGTGGCTCAGTTACAAGGAAATTTAACCTTATTTTAGAAGAGGAATAGTGAGAGCCTCTTGTGAGTAGAGGTGACGCTTAAACGATTTACAGAGAACTAATCTGCAACTGTATTCATGATGGATTGTTGTTTTTCAAGCATAATGCTGGGGGGGAAGGGGGAGGTGGGGTGATAATAATAAACATTATTTATACAGCACTTTTCAAAACAAGGCTACAAAGCGCTTTACATTGTCGAACCAGGGCCTTCCCTAGCTGCAAGTAGCCTTCCTGCAGCCATTTAAAAAATAGCATAGGCTGTAGTTTGGTGTGATGACAAAGGCGGGTGCTTGCACTGGTTAAAATGGCAAACGACTCTTATCTTCACAGGACGTTTAGTATCCTTCACCAGTTCTACAGTCAGTAGTCACCAATCTACAAGAGGAAAAATCAGCATTTTATATCATAGTTCTCATGATCTAATCTGCGCGCATTGGTCTGGAAGATAACAGCGCCAACTGCTTGTCTACTGCTGGTACGTTGGCACGCAGCCCGGCCGGCACAGATGCTCTTCCTCACTTGGCATGCAGTTTAAGAAATGATCACAAACATAATATATTAAATAGGGCTGTCAAAAGTAACGCAGAAACACAAATTCGCTTTAACGGCACAAATTTTCTCCGCACACATTTTCAGTTTGACGCGTGGCCTCGCTCGAGATGCCGACGGTACAGGATGCAGCAGTCAACAGAAATAGAGGAAGAAAAGCGTCTTCTGAACGGAAAACCCATCCAAAAGGATGCCTGACGGTTCCGTCGACAAGACAAAGGTTGTCAGCATTTATTGTCGATGTGAATTAAGTTATCACCGCAGCACGTCGAGCTTAACATATCACCTGATGGCGAAGCAGACAAGTGATGCAGAGAGCTCTCCTCCTCCTCGCCAAAAGCAGACCACGCTAGGTAGTTTGCAGCGGGGACGGACGGACGGACGGACGGACGGACAACTCCACAAGTAATAGACTCACCACAGCAATAGCAAAATGGGTGGCTACAGCATGTAGGCCGGTTAATACAGTGGAGGACGAGGGCCTACTTGAAATTATTCGCATCGCATCTAACGATCATAGATATCAGCTACCATCGAGAGCCGCCGTTACAAGCGAGATTCACAACTTCCACGAAGAGAAGAAAGCCACGGTTGAGGAGGCGTTGAGACAAACACGGTAGCAGAAAGCATCCATATTTGTCCATGCCCTTGTTAGAGTATTAAAAACTTAATTGAAGGTATATTTAGAACAGATCAAAATGTGCGATTTAAATCGAGAGTTAACTCATGACAGTCATGTGATTAATCGAGATTTAAATATCTTAATCGATTGACAGCCCTAATTTTAAATGATGTCATAATATCGTGTTTCCTTGCTCCTTATTTTTCGGTGCATCTTCTCCACCACTGTGCTCCTGTCCTCCCTCATCCCGCTTTTCCTACATAATTGATCTCGCAGAAGACAGCAAATTAAAGATAAAAATCCTAAGAAGCAGGAGAGGATGAATTATGTGTTTTATCTCTTTCATCATTTCATATGATCTGTGTTGATGTTTACCAGCCCTCTGCTCTGTTTCTCCCACAGGTTTTGAGTCCTGATCCCAGTGCACCTGGTCGGGCCCGCAGCGCCATTTGACTTCACCCCCTCCTCCTTCTGTCCTCTTCTTCTTCCTCGTGAGCAGACATGCCTGCAGCGCCGGGCGGGCCTGTAGGGTACACCCCTCCTGAAGGCGGCTGGGGCTGGGCCGTGGTGGCGGGGGCCTTCATCTCCATTGGCTTCTCCTATGCCTTCCCCAAATCCATCACTGTGTTCTTCAAAGAGATAGAGGTCATCTTCAGCGCCACACCCAGTCAGGTGTCCTGGATCTCCTCAATCATGCTGGCTGTCATGTATGCTGGAGGTGAGTGGCGTGTGTGCTTTATTTATTCCTTCTAGTGTATTTTTTAGAACGACACTTTTAGAACGAGTGGTATGGCAGTTTAGGCAGTTGACAAAACACTTTAGATTTAGACAGGCTTTTTATATTGTATATTTGTTGTTTAGAAGGGTCAAATAAGTTGTCTGAACCCTGATACATTGAAAATAACCAACATTTGTTTCGTGTTACACGTAGCACAGGCTATTCATTTTCAAGTCTTATATTAGCAGAATCAGTGGTGCTATGCGGCATGTAAAAAAAAATAAAAATACTACATTGTACCAACAGTATCGTAAACACATGTAATGCATACAAATAGACACATTTACGTATTTCACACGACTGGTTGGTGGTGGTTGAATTCAAAATGAAAGGGATTGTACCGTCTCTGCCAACACTTAAAAAAAGTCTCCAAAGTTAATCTCCATTGCGACCGCTGTAACCGTGAAATCATCGTCCCTAACAGTGAAAATGTCTTCCTTGAAATCCAACAATAGCTGAACATTGTAAGCAACATTTTAAAAGATTAGTCCTGCAGCCTGGGGCATTGTGGTCGACGCTGCAGTTTACAGTAAAAAGCACAACTGCAGACTGAGCCACTTAACGCTGCTCTTTCTCATGTTGTGGTGCGTCCTCGCCCTGAGGGAGAAATGGGGATTTGTGTGAATTGGCAGTGAATGAACGCAGATTGCTTGAGGACTGTGTGTCGATATTTACAACCGAGCTTCTCATATCGTAAGCCGGCTTTTCTTGAGCACGACTTTTTTTTTTTTGGTGTCTTAAGAGGCTCAGCCTTTTTTATCGTTGACCCTTCACTGAAGCAAAAGAAACACAAGCCTCTTTTCTTTCATCTGCTTATACACTACACTACTCTCTCACCCTCGTCTCCCATTCAGTCTCAGCTTGAGTGACACTCACTGCTGAGGGGAGAGCGGGAGACAATACGAGAAATGGATACTTTTCCAGTGCTTGCAAGCAAGATATGAAAACAAGCACATATTTGTTCTACTGTAATCCGACTAAAGCTGCTGCAGGAAAAACAAGGAAAAGCACACGTTGAGTTAATGACTAAATAAATTTCTATCACATGTTTTGCAGTATGCTGTAGTAGAAGACATAAAAACACTGGAAAACTTGCTGCATTGGCTGGGAAGCAGTGTTGTGTGGCTCATCTTTAACATCTCGGTTTTTGGTTCTTGCAAAATTTGTTTACAACATTTCCGTACATCGAGTCTGAGAGTGCACAGCTATGCTAGCACCTCTAAGCTAAATGAATAACCTCAGCAGCTTGATGAAATGATCACTAGCGCGACAACGATTAGTGTAGCAGTCGATTAATTTTCTGCCCATCGATAACATTTCTTACAATCAATCAGTTGTTCAAGTTATTTTTAAACTACTTTTACTATATGCTTTTTAACAGATTACCACAGACGGCTACAACAATACAAGAGCTAAACATCATGGTATACATAGTACTCGTAAATATGTTGTGGGAGTATATTTATTGCGTTATTTTAAGCAAAAACACCAATCATACTCTGGATGCAGCTTCTCCTATGTGAGGATTTTCTCCTTTTCTTTGTTGTACTTTCTTGTAAACGGAATATCTTTTTGCGTTTTAGACTGTTGCTCGGACAAAACGAGACATTTGAAGACGTCAACTTGATCTCTTGGGAACTGGGCTGGACATTTTCCACTTTCCACTTAACGATTAATTGAGAAAAGAATCTGCCCGATTCATCAGCAATGACTATGATTGTTTTTAGATCACCAATATGATTGCAGTTCATCATCAAGGAACCATGAATGTCGGTACAAAATCTCACGGCTATCCATCCAATAGTTGTAGAGATATTTCAGTCGGGACCAAAGTGGACCGACGTGGTTTACCCTAGGCCCCTACAGAGGATCGCAAGCTTAGAGACGGGGTCTGCAACGCGGCCTGGACTAAATATCTAGGCTCAGTTCTTACACTTACTGACCCTTTTTCAATTTGCACTGTTGCAAGAGCCTTTGCATTTACATGTTAAGGGAGGATTCAAGAAAGACTCTTATCCAGTTTCAGGTTAGGTGAGGTTTCAGATCAGATCTCTTTTCTGTCTGAAGACACAAAGCCAGCTCTTTCCTCCATTCAAACACACGCTCTCTGTCTTTCTCCCCCAGTTTGTTTAACCCGCACACTTCATGTTAGACACCGCCATCTCCTTTTCCTCTCTCGATCTCTGTGTTTGTCTGTCTTCTCAGTCCAGATCTTCGCGTCTAAAAATGGTATTTGTTCTTTCCACTTACTCATTCATCCTCTTCAGAGCTGCGTGCCAGCCTGCAGCCTTATTCAATAGGTTTGGGCATTTTAGGAGAGGAAACTGCTGAGGGAGGAACAGAGGGGAGGAGTGAAATTGCGTAACAGCAGCAAGACGTTGGAGTAGTTTCTGAGTAATTTTTTCACAATTCAGCCAGATCACCAGTTGATGACGTCATTATGTCTGCCTGTTGTAGTAGGAGTGTGGTTGTCGGACATTTTGGCCAAACCAGGGCACAAATTATTGTAACCACATTACTCACTGGCTGGCAACGCACGTACACACACACTCTGACTTCCACCAAGATAAAAAAAACCAAACAAACAAACCCCCACACGTATTCATTTACGGTCATTGATCGCTGACTAATGGTGTGAACTGGTTCGAACTGCACAGGATGCTGTGCAGGAAGAAGTGAAGTCTGATTCTCTCCCCACCCCACCCCCATCTGTTTAGTGGTTTCACACTATGAAACAAGCAGCAACAAGATAAAGGAGTTGCATCATTTTCAGCTGCCAATATAGTTAACACCATAACAAACCAACAAACAACACCTGGAACCTGCAACGAGACTTCTCTGGCCATCTTTAAAACCCACCTACTCACTCAGGCCTATTGTCTTTAACATGATCCCTTTGTGTAAGGGATAATCTAACCCTAGTTATTAATTAACAGGATTAAAAAAGGCAACTAGGTATGAGCAACTAGCTGAAGTGTGTGTGTGCGTGTGTATAGATATACCACCAGGGAACTGTATCACTCGGATATGGTAGCAAAGTTTAATATTAGGAAGCAAAGGGCCCCATATATTAGTACATTTATTTGAAAAGCCCGTTGGTGCGCAACCAATTTTCTCCAGTGTATATTAGTTAAAAATATAAGTGACCCACAATTGTGAGATGGGGGTGTGGGAGACACCCCCATCTTAAGAGTACTCCACTGATTTAGCATTGCACTGCTAAAACATTGTTGGACTCACGATGGACAGTTTTTAAAACAAATATGATCAAAATCATCTTTTTAAAAGTCTCTTGTAGTGGGGAGCTACATTTGGTGTTTTGTACTTTTTTTTTTTTTTTTTTAAGAGATGTTCTTCGTGATAACTTACTGTTGAGCATATAATATAATTTAGTTGTTGTTTTTTTCTATAGCACCAGAGTTCACGAGGTGCTTTACATATAAACTACAATGCCATGAAACACAACAAATGTCATTGAATGGTCAAACAACATAGAGAAATAAAACAACAATAAAAGATGCAACCTACCAAACGTAAATGCTTCAAACAAACTAACAACCGTCTGAAAAACCCTTCAACACTTTCCTGAGAGGTCTAGCATTTCATTTTGATTTTGTAACTAAGTGACACTCAGGCAGTTTCTTTGGAAAATTGCCTTGTAGTGCGTGGAAGTAATATTTTTCCAGGGTGGGAAAATTCCCTTCCCAAAGTTCTTCCCTGAACTTTGGCATGAGCAATAGAGCTTTGTCCTCTTTTCCATGAGGAACCGCGTTCCCATTTTGGTTTTGGCCAAAGCTCCCACACTACAACAAAGGTCTTTCTGGCTGTGATGGTGCTTTTCGTTTTTGGGCTGCGAAAGCCATTTTTAAACACCGACAGCTGACTAAAACACAGCAACAGCAAGATGAAGGGGGGGGGGGGGCAAAAAGGAGGTACACGAACCATGTTTTCTGGATCAGATTCAAACGTATATTTTAAAAAATCTTCACGTTCAATAGAACTGGGACAACAAGTTGGCTGAGCAGTGCAGAGGAAAGGGATCAAATTTAGATTATTAAATTATTTATTCCTCTAGTGTCAGGATCCTATGCTGGAAAAAAAAAAAGCCTTTTGTAACTTTACTGGTCACTGAGTGGGAGTGATGATATCGGACTTCTCTTTCTCACTTCTTATGATCTGTGGGATTTCTCTGTTCTTCTCGTGTGTGTGTGAGTTTGTGCACAGCAGCTTGTTTTAATGCGATAAGTGCTCGTGCTTACAGGATATTGATTTGATTTAAGCAGGAAGTGGCCTGGAGAGGTTAGTTTAGAATTCAGCAAATTAATGAAAAAACACAACTACAGGAAATTATTGTCCAAGTTGGTTTTCCAGCGCACAACATAGAAACACAGAATACGCTATTCAGTGACGCATTCAAATACTGGGGCAAATCCAGCCAGCTGTTTCTCCTGTCCCTTTTCTAGTCTGTTGTGTGTCCGGTAGGACGGACTCATCACCAGCTGCTACGTGCATGAACATTTCCTCTGTAATGAACGGCTGAAAGAAATGAGCCAAGACAAGAATTGGGGGGGTTTGGGTGTTGGTTGTATAGAATGAAATCTTGAACACTTAGGATGCTGTGCAGCAAGAAGCGAATTGGACTTGAGGAATAGCTCGCCACAGCCGGGTTCAGTCCTGACATGTGTTTTTCTCACTTGTGGATGCTGTGTCAGTGTGAAGCATGAGGACAAGTAACGTCCCCCCCCCCCCCCCCCCCCCCCCCCCCCCTTTTTTTTTTTCCCCGGGGGAAAAAAAAGACAAAAA
>CM022479.1:27028349-27065966 GCA_011952105.1 Coreoperca whiteheadi
GGGGGGACCACTGTGTGTCTGTGTGTTACCTGGAACAGTGCCACCACCAGGTCGGCCAGACAGAGGTTGAGCATGAACTGGTGCAGCGGGTTGTGGTGTCGCCTCCGCCTTAGCAACACCACCAGCACCAGCCCGTTGCCGAGCAGCGCCATCACCAAGATGACCGCCAGCACCACCACCTCAGCCACCGCCAGAAGGGCATCACGCTCCCAGTCTGTGACGTTGGTACCTGCAGGGGCCACAGAGACCACTGACCAGGCGGTGGACGGGTATGAGTCTGTTACCATGGAGACTGACATGTTGGCTGGGAGGGGAGAGGAGGAGGTAAATCTCAAAGTTCAACTTAATTAGTATCTTAAAGGACATCTGACTGCAACACCTGGTGACAATGAGAGGCAACAATCTATAGTCAAAGACACAGAGCCAATATATAATATATTTATTTAAAAATAAATAAATTACGCCTATAAAATAAATATATCTATTAGAAATAAACAACAGCAGACAATCAAGTCAAAGATAATGAGACTAGTGTTTCGCATTAAACACAAAGCTGAGGCTGATGGAAATGTCATTAGGTGTGCAGGTTTGTGGTCATAAACCAAAGTATTAGACAAATTGAAACGTTGCCCCGATGAGATGAGTAAACATTCATGCCAATTTCATGGGAATCCATCCAACGGAGACACATCACTAATGTCATATCATAAGTGCTTCTGCAGTCATTTCTGTACAAGAACAAAAGAATGGGAGAAAGAGCACACCCACATCCAACCAATGAGATTTAAACTTAGTTAAAAAGAAGTTTCTCTGAAGATCTGGCTGGATGGTGTCGAATGCTGAGGAAAAGTCAGCGAGTAAGAGCGTAGGGTCTTATTTTTGAATGTCAATAATTATTAGAAACTTTGATTTTGCTGTAAAGAAGCCTTTCCAGGTTACCTTCAGCACTTTTTTTTTTATGGAGGACTATTTTGTTAATGTTCCACCAAAACGACCTGTGAAGGACCACGAGAAACATCCTTGCAACGTGGTGGAAGAAGTATTCAGATGCTTTTACTTGAGTGAAAGTGCCAATGCAAAAGTGTAAAGGTCCAAAACAGTTTTATGCGATACAAATTTACGATCATATTTTGGACTTTTCTCTAATCGCGTTGCTTTTCAAAAGAATACTGGATATTTTCACCTCTTTAGGCCTCAAACGGTTATTTAAATGAAACCATCTGAGAAGCTTGGAGGGGAAATGTCAAAAACAAAAACGTTGTACTGGTTTAGTATTGATTTTATAAGCTTATCATGTTTTTTATTCAAAATCTGCAAAGTAAACTACAGCTGCCAAATAGAGCGGAGTATGAGGTACAACATTTCCCTCTAAAATGTAGTGGAGTATGAAGTAAGTAGTGATGCTCAAGTAAAGTTCCTTTCCGCCACTGCCTGTTAATTTATTGCATGGTGGTTCACCCAATTAGTGAATGCCAATTAGCAGTTCCCATCATTTCCCTGCAGTCCTCGACCACATTGCCAGAAACGATCACAGGATGTATTGTGGCGACAGTGACTATGAAACAGGCGTGAGCGTTACTCAGCTCCCAGTTTGTGGATAATGACCATCTGCAGGTCACCTGTCTATATGTCGGCCGTGTTTGTGGCCAAAGTTGGTATCACCACGCGTGCTTTATCTGGCCGCTGATAGGGGCGTACGTACGTGTAGGGGTCAAGCTCCCGTGAGCACATTCATTGTAACACAATGAGAAGTGAAACATGTGCGTCAGTTCAACACGCACAATCGCAGAGAGGGCCCCTCGTGTGGGACTATTTACTGAGCGCAAATGGGGACTTTTTATTCCACCACATTTACCTGAAAGCTATAGTTACTTTCAAGATAAAGACTTCATATAAAAAAAAAACCCAACTTATTTTAGGAGACATGTATTTGATTTGTGTTTAAGTGTACTATTCCTAATGGACACTGGTGAGAAAATAAACGCATTATGATATAAAGTATTGGTAAAAAGTGAGTATCATTTTTCCTGCCATTAGCAGCTGCTAATAGGGCTAATAGTGTAGGACTGTATAACATTCAACACATTGGTTTTGCCTCGTGACCCCTCGCAGAGTTGGGGTCTTGTCATGTTTCAGATGCGTATCAGTTGTCGCCAAGGAGACATTTCCCCTCTAAACTTCTCAGATGGGCTCATTGAAACAACTGTTTGAGGCGTAAGGAGCTCACGTTGTCCAACGTTTTCTAAACCAAAAGCAAAAATGACAGAATTACAGAAGTCCAAAGAATTAATAGAAATTAGTTTTGTCTCGTTTCCTTTCCCATATATCATGTGACCCTTTGGAGGGGCACAACTTCGGAACAACTGGATGTAACTGTGTGTAAAGAAGCTAAAACTCGCTCCACCTCGAACAGCCACAACAGTAGGACGCTGTTTACAAATTGATGAACCAGTAATCTAATAGTCATATATATATAATAATATATCAGTCACAGGGGACATTTTTCTGCAAAACGCGTACTTTTACTTTTAATACTTATGCTTATTTTGCTAATAATACTTCCTTTAGTTTTGAATGCAGGACTTTTACTAACATTTTCACATTGTTGGATTGGTATTTTAGATCAGAGTACTTCCACCACTGCCGACAGCGAAAGCAGGAATAAAAGAAGGCTGCCAACATCCTTCTATATCAATACAAAACAGGCTTTCCAGTGCACTCAGCAGTCCTTAACATTCACTAGCCTTGTCTTAAAAAAAATAATTCTGCCTCTAAACACAAGGCTGGAAACTCCAGTGATACTGAGAAGTGAAGATCTGTAAATGTGAAATCATCTGTTGGTTTTCTTGTTTGCATTTCCGTTGAAGATAATTACATAGTCTGCTGGAATAAAACCTTTAAGTGGCACCTTGAGGATGTACATATTCCAGTGGGAAACCGTCATAGCTGTCCATGCAGGTGCTAAATACAGAATCTACAACAACTGCACAGCCGAGTGTGTTGACATCTTTTGGCTATGTTGATCCAATTAGCAGACTGGTCACCTGCTGTTCAATACTCATTATTCTTTTCACAAAACAAAAAGCTCAAATCAAACCTTCTTGTCCCTCTTCAAGCATGTGTTTTTTGTTCTTTTGTGCCGTTCTCGTCTAGATTATTCCTGTCAGAAACGGTCCTCTCTCGACTTTAACGGATTCATTCTCTCTCCAAACCTCCACCTTTTTTTTTTTTCTTTTTTTTTACAGATTTTAATTTCCCATTTCAGTAGAAAACAGGGAGAGGAAAATCCGGAGCAAAGTACACACAAACGCAGATGACTTTCTCACCTCGTCCTCGTCCTCAGCGTCCCGTGAAGCATCTGTAGGAGCCTGGACAACCTGATCTGCTGTTGCACACACTATCCGCATCCATGCTGTGTCTGTGTGTGTGTCTGTGTGTGTGTGTGTGTGTGTCTGTGTGTGTGTCTGTGTGTGTGTGTGTGTGTCTGTGTGTGTGTGTGTGTGTGTGTGTGAGCTCTCCTCTTGCTTATTACTCTGAGGGCGACCTCGGCCGGCTCACTCTGCCGACTCCTGTCCCCCCATCTCCTCCCCTCTTCCACTCTCCTCCCCCTCATCTTTAACGCATCCCTCCCCCGCCTCCTCGCTTTGGGAGGAAGAGAAAGAGGTGGGGGGGAACTCGAGTGGAAAGCGGGTGTGTTGATCAAAGAACGGTGATGCCCGGGCTGCGTCGGTGAATTAATGTAATTTCCTGCTGATTGTTTAGATATTGGCCATGTTGCTGTTGGCCCCACTTTGATCCACATTCAGAGGGCCATACACCAGCAGATCAAATGAGATTTCTGTTGTTAGCCTCCCCGAATGATCAAAGACCTTTCGTACACGCACATCACAAGCTGATATGTGTACGTGTGAGTTTGCATCAGCTGGTGAAAGAGAAGGGTGGGAACAGAGAGGGAGGAGAGACAGCGTCAGATGTTGTGACAGATGGGATGTAAGGTTTCTTCGGAGAGAAATGAGCGGGCAGCAACAGGAGGAGAGTTGTCTCTCTCAACAGCCGTTTTCTTTCTCACCCATGCTCCTTGTTTTTCTCCCCCCCCCACCCACCCGTCCCCCTCTGTCTCCTGCATTCCACCTGTCTTTCCCTCTTTCTTTCTCCCTCTGACCGTGCAGTAATCTGTTTGCTTCCCCTCAATTGCGCTCTCTAATTATCGAGGGGTGCCCGCTGAGTGACCTGAAACATGCACACAAAAACATGAACACGCGTGCACACGCTCGCACACGAGGCGGGTCACTGCTCAAGCTGTGTCTCTTTTCATGTTGTGATTATTGTTGGGAAACAGATTTCTGTTGTTCGTAGCAGGCGCGACCAGTGGGTTTTAATCAGTAGTAGGTGACACAAACTCCGGCAAAGATGTGTTTTCCCCAAACGATGGTCCTGAATATTTCATGTAGCAACATGGAATCATGGAAAAGACCAAAGGGACACGGTTCTGGATTTAGATATTTTTTTATTGTCGACAAATGCCATGAAAAGTCCAAAATCAGCAAAGCGTCAGTCTGTCTGTGGCACATTTGTTCCTACTGAAGAAATTAATCCTTAAAAACAGGTCATGCATGTATACTTTCATTTAAAAAAAAAAAAAAAAAAGGTAAATAATTTCCTAAAACAGCTGTTCACTGCAGTTTTTAGCAAACGTCACTCAAACAGGCGGAAATAGTGCATTTGTTGGGGACTATTTTCAGTGGCGGATTAATCCACATTTGGCGCTCTGACGAGTATTTGGGGCAGCAGGACTGAGTCAAAATAAACTGTTGTTCATGGTGACGAAGGAACATGTCACCCAGTAAACTTACGTAAAGGCATAAATCCTGCATTCCAAAATGTTCCTTTAGTACAAAAGTATTAGCATCAAAATGCACTTAAAGTACCAAAAGTTGAAGTACTCATTATGCAGACTGGCCCTTTTCAGAATAATACATATTGTAGTTATTGATGCATCAGTGTGTTCATCACTTCAACGTTACAGCTGGTGACAGTGGCGGTCATTTTAATTACTTTATAAACTGCTGGGTGGCTTGTGAGTTTGACGTTATCTTCACCTATGATAATACATCATCATTTATTTGTTGACTATATTTTGAATTATTATTATTGAAATTATACTTACGTACAGTACTTGAATAAATGTATTTAGTTACTTTCCACCACTGGTTTTTAATAGCTTTTTGGACAAGAGTGGAGCTCTATGGCAGAGAGGATTGAGATACATCAGCTTTGGCTGCACAGTCCGGCTAGTTGTAGAATCCATTCAGTCATCAAGTCTTTTTTCGCCAGGCTACCTAAGAAGCCTTGTTAAAAAAATTGCACTTAATGCAGCCAGGATTTTAACTAGTACGTTAAAAAAAGACATGACCCCACTGCTCGCGACACTACACCGGCTTCCTGTATCTTTCGGAATTGATTTTAGAATTCAGACTTTTAAAGTCTTCTTACTTGGTTTGTAAAGCTTTACATAACTGATAGCACATTCCTTTATTAGCGCCTGCCTTCCATTTTCTGTTCCAACAAGAACGCTCAGACCTTCCGCCGCCTTTCATTTATTTCATTTTGAATATTAAATTTAAAGTTCTTTTATTTTTAAGTATTGTTTTTAAACCTGAAGCACTTTGTGCTGCATCTTTGCATGAAATGTGCATTAGAAATACACTTATTATTAGTACTGCGACTAATAAAAACACAACTACTGCTCCTTCGTTAAGTTAATAGACTCCATCACAGCAAACTGAATGTGGTGGTGAGACAACACAATGTGGCCTCCCTGTTGTCTACACAAGCCAGGGCGGCATGCATTCATACATGTTTGCTTCAACACAGACAACAATGAAGACAAAAGAATGACCTACAGGGACATGAGCTTTATTAGCTTTATTAGCTTTTTTAGCTTTATTAGCAGTGTAGGCCTCAGATCAACAGCTGCCAAATACATTCAGTAGTAGGAAAGCTGTGTTTCAGTAGATGAACAACAGCTGTTTCAAATGCATGAAGAATAACTGTTTTCACTTAATAATAAATAAATAAATAAACTAATAAAACAACCAAACTAGTGAACAAGGAGCGGACTGGGTATAACTCAGACAGGTGTAGTATTGTGTAGTGCTTCATACAGTAAACAGTATGATGGTTCAGGTACAAGATAGATGCAAACAAGGTGCTCAAACAACCTCAAAAAACTGTTGGGAGGTGATGAAAAAATCTACGTTGAGTGCAATTATGTGCATTTCTGCACATAACAGGAGCTTTTACATTGCATAGACATACAAACTATTTGCGTGTACGGTTTCATTTCAGTATTAATATCAAACAACTCGCTGGTGTTATTATGAAATTGCATAGAAGACCCACTGAAGAGAGGCACACTAATATGCACATCTCCGCTGTGTGAGAGAGTTAGCATGTTCATGTGTGTTGGTTCTAGACGCCCAGTGTCCGGGGCCCCGTGCTCTGCACAGCATTCATGATGGACTGGACCACTTCAGAGGTGGAGCCTTGGCCTCCCAGGTCAGCGGTGTGCAGCTGGACAACAAAGGAGATGACGCACGGAGAGGAAAAACAATGTGAGCAGACTATTCTCTGTGTGACACCTCATCACTGGGCGGAGGTTTGCACAACAAACACCAGAAACATGTTCTACGTAATTCTGTCTTTTTTTCATTTGTTATTAATGTTTCCGTTCTTTCCTGCTGCAAATGAAAAGAGCTCTCAAGCTGGACTAAAAGTACGGCCCAAAGCCGATCACTGTGACTGGATCCACGCTGTCCAATTACAAATGTCCTTACAGGTAGTTTATTGCTGGACATTTTGGGGTCATCGGTCAGATGTTGAGGCGTGTGACGGGGGCGTACCCGAGTCTCAGTGACAGTGGAGAGGATGGCTCTGCGGATCATGCTGGCGTAGGCGTGGAGCTTCAGGTGATCCAGCAGCAGGCAGGAGGCCAGCAGCATGGCCGTGGGGTTGGCGGTGTTGCGGTTGGCGATGCTCTTCCCGGTGTTCCTGGTGCCCTGCACACAGAAGACCATGGTGAGGAGAACAGAGTTCGTACATGGAGGAACATGCGGCGGCTTTAGCGTTCGATTATTTACATCGTTACTTCAGCGCTGATGTGCTGTTGCTCGACTCTGAAGAGGAATTCTTTGGAAAATCTCATTTAAGTTACTAGAATTTAAAGTGAAGCGTGGAGGCTGAAGGAAGAGTAAAGGATATTCGGATACATTTTTATCATAATTATGGATGTTTTTCTTTTTTGATATCTATGAATCTATTTATCATCTATATATAATCTATATATCAGAACAAAAAAACCCTGATAAACGCACTGTACACTACCTGGTCAGCACCAAATTGCAGACAGACACAGATAACGAGTAGCTGGTGAACACAGTGGAGCATTTAGCAGCTAAAGAGACAGATATCTTTCTCGGGAGACCAGAAACTTAAAGGAGAGCGAATATTGGGCTTGACTGTTCCAGGTGGCCAGAAACACGACTCAAAAGGAACGATAATGTTGCTCCGTGTCTGCTGGATGTGTGGACCAGCAACTGTTCGCTAACACAGTTGTCCGTTTCCCTGCTCTCATGCTGCCTTTCAGTCCTCACGCTCTTGTTTGATGTGGATCCTCTCACCGTCTCGAAGACGGCGTAGTCCTCTCCATAGTTGGCTCCGGGCACCAGGCCCGGCCCACCAACCAGGCCGGCACACACGTTGCTCACAACGTTGCCATACAGGTTGGGCATGACCATCACATCGAACTGCTGGGGCCTGGAAACCAGCTAAAACACACCCACACACAAATAAAACATAATTTCAGAACATTTTTACTTGAAGAAAGATCTTTCTTCAACCATGAATAAGGGGGCCTGCATGAGACTGGGACTGGGAGTAACTAGGTAGAAGTGTAAGTGCAATCAATGTATCACGCAACTGTAGAAATCTTTGGATTTTAAATGTGATCCATATTACCCTTCATGCTGTAAAACACCGCATAATGAAATAAGCAGTGTGGCTGGTGTACAGACACGCCGTGGCTACCTGCATGGTAGTGTTGTCCACAATCATGCTGTCGAAGGTGATTTCAGGGTAACCGCTGGCAACCTCCTTACAGCACTCCAGGAAGAGGCCATCACCCAACTTCCTGCTCCGACAAACAGACGCACATTAAGATGTATCAGGGGTTTTATAGGCAACGACAAAGATAAATAAAAAGAGACATGAAAGAGGCCGAGTCGGGGCCTTTGAGCCGTCAGAAACTCACATGATGTTTGCTTTGTGTACAGCAGTCACTCGTCTGCGTCCTGTCGCCCGTGCGCTTCTAAATGCGTAGTCAGCGATGCGTGAAGATTTGGCTTTGGTGATGATCTTCAGACATTCAACAACGCCCGGCACATTCTGCGGAGACAGGGCGAGGGAAAGACTGGAGATACACGACAGAGCTGCAGGTTTTCACCCCCCACCAAAGTGACTATAACACGCACACCTCGTGCTCCAGGCTGCTGTACTCTCCCTCGGTGTTCTCCCTGATGATCATGATGTCGACGTTGCTGTGGCGTGTCCTCACTCCTGGCAGAGACTGGCAGTGCATCACGTTGGCGTACAGATCCAGAGTGGTGCTGCAGAGAGAGGGGGACGGATAGGTAGACAGAGACAGGACGAGGTGAAGGGAATAGAGGTAGGAGAGGGATGGATACGGTGGAGACAGACATGAGAACAGACACCAAGAGCCGAAGCTCAGGACTGAACGCTTTAACCCCTGAAACTGTTTCGGTAAGGACGATGAAAAGTGGTGGACTTGCCGGAGCAGGTTGTTTCTGGACTTGTAGGATGGTGGCAAGTTGTGGTTGGTCTCAATGTTGCCTGGATAAACAAACACAAGTTACACCTAAAGAATGACAGCTGAAACAGGAGACATGACACGGCCAGATAAAGCAGACTTTCTTTTTCGAACGTGACACATTTGGAGTTACCCTCTTCATCCTCAAAGCCTAAATCCTCACAGAGCTTTTGCACAAGTTAAATGCTAATCAACTAATATTAGCATGCTAAACTAAGATGGAGAACATGATAAACGCTATACCTGATCAGCATGTTAGCAAGCCGATAGCATTAGCATTTATCTCAAGGCACCACTGTACTAAGTACAGCCTCGCAGAGCCGCTGGCATGGCTGTAGACTCTGTGTCTTCTTTTTAAGGTAATAAATAAATACACTCAGTTGTCAGTTTAGTAGGTACACTTTGCTAAAATGAATGCAGCCTAATACAACAGTCCTGTAATAGATCCTAGCTTCTATTTTTTTGTCCACCCCGTTTATATCAATGAGGGGAGGCTAAATAACAGAAACACCTGTTAGTATAACACAATACAGTTCAACAGCACCACAAACTACATCCTCCAAAATCACCATACAGTTGAATCACCACTTCTCTGTTATAGCCTTCATGAAAGGAGGATTTATTGCAGGACTGTTGTATTGCAGCTGAGGTGGCTCGGGCATCTGTCCCGGATGCCTCCTGGCTGCCTCCCTGCGGAGGTGTTCCGGGCATGTCCAACCGGGAGGAAGGCCCGGGGAAGACGTAGGACACGCTGGAGGGACTATGTTTCTGGGCTGGCCTGGGAACGCCTCGGTATTCCCCCGGAAGAGCTGGAGGAAGTGTCTGGGGAGAGGGAAGTCTGGGCGTCCCTGCTCAGACTGCTGCCCCAGCGACCCGGCCCCGGATAAGAGGAAGAAGATGGATGGATGGATGGATGGAGGTTGTATTGAACTGCATTAAGTGTTTGCTAGGTGTACCCAATAAACTGGCAACTGAGTGTATATTATAATAATAAATAATAATAATAAGTTTTATTTATATAGCGCCTTTCCCATACTCAAGGTCGCTGTACACAAAATATACATACATACACTATATGGACATAAACATACAAAAATACAGAGGAGAAAACAATTCTAAGCAGAGTAAGATTGGAAATATTGTAAGAAAAGATATGTTTTTAGTTGAGACTTGAAGGAGGATATAGTAACAGTGTCGCGTAGAGAAAAAGGGAGGGAATTCCAGTGTTTCGGGGCCACAGCACTGAACGATCTTCCACCCATAGTAGAGAGACGAAAACGTGGTACAGTGAGTAGTCTAGAGTCAGATGACCGGAGAGTACGTGGAGGACAATACCAGTGCAGAAGCTCAGATAAATAATGGGGAGCAAGTCCATGCAGACATTTAAAAATTAACAGTAGAATTTTGTATTGGATGCGGACAGAGACAGGTAGCCAATGAAGATTATAGAGCAAAGGGGTAATGTGGTCCGATTTTTTGACTTGGTGGATGACTCTGGCAGCAGAATTTTGTACATATTGTAGTCTAGCGATAGTTTTAGCGGGAAGCCCAATAAGCAGTGAATTACAATAGTCAATACGTGCGGTTATTAAAGCATTGATTAGAATTTCGGTATCTTTAGTGCTGAGAGCTGGTCATAGTCGGGCGATGTTACGAAGGTGGTAAAATGAACTCTTGGTAAGTGAGCTAATATGAGCTTGAAATGCAAGAGCAGAGTCAAATGTTACGCCTAGATTTTTAACAGTGTGAGATGGAATTACTGAGGACCCATCAATAAGTAGACTCAGTTCAGACTTTTTTAGAATGGATGGTGGACCGAATACAGTGACCTCGGTTTTATCGTTATTAAATTTAAGGAAGTTTCTATGAAGCCAGGTTTTAATGTCAGTAATACAGGTATTCAATAAGTCCAGGGGAAGAGTGGAGATGGAGCGGGCTGAAATGTAAATTTGCAAGTCATCAGCATAACAATGATAGCTAAGACCATGGCTACGGATAATGTGACCTAATGGTAGCAGATAGATATTAAACAGAAGTGGTCCAAGAACAGAGCCTTGAGGAACACCCTGAGAGAGAGAACATGGAGAAGATTTGAAGTTCTGAATATTAATGAAAAATTGTCTATCGGTGAGATACGATATGAACCAAGATAACGCACTACCCGTGATGCCGATTGCAGATAGACGAGAGGTGAGTATATGATGAGATATATACACATTGTGGGATGTTGTGATTATTGTCTGACTTACATGTATGTTTGCAGATTTTCCAGAGCCGTTGTAGAAACATGTTTCATACTCACGCACATTATGCTTACCTTTTAGTGCAACTCCATTGCGTCGTATAGCCATTATGGCGTTATTGATGTCATCTTCTGAGGCCATTGATGAGTCCACGTTGACAACTTCAAAGTCCACTGGCACACAGCAGAACCTGATGATAAAAACACAAACAGATGGAGATCACTTCAGGATAACAGGACGAGTCATTTGGTTACTGTATGAGTCGGTTACTGACTTCATGAACTTCGCACTGTGTGTGTGTGTGTGCAGGATGCGTGAATTCTCACCGGAATAGTTCACGCACGTGGCTGGCCAGCTCTGGTCCGATGCCATCTCCGGGAATCAGAGTCACGGTGTGCCTACCTCCGTACCGTGCAGGTGGAGGCTGTAACGCATGCACATACACAAACACAGGAAGTCCAACTCCTCCACACACAGTCCAGTAGATGCCCCCCCCCCAACAAAACTACAGAGAAGATGCTAAGCTACTGGAAAGACGACTGCACAAACTTGTACACGTTTGGCTCTTCTAATAAGTTCTAATACATTACTTATTGTGATACACCACGGACTGTGTGTGTCGTGAGCAGCCATACTCACTATGATCTGGAGTGGGTGGATGGAGGAAGGGGGGGGGTTCGGGGGTGGAGGAGAGAAAAAAGGGAGGTTAGTAGGAGAAAGAGGAAGACACACAGTGACCAGCAGCTTCCTGGTGGCATCACAAGCACAATGATGAGACAAAACAACATTGTCCCTCCTGCGGACATGCAGCAAAGTCATGTTGACGTGTTTGATATAACAGTGGGGTGATCAGGTTGGGAAAGGCCATAAGGTAAACCTAGCGTGGGTCTAGTGATTGAGCTTGTGAGGTGACAGACTTGCTGTTGAATCCTCATAAATCACAGCCGCTCTTTTTATGCATTTTTGTATCCTGAATAACTTACAGTGTACGTGGACTTGTGTCTCTGATCACATGAAGCTGCACCATAAACCTGTGAATACAGAGAAAAGGGGGTTATTTGCCAGGCAGGTGTAAATTAAGTGATAACTAAATCACGAGCCTCCATATTTAAAATCTACACAATGTCCTGACATTCATTTATGAGTTTAGTCATTCTTGTTGAGCTGATGAGATGATATCATCGCTACAGTCAGGACCTTACAACATATTTTGGCTGTCAAAGCGAATTGAAGGCACGTGCTAACAAATATTTTTAGATTATTTTCTCAATTAATCGATTACTTTAGTCTATAAAATGTCAGAAAATGGTGTAAATTGCCCACCGCTACTTCTCAGAGCCTGAGTTTAAAGGCTCATGTTGCACAACAAACTCAAAGACATTCAGTTTACAGTCTCGGAGAATTAACTAACTTACTAATATCCACACGTGAGGTGGCGCATCCAGAGGATCTGGGGGCATTTTTGCATCATAAAATGATTTTCTTAAAATGATTAATCGACTATCAGAATATCGGCAGAGTTGCCTCTGGGGCAGAGTTGTAACTCACTACTGCCACACTACTGTACACACACTTACCTGTGCTATATCTGCTTTTACACACCCATACATACAGTACTTATTCTTCTACATATTCTAAATATTACCATGTGTGCATTACTCTGCACTTTTTGCACTTCTGGTTAGATGCTAAACTGCATTTCGTTGCCTCAGCATGCTTGCACTCTGTGCAATGACAGCAAAGTTTAATCTAATGAAAAACAAACATGCAACAAGCGTTGTAAATGTGCTTAGTTAATGCTGGTATATAACAGTTTATCCTGTAAATATGCTGTTTATCTGTTCCTGCAAAGGCTCTTTTTAAACCTATAGTAAGTGGTGTTTTTGTTGTGGAATTCGAGTCCCTTCGGTCCTTGTCGGGGGCGGGTAAGTTAGGAGAAGTTGTCAACTCGCAACTATTAGTCTTTGAATAATTTATGACTCCGGAGGGAGCCATTTAAGCATGAATTTACAGCCTTATCTCGCTTGGGAGAAAGAGAGGAATGCTGCCCAGGCAGCAGTAAATGTCCTCTGCGGGGATTTCCGGTTGACAGCAAAGAAGAGTGGTGCTGAAAGGACAGCGACTTGAACGCAGCTAACGTTAGCTCGCTTAGCCAACTGACGCCAAACCGACCGTTAACCAGCTTAGCTACACTCACCGCTGTTCTGGGAACTTAACCGGTAGCGTTAAACCACTTCAAATGTCACAGCAAAGTCCGTGAAACAGTTAACTGTGTGCTGGTGCGTTCAGAGACTGTTCCTACCCTGGCCAACCGGTTGCCGAACACGGGCTTCAGGGCTCCGGACAGGGACCGCACAGACCGAGCCGTCATGGTCACTCTCGCCGCGGATGGATGGACTTACACGGGGGCGTGCTGCGCGCTCACCGCTAATCTCTCTCTCTCTCACACACACACACACTCCCTCCCTCACACACACACTCACTCGTCCACAAAGGGATTCTTAATCGACTTAGTTGGGTTTTTATCATCGGAGAGGGTGCGGAGACAAAGATACCAGCGCAGAGCAGTTGCAAGTCCCCCAAAGCTAGCTCCATGTTACCATGGCAACTCTAACAGACAGCCCCGAGGGCCCGGTGGCCTAGTTAGCGAGTTTGATCGCTATTTTTCACCCCCCAGAGCACTTTTGTCCTCCGAGAACACAGCGCTGAACCACAGGGAGGCGACATACACACACAGATCTAACGTGAACGGGACAGCGCCATTCTACCTGTTACACCCCTCAGTATTTCTTCCATGGACCAAGTAACGACTAATTCACGTTTGGTTTTCAAACTCGCCGGTTTCCATTTTAAGTAAAAACTTAAGCGTGTGTTCAATACTTCTATAATATGAGAGACTGTGAAATTAGCGTTGGTCTACCACAGTAGCAGTTAGCCAGCGTTATATTATAAATATTTACATGTTGATATGCGAGAGGGGAGGTTATCGGAACAGCATTCAGGAGGGGAAACGGATAAATAGCGGTGTTTGTGCTTGAATCACTTGTGGGCCACTTGGAGAAATTCTACTCTCCAGTTTTTTTTTTGTTCAACCGTCGCCGTCGGTATCCTTCTGCCGGTAGTTGTAGTTTATTTCTGCTTCTCACCACAGCTTTCCTAGTTGGACGTGATACAGCTGTTAGACTACATGTCCCAGCGTCCCCGCGGCTGTGCCTCCTCCCTCCTCCTTCCCTCCCACTCCACTGGGCCGCGAGGAAGTCGCAAGATGGCTGATGTCGCTTGGAAGTAATGTTCCCCTCCGCAACATGAAGCCGTGAGCGTGGAAGAAAGCGAGGGAGGCACCATCGGGCTTTTGTTTTTATTTTATTTTAGTTACTTTTCTTTTATTTCGTCAAACATCCATCTCATTCCGCGTCGTGTCCGCCCCGGACTTGTCTTCGGGAGTTGACGCGTCAAATCACGCCGGGGACCCTGCCAGCAGCTAACAGCTAGCCGCACAGTTAGCAAATGTTAGTACAGCTAGCCAGCCAGCCAGCCAGGCACACCGCTTGCTAGTTTGTTTTAATTGCTAATCTGACACCTGCGAGCCAAGAAGCTACCGCCACGCACGTGCTGAAATTAGCCAGAGGTAGCGCAGAATAAATGTCAGATGTTTCAGCTGTCAGATAAAAAGAGCAATTTTGCGAGCTGATCGGTTTAACATCATGTCCGCGAACTGGCCATCCAGGCTGTGGGCTGCTAACTAATGCGCAGTATTGCATCTGTTTCATGTGCACAAACTAGCAGGATAGTTATTTTGCGGGCATTTCTCAATAATATCCAGCACCTTGCCGCATTTCCGTTTTGTTTGCCAACTACGTTTTCGAAGCTGGTTTATTTTAGAGCCAAGTTATGGGAGCAGGAAATATGCTGAACTTTTTCTGGTTGTAGGTAGCTACACTGGCCTTGCTGGCATCTAACCAAAAAACCCACAGGGATGGACACTAAACTGAGCACCCGCGACCAAAACTGAGAGAATTGGCGTTTTCGAGATCACGGGAATAAGCGGCGATATCTGACACGCCTGTGCAGCAGCTCGCGGTGACTCGAGTCTGGGTGTCAGAGAAGTTGATTTGCAGGGTTAACTAAACTACAGTCAGTCACTACACCGGAGACCAGTTAGCGTGCCTGAAGTGCATAGCTAGCTACTGTCTCGCCCCACATCACGTTACAAACACGGCGTACAGAACGTATTCAGAGCCCGCTCCCGGCCAGACGCACCGGCTCAACAACACCGTCATGGGAGTGCAGGGTTTTCAAGAGTATTTAGAGAAGCGGTGTCCCGGGGCCGCAGTCCCGGTGGACCTCCTGAAGCTTGCCCGTACCGCTGCCCGCCAGCCCCCTCACCACCATAACCCACACCACCACCACCCACATCACCCCGGGCCCATGCCTCCCCCGCCCCCGCCTGCCAGGATCCTAATCGACGCTGACTCCGGCCTGCAGCGCCTCTACGGCGGCTACCAGACGGACTGGGTATGCGGGGGCGAGTGGAACGCCATGCTGGGCTACCTGGCCGCCCTGTCACAGGCGTGCCTGTACCAGGGTGGCCTGGAGCTGGTCGTGGTTTTCAACGGCACTCTGGGGAAGGAGCGCTGGCCCGAGTGGGCGCGGCGAGCTCAGGGCCAACGACAGACGGCGCAGCTGATAGTCAACCACGTCGGCAGCAAGGCCACCCCGCCTCCACGGGCATGGTTCCTGCCCCCGGCCTGCCTCAGCCACTGCGTCCGCCTCGCCATGTTTCGCTTCCGAGTGCGGGTGAGCAATGTGATCAGGTTGTTTTTATCGTGGTCATTTGGCGTGCCCTTCATTTAACACTTGCCCTTTCTTGTTGCACGCCATTTAGTACCTTACATCATGCAGCGCTGTTTTAACTCCTTCCAGTTGGTGAGCAAGAGCAACTACCAGCCCTGACCACTGAAATAAATCAGTCTGGAATTTAGTTGTTTAATGTTATACAAAAAGACAGACCTGATCTGGCAAACATGCTCTTCTGCTTTGGTTGTTTCTAGCCAGCGGAGCATAGATCTCTCGGTCTCTAGCTGATGCCTGTAGTTGGGCTGCTCTGCTCTGGCGGGTGTATTTGGGATGGTCTGCTGAGAGGAGGAAGGTATCAAGTGCAACAGATTTTTTTTTAGATATGTGTAATAGTGGCTGCCGCCCAAACCAGCCAGTGCATCCCTATTCAGGAGGGCTTAGAAGCATGTATTGTACAACATGACCTAGTCTAGCCTATATATTACATAACATGAACTCAATGAACCTGTCATACATTGTTGAACAACTGCTGAGTGGATAGAACATTTATAGGTCCCCAGTGCCTGACAGTGGTACGTTTGTAATTTCTTATTTTTGCATTTCATTTGGTTGGTGATTTAGAAAATCTTCATAATAAAAAAATAAATAATAATTGTCTCACCTGTTGGCACAATAGTATTTGCTCTGATATAAAATACAGCAGGGTAATGTGGATGTACTATATCTACCTTACCACTACTGTTTATATAGAATACAGTAAGGTGAACTAACGACTAGGTATCATCTAACTCTCCAAAGCAGACATCTCAGTATGGGGCAAAGAATAACTTAACATGATGGGTTTGATAAAGGATCCATGGCGCCATGAAGGCAGCTAAACCGCTGATTGCCTCTCAAGATTCCCTCCTGGCGACTTTACCTAGCCGTCTCTTTTTTTGTCTTTTTGATCTACCTTCCCATCTGCTGGCATGCTAGTATTTATAAAAAAAACAAAACATAATGCCATAGTGTATGCGAGGACACTTGTTAGAATAGAAAAATCCCACCCACATCACAGTACAACACATTCTGATGCTCCTTGTGCATGTACAGCATCGTTACTCACAGTTCCCATGTGCACTTACTTGTTTTTCCTACCTGTATTCTGAGAAACAGTCCTATTTCTGCCACTTCGAGCATCTCACCTCTGCTCGAATTACACCTTCACTAAAGTCTGCTGTTCCTCTCTGTGCAGCTGTAGCTTTGGTGTCCTACTCAGCTTTACATTTACTGCACGTTTAGTCTGTCTATTTGGATATTATTGTACATATTATTCTGGTTGTTGAAATTGGTTATTAGTTTCAGTTTTTTTATCGGTAAGTGACACAAGAAAATATTAAGCCGTTTGAACTGGTCTGTCCTAAAAACGGTTTCCCCATAATCAGCCATGCCATCCCTACCCCATATTGCATTTATTTGAAGACAGAGACTTGATTACCAGCTCATTAAATAGATTTTTAATGAAGCATCTGAATGTAGTTATTTAGTTTTCACACTGATTAACACTGACGTAGATTAACAAGATTAACATAACAATTCTGGCATAATCGTGACACGCTCTCCTGCTCTCTGGTTCACCTCACCCACCAATTAGTTTCTACATGAGAGTGCTCTGGAGCAATTTTGTTGCCCTAGGTCCAGGTGCCTGCATCACCACCAGTGAGTTGGAACTGATTGGTGCAGCACAAATTTTCCACGAATGTATTTTTGCAAGCAAAGAGCGGTTGGATAATTGTTTTCATGGGAACTCAAGGATTTTGTTGGTACTGCAAAGTGTCGAGTGTCGGAACAACTGGTCCTCTGTGATCTCGATCTTCATCATAAGATAAGTTTATCGCAGTGACTGCTAGCGTGGTAGCTGATCAATTTCACGGATGCCAGTCCATCTTTTATTCTGTCAGGGATGTTGTTCCGTGGTCTTTGTGAAATTATACAGAAACAGCCACTGAAGGGGCCGCAACTAATAATTATTTTAATTATCAATTGATGTGCCAGTTATTTTGTCGATTGGTCGAAAATAGTGAAAAATGCCCATCACAGTTTCCCAGAGTCAAAGGTGACATCTTCATATTACTTGTTTTGTACAGTCCAGAATTCAAAGCTACTCAGTTTACGATAATGTAATGCTGAGAAAAGCTGCAAATCCTCACATCGGAGAAGCTGGAAGCTGTCGATAAACGACTCGACTAATTGTAGCAGCTCTAAACTACTGCTGCTGCTCTTTTGTTGGAATATGGCAACAAAATCCAAATCTGACACATGACAAACCTGGTTAATCCTAGCAGGAGGCTCCATGTTTCAAGCTCCATCCAGACTCTGTGTTTTTATGACACAGCAAGACTGAGTTTGTCCCCTCTGCATCTGCAGGTTGTACAGACTTTGGAGGACCACCACCAGGAAGTGCTGTCTCTCTACAGGGACTTTGGATTTGCTGGCCTGATTGCTCAGGATTCCGAGTTTGCCCTCTGCAACGTACCCGCCTACTTCTCGTCGCACGCACTCAAACTGAGCTGGAACGGCAAGAACCTGACCACACACCAGTACCTGCTGTCTGAGGCTGCCAGGCAGCTCGGGCTCAAGACACAGCACCTGCCCTGCTTTGCTGCTCTGCTGGGTAACAAGCAGCACACACGTACTCAAATTTATACACGTATGCCACATTTCTCTTTGTCGCTCTCCCACCGAAACGCGCACACACCCCTACTTGTGAGTTGTATTTTTGGCACCCTTCTGTGTCTGTCGTCCTCGTTCATCGGCACAGCAAACACTTGAAGGTGTTTCTCTCTTGCAGGAAATCATATTCTGCCTGATGAGGACCTGGCTGCCTTCCACTGGAGTCTGCTGGGACCAGAACACCCACTTGCTTCTCTCAAGGTATCGCATACTTTGAAGTTCAAAGTCCTTTGCCATCCACAGCATACTTTTACTTAAAACATTAGCTCTAATAATCTCGTAATACTGTAATAGTCAAATAGTGACATGAGCCTGATCTACATCAGATGTTAACAGAACCGGACTTTTACTTGGGACATGCTTTTATTTCAAACTTTCAGAATCAAAAATACTTTATTAATCCCCAAGGGGAAACTCTTTACCTGTTTTATAAGTATATTATCAGTTTAAAAGGGAAGCCTCCCATTTACTGTGTTACCTTGCTGTTGCTCAGTGCTGCTCATTCATTATAAGAACCTTTCAGTGGTTTTAGGGGCATAATGCTTCCCATCAATAAAAGGGTTTTATTGTGAAACATCTGCAGGAAGTGTTAACTTATACTACCGACATGAACTTGATAGGAATGAATGAATCAGCGATGGGAGGAAAAGATTAGTTTAGTTATAGGGAGAAATAATGTCGAGATAATTAGAAAATGACAATCGCACACCGGAATAAAAAAAGTAATTGACATTTAACACTTGTCTGCAAACACGAAACAGTTTGCACACGTCTATTTCCTAACGTTAGACTATTTATAACATGCGCACTAGTATCCTAGTCTTGTCCTGTTTTGGATTATATTCGGGATATGACGTTTGCATGCAACATAAAAAAACCTGGTTACTCATATCCCCGTGTACACGATCATAACGGTATCCTGGGTTTTAGTCGTCAGGTGTGTCTTCATTTCTCATCATCTCAGCCAAAATGTTCGGCACCAAAAACAAAGCGTGTTCAGAAACAGAAACCAGGATCAGGCATTTACATGCCACAGTTTCTATCCGAGTACTTGAGGTAGCATACCCAGGTTTATCAAAACCAGCCGGTATATGTGGGTTAAAACCTTTGCACTGTTGCTGTCTCAGGTGCGAGCCCACCAGTTGGTGCTGCCGCCCTGCGAGGTGGTGATCAAGGCCGTCTCAGAGTACGTCTCCTCCATCAAAGACCTGGGAAACCTCGACGTCATCGCCAGAGATGTCTTCAAACAGTCACAGGTAGGTCACGTGTACACTGTCCTGACTTTTTTTTTGCCAAGCTCTTATACTGGATTTAATTTGAATTGATTAAAACTGATTTACATATTCCTTCTCAAAATGTGGACAGAAAACTGTCCGACACAGGCTAACGAACACGCTTTTAACTCCACTTCTGACCGTTCATTAAATAGGTCATCACTGTTGACACAAGGCCTGAGTCAGCGAGCTGCACTTCCTCACACATCAGCGCTAAACAGAATCACACCACACCTTCTGCAAGTCCACGCGCTTCACAGGATTCTCGAGTTTCAGTTCGTCAGAAGAAGCTGCTTTAATGTTTCCAGTGTCGGTTGCACATGAAAGAAAACATTGCAGATTTATAAAAGTGTCAGTTTGGTTTCCAGTCATGTTAAGTGTCTTTGTGATTGAGGAAGGAGGGTTGGAGTTCAGTAGCTTTAGTTTTTATTCCTTTCGAGTCTATTTATATACTATACACTAACGCTCAAAGGTTTGGAGCCGCCTGCCACAAAAAGCTTGATTCGGTACAGTCAGATGGCTGAGAGGGATGCTCTATATTCTTGAATGGTCTTTCATGCTTTCAGGATGTAGAAAGTCCTCTTTACAAATAACACATAAATGTTATTTTTTATGAAGGGTTTGCAAAAAAATGTATAGTTTTGTACATGGAGGACAAAACGCCGTGCAATGGTTCAACCAGACTGACAGCAGAAAGAGACGAAGAGCAACAGTTGAATATGACTTTAAGAAATCAGCAGTCGATTGGTAGAAGAAATTGGAAGCTTAGCGTTAAAATCTGTGCAGATTTCAATAGGAACAGATTCCTGTTTCAGTGTCCAGTGCACAGTAATGCCTATAACAAGCTGGAATTAACAGGCAAGTTGCTTCAGCAAAGCTATTCTTAAAACTTCAGAATAGAAATAGTAGTTTAGTTGAGGGTTAGAACCGCTGGAACCGGAACACGGAATAGCAGCTGAACATACTGTGGACTATCACAGTTTAAACCGGCTGTGAGGCGGCCGTGGCTTGGTGGCAGAGCGGTCGCCTGCCAATCGGAAGGTCGGCGGTCGGATCCCCCAGCCATGCGTCGAAGTATCCTTGAGCAAGATACTGAACCCCAAAAATGCTCCCGAAGCTGCGCCTTCGGTTTGTAAAATGTTCCCATGTGTAAGTCGCTGTGGATAAAAGCGTCTGCTAAATGTAAATGTAAACCTGTTCAATCTAACCACTGAGTAGACCTGCAGAAGGCCCAAAGATAAACAGCTTCCCAAAATAATTAGAGCCACTTACGCTTTTCTGGACTGGAAAACAAATAAAATGGTATTCTCCCCTATCATGCAACACTGTGGGGACTAAATGGAACTTTTAATCATTTAATTACTCTAAAACTCTTTCAAATGTAAATAATACATTAGCTGTATAATTATAAAAATGTCTTAATCATTGTTAAAATAGCTATTATTGAAGGAAAGAAGAAGAACATCAATATAATATATAAAGCTGCGTCGCTTCAGACCCGTGTTGAGGCGAAGTCAGTTTGGGAAAACTCATGCTGACAAATGAACACCAACAGCCAACATGAGTTTCTTCCAGGGCCTTGCTCCGGTCTGAAGGCGAATTACGCAGCAGCTGATGTGTAATAATCCCAGCACGTTATGTAGCCAACATAATGCTTTGTTTCCTTCCTTTCCAGTCGCGTATGGAGGACAAGGTGGAGCGATTCAAGAAAGCTGTGGAGTACTTCTCCGCTGCCTCCAAACCTCGCTCGCCCAACATGGGGCCCTCCTCTTTCATCTGTGAGTAGTGAACAAGTTTAGAAAACTGAACCGACAGTCTACACCGTTATGTAACCATTTCTGGCTTGCTAGATATTTATTTATGAGGGGGGGGGAAAGTTAATTTACTTCCTTGTTCTTTTGTCTCTCCATGCGTAGTACCTGGATATGGACCCAATCCATTTGGGGGACCACCTGGCCACATGGGACCGATGCAGCCTGGAAAGAATCAGGTAGATTCCTTAGCTTGGTTATCCTGTGGGTGTGTAAATTGTTCTCTGCTCTACGTGAATCTACACGTGGATTAAGTTTTTTTTTGCTCTTTGAAATCCCTTTGTGGCATGTGCTCATTTGGAGGGGGGGGGGGTGCAGTGTTTTCCAAGACAAATCCTCCCACCAGCCTCGGTTAGATGCTTCTAGTTTGATCTGAAATAAAATAGGGTAATATTAGTTCTCCCCCCCTCCTCCTTTTCTTGTCTGCTCCATTTGTTCCTTCTCCAATCCATTTTCTTTTCTTCCTCTCCTCTCCTCTCTGTCCAATCCCAGTTCCCTCCTCCCCAGGTTCCGGGGTTAAAGCCATCCTATCAAAATCCTTCATATGGACCTGGCTCCACCCCTCTGTTCCAGAACCCGCCGCCACCGTCCCAAGACTGCAACGATTCACTGACGAGCAAGATGGGCTTCTCGGATTGGTCAGCTCCATATGATTCCACTCAGGGGGGAAGTCGATTACCCAATCATCACGCCAGCACTCAGTCTGGTCCCTCTCCGTCTCCTTCCTCGTCGTCAGATGGAGATGAACCCAATGACAGCAACGCAAAGTAAGACGCAGAGAAAGTAAAGTCGTGTTTACACTGTTCGGGCGTTAGCAGACTGTTCGCTTCCTAATTTTATTTAAGTGAAAAGGGGATTTTGGCATTTAAGGTGGAGCAAAGCACTTTACATAACACGTGTTCACTGATCAACAGGAGAGCTTAAAGATTAAATGTGCATCTTGTGTGGAGCTGCAGCGATTAGACGATCAACAGAAAATTAAAAATCTGCAACAATTCTGATAATCCAATTCGATGGATCTTTTAAGAAAAAAATGCCAAAATTCTCTATTTCCAGCTTCAAATGTAAATATTTGCTGTTTTCTTTCATCTTATATATATATATATATATATATATATATATGTATTATATCCAGCCCTGATTTTCTACATAGCCTGCTCCGAATATTTAGCAGGTACCTACCGTCGCACAGTATACACAGTCATATCACCCAACCCTATTCGGGAGATTCGTCTTACATCAGATAAGTCTAAATAAATGAATATCCAGCAAAACGCTTTACATAAAACACGGGAGTCTCAAAGGATTGTGTACAAAGGATTAGAAAGAGCTCTGCCTTCCAAATCAATATCAGGTGCTGCTTTACCAACACGGCCGAGCAAGCAAAGTGTAGCTGAACCGCTCATGGCAAATACATGTAGTGATAAATAACTGCAAGTCCTACATCTGCTGGGCACTGCCTCTTTGTTTATAGCAATTTTAACGTAGCCCGTTCCTAAATGAATGATGCGTTCAGCCAACCTTAAAACATCAACACCGGCTTTCACGAAGCCAGTTAGACAAGTTCTGATATCGGTATCCGGGCCGCTCTGTGGATATTTTAACGGTTCAGTATTGTCTAAAATAAACCTGATCAAAGTCGATGCTTTCTTTACGGCAATCTACCATGTTTTGTCCACCTCAGCCTGCAAGTGTTGAAGCGCCGTCCCCTTTAAGACCGCCTACAACGGGAGCTTTTCAGTGCCTATACGAGTGAAAATGAAAGGCTCTCTGGTGCCAGAGACTCTTGAGTTCTGACAATCAGCTGGCAAAATACAGAGATTTGCCAACCTCCAGCGCTAACAAATCTGTTATCAGATCTGTTATCTCTCCTCTCTTTTTTTTTTTAGTAAAGAGCAGAGCAAACAAACTATCATATCAGCTGTCAATAATTAATGTTAATTTTATGAGTGCCCTCTGCAAGCTCGTGCCCAAAGAATCCTCCACTCTGTGACACCACTGCACAACCGGGAGTGTTTTTGTAGTTTCGACATCTCCAACAGAGTGATAGCGTCTTCTCTGTAGTGGATCGTGTCGGGTCAGTTTCAGGAGTTGCATTCTCCCAGTTAAGGTTTCATTCATATATCAAGAATTATTATAAACTTAATATTTTTGAACCAGGACTTTCTGTATGTGGATCAAGTAGCTTGTGAAGAATAAGGTGTGCCAAATTTAGCAGCTACATCTGTTATTTTTATGTGTCAGAAACATATTTAATCAACATTTATGTAAATATAACTTATCGGCTGGGAGCAATATTTCAGGACTTGATTGCGACGTCCCTAAAGCCAGTTTGATATCAGATGAGGCCTTCCCACGATGCAGTGCGTCCGTAGCAGTTCTATATCACATTCACTTGTTGACTGACTGACTTTTTGTCAGCAATCTTACGTGTAATGTGAAGCAGCCCAGCTACCAGTTTTGGAGATTCAGGGATTACAGCTACTGAGGAGGATGGAGCAGCGGGGATCACCATCTACAGGGGATACACGTGTGATTTTTGCGGTGTTTGTCTCTTCACGTGTTTTGTTGACCCATCAGGCTTCCAAAAATAAGGTTTAAAAGTCAGAATTTGGTCACCTTGGAGGGGTTGTAGAGTGTGTTAAGTTTCTGACAGGCTCATGTTGCTGCTAATTTCCTTTTAGCTGCAATAGGAGCTATTGAAACAAAGTGAGCGTCGAGCACAAACTTGTTTGGTCTGCTCAGAATGTGTTTGAGGAAATGCTTTCTCTGCAGACGCTTTGTGTTGAACACACACGCGTACACATGATGAATGCCAGGATGACTAAAAACTGCCATAAACCCTTTGTCTCAGCCATTTGACGGACAAGCCCTCTCGGTGGGAGGATCCCGCTGGAAGGGGGGGCTCGGCCTCTGGAGACGGTTCCCAAGGCAACGGGAGCGGGTCAAACATTCCGTCACTGTTGTCTATGGCGACGCGGAGTCACATGGACATAACCACACCACCTCTGCCTCAGGTGTGTGCCTCCATGAGAGATTAAAAAAATAAGCCCTCACACATTTTCAAACCAAACGACACCGCTCAGTTGTAGGTCATGTGGGAAAATAGCATTTTCTCACCATGTTTATTCATTTTAGGTCAGCGCTGAGGTGCTTCGTGTAGCCGAGCACAGACACAGAAGAGGACTGATGTACCCCCAGATTTTCCACATATTGACCAAGGTAAACCGTTTTCCTCGCTTAGGTGAAGTTCCTGTTCGCAAGCGTGTATTCTATCTTTGCAAGACCCCTAAATCACCGTGTCTAGTTAAACAAGGGTTATAAAAACGGCGATGGAGGTAATACATCAGCTCTTGGTCCTCCCTGTAATCTCTCTTTCCTGTTCCCTTTGTCCTTGCTGCTCCCTCTACCCACCGCACCCCTCAGGGAGAGATGAAGATGCCAGTGTGTATAGAGGACGAGTGTAACTCTGAGCTGCCGCCTGCCTCGCTGCTGTTCCGTGCTGCCAGACAGTATGCCTACGGCGTCCTCTTCAGTCTGGCTGAAACACACCGCCGCCTGGAGAGGCTCGCTCTCCGCAAGAGGGCTCCCCTGGAAGGTAGGTCCTGGGACTGAGTAGAGAAGGTAGATGAGGGCAGTACGGGAGACAGATGGACTGTACACATACACACATTTATTCTTAGGTTTGTACCTGGGAATCCAGGCAAAGGTTAAAGTTGTCCGCAGAGAACTGCAATTTTGTCTTTGAATTAATCATTTCTGAGAAAACTATAGATTTGTTTCCCCCCCTTAGTTGGGGGTGGATAAGAATGCCTTGGAAATACCTCAGGTTGATTTTTATAAAAAAAATGTTTACTTTTGGCTACCTGAGCTCTGAAATATTGTCTTCTGGGCAGCCAGTCAACTTCAAGATAAGTGTCTTGTTTGTCTATTTTAATATGTAGAGTATAATGTTTGTTGGCTATTGTGGCCTCATTTTTTAGGGCAACCTTTGGTTATTTTTTGTCATGTAACCCTAGAATATGCGGATATTGAATATACATTAATTATCGATCATTATAACCTGACGTAGGCTCATTGACAAGGGTACATGGAGTCTGGTGGTGCTGCCTTTCCCAATTTTGAGTTAGTTTTTGTGGTCGCGCTGCCCCGCGGTCTATAACGGTATCTGGTATCAGCTGTAAATGGAGATGTAACATTTTTTAGTCATCACTGCTAGCAAAATGCTAATATTATGTTTCAGGTTTTTAGAAAGACCAATGAAAGAAACCATTTATGCCAAAACACAGTCAGAACAGAAGTTGGAGAGCCTCTGGTTTAACGTCTACCTGGGCTCTTTTTTACTGGGCTGCCTTATGCATTGGTTGATGCACCCCTCAGGGAGAGATGAAGATGACTTCATGAGATGGCTGCCCCCTGAAAGACTGTAACTTGAGTGATCTGTCGAGAAGACCCGGACTCGACTCGCATTTTGTCAGTGGGATCCCTGCACTTTCTTTCTTTTTTGCTGCATCATTGTACGGCGCAACGTCATGGCAGGCTGTGAACTTTACAAGCTTGTCTCAAAATGACCTAACCACAAAACTAGTGGTGATGAAAGCAGGGAAGATGGATGGAAACGGAGGACAGGGCGACTGCTCTCTGCTCTGACGCTCTCAGCCACAGTGCCGACTGTCAATGAAGTCGGCTAAACTACTTTTGAACCAGCCGCTGGTACAATCTCCTCCCCTGCCGTCGAGCGCGATTTACTCTTTGGCTGGTAGAGCTGTCAGCAGCCCGGCAGGAGGGAGACGCTCCGCGGTGCGCTGGGATTTTACAACTGAACTATGACCCGCACTTTTACACACATGTTGACTTTCTTTGCCTGTGTAGAAAGCTGATGTTCTCACATGAACAAAGGCATTAAAACGTAAGTCGTACAGGTAAAACACGAGATTCATGTAGGCTGATTGTCGCGTGGGGGCGGCTTTGTAGGTGCACTGAACTGACGCCAAGTAGACGGGAGTGAATAACATATTTCTCATATTTGTAGGCGAGGTGTATTGAAGAAAAGACATAGTAATAAGTGTTTATTTAAAAAAAAATCTATAAATTAAGAAAAAGCATGAACCGCCCTAATAAATTAAGATTTCATCGATTAGAGTGTGTGAATGCGGAGTGATTTTTTTCATATTATTATAGTGTCTTGTAGCCTCAACACCTCCACCAAGCCTTTATGTGGTACTCGCTTAATTTTTCCAGTTGCACTCTTGCCCGGGCCGCCACACCAGTAACATCTTATTTGTTGACTGTCTAAATCTTTTTCTTGCCTTTTTTTATTTTTTTCCTCTGTTCCCTTCACGAAAGAGAAGTGGGTTTGTAGCAGTTATATATCTGCTGATCTGTAAGACAACTGGTTAAGAAGAGGGCACTTGTTATAAAAAGTTGTGAGCTTTAATGCTACTCTGAAGGCTTTTCCCACAGAGGACATTTTGAGTTGCCAAACAGGCGTAGAAACGATCATTAATGATGGCTGCATTCCATTTAGGGGGACCAGTTGCAGGGCCCTGCTATGGTGCATGCTGGCCTTCTAGCATGGCTCACCGTGTATCTAAATGTAATGGAGCTCGCCTTAGTGGTGTCAGTTACACTTGTGCTTTTCCTGAAATGAAAAGTGAAAATATCTGCTGTGACAAATAGCATCACTACTAACATTTCTGTTCTGAAATATTAGTAGTGATGTGATTTCCTTGGTTGGGGGATCTTTTAGAGGACACTGATAGATTGGGAGACACACCGAACCTCTACCTGCTCTTGGGAAGAGATTTTTTTTTTAGGTACATGATTTGAATAATATCACAACACTAATATACCAGCCTGCTCCAAAGCCCGGCACTCAAACACCTGTATCATTGTCTCTGATTAATTGTTTGTACCAACGTTGCGTCCGTTCTTTTATATCAAACCTTGTACGTTTTTATCCACATGTCCCTTGCCTCTGTGCTACAGTTCCTCCAGTGATTGTCAAAGAGTGGAGCAGCGGGAAAGCCAAGTCGGCCCTGACTCCGGAGCTGGTTCCGGCCCTGTGTTTCCGGGAGTGGACCTGCCCCAACCTGCGGCGGCTGTGGTTGGGCCGCGCCAGTGAAGACCGCTCCAGGAGAACCAGGGCCTTCCTGGCCTGCCTACGCTCTGACTGCCCAGCCCTCCTCAACCCAGCACAGGTCCCACAGCATCTGCTGCTCATGTGCTGTGTGCTCAGGTATGACGCTGCTCTACGCCGCTGCTGGTTGTCGTTTAGTTTGTATTAGTTATCTACAATCTGTGTGTGTGTGTTGCCCTTAATACAGTGTGAGAGCCAGGCACTGAGTGCGTATTTGAACACTTGTGCTCCGTTCTTTTCACTGTGCACTACAGCTGAAATGATTAGTCGAGTAAACACTTCGATCAACAGGAATTTGATGGGCGACTAATTTGATAATCAACTAATTGCTCCATCAACGTTTTGGTGTCGATAAATGGAGGTTTAAAGCTGGATGCATATTCTTTTATGAAGATCTCTTAGTCTGTCTGCCGAGCTGCAGAAAACTGTCGCCCATTTTTAGAATCGATAAATCGTGGTTTGCCACTTTACATTCCTGCGAGGCTGCGTTGTCACAGCAGGAAAAGAACCGCTGGAACCACCAACATCAACCGGAGAAGAACCCTCTCTCCCAGCATATTTTAAAAATGCAGCAGAGGACTGAGGGAGCAGCGACTGGAGGAGGCGTGGCTACGTGGTGTGTGTGGTGCCGAGGGTCAGGGAATATGGGAGAGAGCGTGGACAGCGACGTAGAGCTGGTAGTCAGAGTAAAGCTACAAACTCTCTCTGTCTCTGCTGGCCAGACAGTTACTAGAAGCACATTTATTGAGAGTCTGTTTCAGTGGAGCTAGTGGCTCTATGCTGTTTGTGTCTGTGGGGGAGTGTCAGTACATAGTCACAGCCCTGCTGTTAATCACGGTTAACGTTACTGTTCATCAGCCTTAAATATCTTTTTAAGCTCTGAATATAGGCGTTACCGGCGTGCCCATTTGTTGTGTTTACTGCGGAGGAATAGATCTAATTGATGTACAACTAGGGTTGGGCCGGTGTAAACAATTCAAACGGGTTTGATATTAAGCCAAATACCGGACCGTAAATTCCTAATTTTACCACTGTGTTGCACGTGACTCAGCCACTTCCAGCGTACTGAGGGCCCAGAGTGATGGGTTTTCTACAACATGTTCCTGCAAATCTTTCACAATAAAAGCCTTGTTAAGAAATATAGGGTTTCTGTCCACTGAAACGCTATAGGGCGTTTAATTTGAAACAGATATAGGAAGTGTTGAGTTAGCCTCGTAATGTTTTTGCTGCATGTAGAGTGCCTCAGTATGCTGTAGTTCTGTGTTCTTCCTCTGAAGTGAGCTTTGTGTTCCTTCTCTCTCCCTCAGGTATATGATGCAGTGGCCTGGGGGAAGGATCCTCCAGAGACATGAGCTAGATGCCTTTCTGGCTCAGGCGGTGTCCAGCCAGCTTTACGAACCCGACCAGCTACAGGAGCTCAAGGTAAACTTCACTCCCTCATTGTTGGAGAATCCTCGATCAGGGTTTTCCACAGAAAACTGACTTTTCTGCACACAGTTCTCATTTTGTTTCTAGTTTCCTTGTTTGTTTGTTTTTTGTCCCTTTGTGCAGTGCAATTTTGAGTTGCACAGAATTTAGTTGCACAAGACTAAGGCATCCTCAAACTCAATGGTACAGCCGCTGGCTGTACTAATCTTACTACACTTCTTTAAGACTAATGTAAGGGATTTTGGTGTTACAAGCAGAATTCTTTTGGAAGGGTCTTCCGTGAGACAAGATGTAATGCTTGCGCCCACATACCATGTGTTCAAGACCTCATGATTCACAGCTCTTCTAGTGTTTCTACTACTCGTCTCTGCGTTCTGCCTAGAGTTTAAAAATACTGTCATTTTACGTTTGCGTGTTTGCTGTCAGGTGGAGAAGGTGGATGCCCGTGGCGTGCAGCTGGCTTCTCTCTTTATGGCTGGCGTTGACACAGCGCTGTTCATCAACGATGTGTGCGGCCAGCCGTTACCATGGGAACACTGCTGTCCCTGGGGCTTCTTTGACGGCAAACTGTTCCAGAGCAAACTGGCCCGGGCCGCCCGCGACCGGGCAGCACTGCTGGACATGTGTGAGGGGCAGGTACGAACCTGTGTTTGTGTGTGCGATCCTCCGGCAGCATGGCGATGGGCAGAAATGAACTGAAGATGTGATAGGTGTGTGTAACAGTTATAAGTTAGTGAAATTTAGTTCTTAAAGCATTTTAGTGCTTTGGTTCAAGGGCTCTTAGACAGTAGTTACTGAGGGAAGCGAGAATGTCAAGGTCTTTTGGCCCCGATCCCAATCTGTGTCCTTTTTAAAATTGGGTATCCGCCGGTTCAGAGTCTGATCCGATACTTATATTTACCTAAATTGATTAAATGACAAACTAAATTCAGCCCACCTTATTTTCCTCGAGCTTCTTGTTCAAAATAGTGAATGTCCTGGTTCTAAACTTTAAAGTTGCTAAGCTTAAATTACTGATATTAAAGTTGAACTGGGAAAATGCGACTCCTGAAACTCTCTGCTAGAGAAGAGGAATCACTCTGTTGGAGTACTGGACTACAGAAACACTTAGTCCACTCACGCTGTAGAGCCCGGCTGTCAGCAGCGCTGCGACACCAGCAGGCTGAGGTGCACAAAGCACAGCAGTTCAGTAAAGAAAGGATCCGCTTTATTTTAGCCGATATACATCCATTAAAATAGGCCCGGATCAGCCCTTAACGCCCATCCTTAGGAACGTCTCGGGACATCTCTACTGGTGTTTTCACATCAATAACTCTGTACCTGAAAGGCTCTGTTGTATTTCTGCTCTGCAGGAGGAGCTGGTGTCCAAGGTTGAGAAGATGCGTCAGGCAATCCTTGAGGGCATCAACCTGTCCCGCCCTCCTCCTCCTCCCCCTCCACTTCCACCTCCTGCCTTCCTCCCCCCCACCATGATGCCCCCTTTCTACCCCATGCCTCCACTCTACCCACCTCGCCCCATGGGCGGCATGCCCCCTCATCATCATCCACACCACCCAGCCCAGCACAGACCCAGAGCCTTCCCAGGTACAGAGATGCTTTCTTCTCACCTCTCAGTTGATCTTTTAAAAGGATGTAGATTTTCTCTTCGCTTTGTCCTAATTCCATACTACACGCCCTTCTAAGCAGCTTGTGCATGCTTTGTGATCACATTGGAAAAGTGAGAAAATAGAGCATACTCAAAACTATCAGTAAAAACAGCTGATTGTTGAGTGTGCTGGTGATGTCCCACAATGCAACGCCTAAACGAAACAGGAGCTGCCGACAGCTAGAAAAACTTGAAACTAATTGTGGATGGTGATGACACAGCTCCGGGAACCCCAAATAACTATTAAGTTAGTGGAAAAAAACATTTTAAGTTTAATTGGCAGTGTTACTGTGAAGTCACAGTTGTATTACCTTTGCAAGGCAAGTTTATTTGTATAGCTCCATTCAACATCAAGGAAATTCAAAGGGCCTTACATAAGGCATAAAAGGCAAAATATAAAAGAAACACAATTATAGAAATATAAAAAGACACAGGAATTAGTGCCCGACCGATATGAGATTTTTGAGACCGACACTGATTTTAGAGAGGAAGCACTCACAGATTATCGATAAGGCGGCCGATATATTGAGTTTTTGAGCTGGAATGAAAATAGACCTTTTCTATGTGGATTGTGTATCGATTTTGCACCGATATGCCTATACAAAGGTACTCAGAAGCCTGCTTTCTGAAACAAATGTTTATATTCCATTGTAAATATACATTGTCAACCAATTCTAGAAATGTGCAGAGAAATTAAAGAATACATAAAATAAATAGCTGCGGCGCAGTGCGGAGAGTATTGTCTCCACAGCGACAGTCCACATTTCCCAACATGCACTGCCTGTTTTAACACAACATAGTATTTAAAATAAAACATTAAAAGAAGATAATCTGAAATAGAGTGAAACAGATTAACATAAACAATACAGTGCAGGGCCAGATATGAATAATTAGTCCCAAATGTAATGTAATAAAAGGCAGTGGCAAAAGTGTTTGATTCTGAGAGTTTGTTCCAGATATGTGGAGCGTAAAAACTGAACACCGTGGCACATGTATTTGTATGGTTTCCTTTTTAGTATAAAACAGTTAAAAAATCCTGATTCTAACTGCTACAAACAGTATACAGTACAATGAAGAATAGCATAAAGTGCAGACTGCATGCAGGTGGTATGGAATTGGGGCACAGCTCTAGTTTCCTTCTTGACGCTCTACAATAAGAAAAGTCTCAGTAGTCACTTCTTCTCTTCTCCCCTGCAGGCATTCAGTCCATCCCCCCCCAGGGAGGGAAACTGGAGATAGCTGGCATGGTTGTTGGCCAGTGGGCTGGGAACAAACCAATCCGTGGCAGAGGGGGGTTCAACATGCAGGTGGTGTCAGTGGGAGCAGGGAGAGGGTGAGTAAGATGATGATGATGATGATGTTCTTTTGATCAATACACGCACGTGCTTTAGAAGTCCATACTCGAACCATTTAAAAACTGTTTAGTGACAGTGATTGCATTAATATTAATATCTGTTTTCTTCAACGGCACACAGGCTGTTGTTAATTACTGCTAGAGGCGATGAGCTCACAGAATATATTTCCTCCGTGTCAGACCGGAGACTGGCAGAGCAATTATTGCATCTTATTGGAAATACCAGAAGATAAATACCCTACCAAGCCAGCAACATTAGCTAGCTCGCTAACAAAGCACATTTAAGAAGACCATCCACTTGAATGTGTATCACTATTGCACTGCATTTATTTATGGTTGGGGAATTTTTGGATAAATAGAAGGGGGGGCACTATTTTCAGGCTCTTACTCCAGTGAACTGTGTGCCAAAACATTCACCTGTGTCCTGGTTCCACTGAAATGTAATATGAAACATATCTCGCAGTTAAACTAACTGACAAACAACTATTGTGAATTCGGCTGCATTGAAACACAGTGCCGGCGATCACAGAGAGAAAGAGGAGGCTGAACGACTCCCTCCCTCCCTTTTCTCCTCCTCTCCCCCTCTCACCAACTACGAACAGGTCAACGACATCATCTGCGTCAGCCAGAAACAAATGAAATGCATCATTTTAAAAATGATTTTTAAGCCAACTGCTAGTAAATACAGGCGCATCGATATCCGTTCACAAGTGTACTCCGCGCTTCAGAGATGCAATCTGCTCCGGCAAAAATAGACTGGGATAAAGACAGTGGGCGGGGAAAGAGCCTGACCGCGACGCAGCCGGATGCTGTGTACCCACCGTTACAGTCTTCTGCCCGTGTGAGAGTAATTAAATGACAGTGCAGTTTACTGACCAGCATCACTGGTTGTTTATTTTTATTTTATATAAAAAGCTGCCTGTGTTCTGGGGGAAGGAAGCTGTGTTACTAACGCTTTGTCTCCAGCAGTGGGGAATATTCTGGTTGAACTCTAGTACTGGGGAAAGCCATCCTTATCCAGAACGATGTACGGGCTCTGGTCTTTTGAAATGAGGCAGGCTGTGGACCGAGTTATTGTCACGTGCCGCTGCAGTGTGTGTTGGTCGGCCGCTCTCATCTGTTCGTGCGCTCCGCTCGAGTCTCTGACTCGTGGCGTAAGCTAAGTATTATGTTATTCAATCCAAAATGCGCCCAAACGTTTTGCCTTTTTGGAATGTGACACTAAAAGATAACTCAGTGCCCTCGCGGTGGAGTTCCACTTTTTTCGTACCGTCAACGTTACAAAAAAATCTATTTTTGGCATTTGGGAATCGATTCAGAATCGTAGAAGATGAGAATCATACCTACATTTTAAAAACTTTTTTTTTTTTTATTTTAGCAGAGGAAATATTGGCGGAAAAAATAGATTCCTACATTTTTGGAGTTGACTTTTGAATAAGTGGGCACAACGTAAAGAGGGATTGCTGTTGGTTGATTGCTGCCCGCATGGACTTATTTGCTACCCTGAACCAACTCTGTGTGAAATCTGCGTTTAACAGCTGGTGGGATCAGGCGCTAAAGCGGACTACTGATATTAGTTGTCTTCCACATCCGAATGTCTTTCTGTTTCTTCATCACAGGAGAGGTAAAGAGATTCCAGTGAAATTAAGGGGAGTGAAAAAGGTACCTGCCAACAGAACACAGGTACGACACGAGCAACGCACCGAAATTTAGTCTTTAGTCTTGTGGCACATTTTCCTACATGAGTAGTGATCACCAGAGAACATCACAGCTATAAATTCCCTCTTTGTCTCGTCACATTGCCATCATGCCTCCTGCTGTTGTGTTAAAATGCTGTCTGACTGCCCTCCTCCAGACGTCGCCGCCGCCCCCATCCAGCAGTCCCCCAAAGCCCTCAGAGGAGGCGGGCTCCATGCCAGAGGTTGCGACTCAGCAGCTGAACGGCAGCTCGGCGGCCTCCGCCATCGGCCAGCCCTTGGAGCTGGCCCCCCTGGCCCAGCCAATCCCGTGTGCCTTAGCCAGCAGAGACAACCAATCAGAGGGGGTGGACGTGGAGGCCCCCTGTTGCCTTGACGACTGCCCGTCAGACGGAGCACTACAGAAGGAGGAGTGATGGCATCCTTCGCGGGATGCGCTGCTCTGAGAGAGTTCTCTGTGTTCGACTGCCTTTCCCTGTTTTTGTAGCCCTGCCTGCTAGCTGTGCACATTGTCACCTGGAGCAGGAAGTGAAGTGAGGCTCCTGCTCTCCTTCCCTGCTGCTCCACGTGATAAGCTAAAGCAGTTAGCTGTTACTTCCTTTTTAGTTTTCTCATGTGGTTTTACATTGTTTTTTGAAGAGAGGGTTTCTCCATGAGTCTGTAAGCGCCACACCCCTCAATAATCCTAAACGCCTCCCTCCCGCACTCAGAGTAAAATAAGCTTAAAGCCCCACCCCCATCACGACCCACCACCTAAACGAGCCCCCCCCCTCTTATCTTTTTATGTTTTATTTTGCGTTTCTGACGGTCCCGTTGTTTGAATCTCTGCACACAGATGTTAAGCTTGCGGTTTTATGGTGACAGAGCGGATGTGGTTTCCATGGTTACAGCGTCTAGGCCTGGTCGCCGTGGTCGGTAGTTGTGTGTTGGTGTCGGTTCGTTGCCATCTCGTGTGAGGTTTGTCTTACATGAGTTCGGAGGGGTGTTCAGAGTTTGACTCTGGACTTGTGGGGACACATTTTCGATGTACCAATCTTCAGTGCAGTGACCCTCGTCCCCCGAACTCCAGCAGCACTGCTAAACACACAGTTAGTGTACTAGCTAGCAACGAAACCCCTTTAGCGATTGATTTGGTATCTATCACAGAAGCACTTCGGCGCCACCATGGTATTAGCGTGCTAACTTACTTTGACCTATGTAGCATAGCCTAGTGCTTCGCTGTGCTAAGGGACCCCATGAATTTATGCACCTTAAGCCCCAAAGTATGCAAGATATTACCCTGCTCCTAAAACAAGTTCTGTCCCCCGTTGTCCCCAAAGCTTTGATTGTATTTTCCCAACAGAAGCACTTAATGTTGTATAGTGAATTTGAACAAGCCCCCATACAGGTGAATTGACAGTCTGTGAGGGGTGTCGTCCCCCCGCGCGCATAAGTAAATGATTATGACTTGTAGAACTACATTTAAAGGTAGAGATCTATTTGAGAGACGTCAGAATGTGAACAGAGTGGTTTCAGACAAAGAAGCACTTTGTTTTAAAAATGTTAAAACCACACTGGACAGTCCTCTACCAGGTGATAGAGAAATGGAAAAACTCTGAGGCACCTTCTGGAGTTAAAGCCAAAAAAGAAAAGAATAAAGCTGCCCAGCAAAAGATGGAAATGAATGGTGAGGATGTGGGTAACTGCTTCAGACTGGCCTCACACGTTCTATCAAGAACTTTGCAATGGAGCTGAAAGAACTCCTAATTTTCCACATCAAGGACACCTGGGAATCATTTGAGATTTCTAAAAAGTTATTTCCAAAGTGTGTTTTTAATAAGGCTAGCCGACTGAGGCAGCCACTGATGTAAAAGGGGCGTGGCAACAATGCCTCAAAGATCCCTCCACCCTCTGGTGGTGATTGAGCAACTGTTGTCACGACGATAGCCCAACACTATAGAGCCGTAGCCCCGCAGAGCTCTGGTGTGTCACTTTAGACCAGCAGGAAGCACTTCCCTGCCCTGAAGCACCTCCGCCAAACACGGCAGAGGCTTTATGGGTCGGATCACGTCACTCGACAGGAGAGAGAGAGAGAGAGGCCTCATGGCGGACCCGAGTGTGCCGCTCACAATCTGAGACTTCTAAGATAATGAATTGTTTTATTAGAGCACTTATGTTTGTAGAGAATGAGATGTGTCCCCCATAGTAGGTTTCATCTGACTACGGAAATACAACTTACCAATTCCTGGTAGCACAACTGCAAGTGTAAAAAAGCAGCAAGACCGACAGATAACTGCCTGAGAGATGCTGGCCATGAACATTATAATCTTTACAAACTTACTAAGAGAGGTTGAAATGAGCTCACTATGTTAAAAATAGAAAGGCAAGTCAGCAAGAAGCACCTTATTTTCTTACTATGTTGATGACTTGTGCTCTTATCGTGTGCCACAAAATTGACATGGAAAAAAAGCTCTTACGAAATGCCATTTTTGAAGGACAAAACCCTGACTATGTATGTAAGTGTTAATGTAGTCGCGTCAGACATCCCCTCAGTTATGAACTCAACCATTACAGTGAAACGCTGACAGTTGTCCCAGCCATGAGCGTAGGCCTACGCTCATCATCACAGGGGCCGGGCCGCGCCGCGCCGCCGTCTCTTACACCAACACCAAACGAAATCAGAAGTTCGGACTTGTTAGCCGTTATTGGTAGGGAGTGCTGTAGGTGTTCATAGGTTAAGAGTAGGTAACCGCGTCAGGCTTACCACAAGACTGTAATACAGACACCAAGACTAGGCTAGAGAATATAGCTCCGCTGGCCGAAATACTAAGTCTAGAATTACTAGGAGTCATGTACTTAACTGCTTTCAACTTTTTGACATTAGTACAAATATGTGTATCGCAAACAGTACATTGTTAGAAGATGGCTTTTCTGCGGCGAGCCAGAGTGTGATCTGGTATACGATGCCCTCTCTCGATTCGCTCGCCAGATAACCGTTACAAACACACACACACAAGCGCACACATACATAGAAACAAAACAGACACTCACACACACACACGACAGACAGGTAATCAGTTGCATTTGTTACCAGCAGCATTCTCTCTGCTTTTGTGCTGAAGTGATTTTGTGCAGTTTCAGTTCCCAGTGGAGTGGTCGTCAGTTCATCAGGAGATCATTTTGGTAACACATTCTACTGACTCTAAAAAAACAAAAAAAAAACAAAAATCCCATATTTTCAGGTTTTGCATGGACCGATTTTAAAAGTACATGTTAGAGGTGTCAGGTACAGGCACGCAAACAACCATATTGTACACACAAACCTTAACACACAGACACACACGGATACATAGATGTTAAACCCTGAGTTACACAGTAAGTAGCTAGTATGGAAAAGAAAAAAAAAAAAGTCAACACAATACATGATGTAGTGTCCCTCTCTTGTCCTTGTCTGTTTTAGTTTGATAGATATTTGATCGGTGATTTTTATGCTTGTTATCCTAACCCCCCCCCCCCCATTTGCTATGACACTTTCTCTCACCTCCCCTTCCTCTCTCTACACCCCCCCCCCCCTTTCTCTTATTCCCATCTAAATATGTTTAAAAAACAAAAGTAGCAAAACCCAATGCTTCTCCTTTCTTAGGGACCCCCCGA
>CM022479.1:27075039-27093876 GCA_011952105.1 Coreoperca whiteheadi
CCTTATTATTGTAGGGGGCTGTGTTTTTGTCTTTTTAACTCTTGTTATATTTTAACTCCCCCCCCCCCCCCCCCCAAACTTTAACTGTAATTGTTGCTTACTTAGTCATAAATATTCAATATTCTCACCGAAACTTATGTGATTTTAAAAAAAATTAAATTAAATTAAGAAAAGTATTTTAACTCCAGCGTTGTTTACATACGTGTTTAAGATCTCGCAGTCGTGTTCGTCACAAAACCTGAACCCACTCGTCGAAACGGGGCTCCATGGAGCCACGAGAGGTCCAAAACTCCGTTTGCTGTAATAGAGACGTATTAAAGATTTTAAAACATTGTTTTCAGGGAGGTTTTTTTTTGTTTTCATCCGTCTCTGGTTTCTGTGTATAATCCAGAGACCTCGCTGTCAGTCTTAGACAAAAAGTAGCTCCAAAGAGAACAGCAGACATTGAACTCCTCGCACAAACAATCAGGGTTGTAACTAACCTATTTCCATTATCGATTGATCCGACAGTTGTGGCGATTCCGCGGTGACCTGGAAACACGAAGGTTTTCACGTTACTGTCCCGCGAGACGAAGACAAGCAGCAAATCATCAACAAATTCAGGAGCTGCATGTCTGACCTCCACCCATCTTTCACACTGACCCGTGTTTTATTCCTTTTGTTTAAACTGTCTCGTGTTTCTTATTTCCTGTGTGTGTGTGTGTGTTAATGTGTGTGTGTGTGTGTGTGTGTGTGTGTGTGTGTGTTGAGTAGGGTATGGTCGGCCTGGTGACGGGCGGTGCGTCCGGTTTGGGTCGAGCCACCGTGGAGCGCCTGGTGCAGAACGGAGCGGCCGCTGTGATCCTGGACCTGCCCTCCTCCGATGGACCGGCTCTGGCGGCCAGTCTCGGGGACCGCTGTGCCTTCGCCCCTGCAGACGTGCGTCCGAAACCCGTCCACTCGCACACGGTCGACACAGACCAGCCGTAGCACAGTGTTTACTGTCTCTTTGGTTATGCCAGTCAGTCACGTGTCTTTTTAGTTTTATTACGACACACAAAAACCGCTTCAACAGACATCCAAATGAGTTAAAAACAGGCAAGTGGGCGTGTGTGGGGGGGCGGGCGGGGGCGGTCTGTCTCCAGTCCTGAGTGACTCCAGCTGCCCCGTGTTGCTTTACTCATTTCATTTGGCCTTTTTAACACCCTTACCCTGAATCCTCCCGCGGTTCCTGATGGCCAGCACGCAGGTGTAGATGACACAATCCGCTTAACGCAGAGGTTTCATGGATCGTCAGCCCACGCTGACCGACCCCTCCCTCTCTTTGCCGCGTGTCAAACCTTTAACCCGGACTGTCGTGTTCGTATTTAGGTAATGCTGATTGTACTTTCTCGGGTAGCGGTGTCAGAGTGTCAGCGTGTCAGACATCGCGGGTTCGTCCCTGCAAGCGTCGACGCCTGCGTCCTTGTGCCTCAGTGCACACGGTTCACGTATAAGATGTGGTTTTCCTCACATTATGCTAAATTTTTATTTAAAGTTAAATGCTTTTTTTTTTTTTTCCGCCCCTCACCCCCCCCCTCTAATAAAAGAGCTACATTTAAAGGAAAATATAAGCTGTTAGAAACGTGGACTAGTTTAACACTTGCGGTCATTTGTTAAAAGCTGCTATAAACAATCATTTTATATAATCATTAAGCCTTTTTCACGGCAGACATTTGAACTTGTCAGTATGAACAGTAACCCGTGACAGCATGCACGATACCAGGACCCTGAAACTGAAGCAGCTAAAAGGAATTCATCCATCGTTTCTATGTTTTTCTTTATACCTGTGCTTTTCCTACTGTGACGTGTCCAAATGTCTTCCGTGAAAAAAGGGCCTAGGGGTCAGACGACGCCATGCAATGTGAAAGGTGCTGCTCCTGGTGATGAACCCGCAGAGAATGATCTGTGCCAAAAAGCCTGTTCAATTAGAGAGAACCATTTAAAATACAGATCTCAGAAGTCATGTCAGGAATACTGAAGTCATTCCTGCCTGTGGCCATCGAACTCTTTAACTCCTCCCTCTCAGTGTTACTCTATATGACCCTAAGTCACTAAACTGGACATTGATCATCAACATCTCCGCAACACTGGACATAACTGTGCAATATTCGGTGTTAAAACCACTGTGCAACACACCCTGTTTTCAGTTTGATTTATTGATATTTATTTATAGTTCTAGTACGGCTGTGCAACATCCTCCTTCTCATTATCATCGTAATAAGCTACACGTAACGTGACAGTTCATGCACTATTACTTTGTACTGTAATATTACCGTCAACCGGTAAACCCCCTTTGTACTTTACACTTATTTAAATTTTATACTTATACCCACTTGGTACTTAACCTGTGTTATAGTCTATCATATTTTTTGCTTAGTACTTCCATCCTTGTGTGCACTGACGTGATCGTGAGCTGCTGTTGCAAAGAGTTTCCCCCTCGGGGATCAATAACGTATTTCTGATTCTGATTCTGAAGCCTGCAGATGTAACTGGAGGCGTAATGTTCTCTCCGCCCAGTAGATGGCACTCTCACATCAACCAGCATAGATGCGAAGTTCTCCTCCAAAGCCACTATTCATCACTTATGTTTGACCTTTCTCTTGTTCCCTGCTTGCATTCAAAATGAACCAAAAAAATGCTCTCGTTGGTGCATTTTCACGTGCGTTCTTGGTTGCATCTGTTTTATCATCCCGGACGCATTGTTTAACGTGACGTCTTAAAGGCTCCTGGGGCTAAACGAGGCCTTGTCGTTACCTAGGTTACATCGGAGGCAGACGTACAGTCAGCGGTGTCGCTGGCCAGGCAGAAGTTCGGGAAGCTGGACCTGGCAGTGAATTGCGCCGGCATCGCTGTCGCCGTCAAAACCTACAACTTTAAGAAGGACCTCCCCCACAGCCTGGAGGACTTCCAGCGTGTCATCAACGTAAGACGCGGTGACAGGTGCAGAGCAGAAAGAGAAATGCCAGTCGCAGCTGCGTGACTTGCGTGTGTGTGTTCTGCAGGTGAACATTGCGGGGACCTTCAACGTGATCCGCCTCGCTGTGGGTGAGATGGGGAAGAACGAGCCGGATGCGGACGGACACCGAGGCTGCATCGTTAACACAGCCAGCGTGGCAGCCTTTGACGGCCAGGTCATTTTGAAACGCGCACAAACAGAGAAGAGAGAACAAAGCGGTCGCTCGGATTCTCAAGTCAGTCTCTCTCTCTCTCTCGATTTTCTCTGCAGGTCGGCCAAGCAGCATATTCCGCTTCTAAAGGTGGCATCGTAGGGATGACCCTCCCCATCGCACGAGACCTGGCACCCATGGGCATCAGGGTCATCACCATAGCACCCGGTTAGTGTGCGGACTTAAAAAGCGTAAACATGAACTTCTCCGCAGATATACGTATAGCGAGATATAACATTAGAGCGTTTTAGAGGTGCTGGTAGGCTACATTTTTTAAAATTATTTTATTCTTTGGACAGAGCCTGGCTAGCTGTTTCCCCCTGTTTTGAGTCTTTATGCTAAGCTAAGCTAACCTGGCCGTAGCTTCATATTTACCAGACAGATACGAGAGTGGTATCGATCTTCTCGGCAAGAAATTGAATAAGTGTATTTCCCAAAATGTAACATACTGTTCCTTTAAAACAAAAAAAGGTATGATTATTTACTTAAGCTTTAAAAGAAAAAGTTCAGTAATTTCCTACGGTCACTCAGAACGTTACTCAAACAGGAGTAAATAGTGCATTTGTTGGGGACTATTTTCAGCGGCGGATTAATCCGTATTTGGGGCAGCAGAACAGTGTATGTGGGATTGTTGTAATGATAAAAGATAAATAGAAATGTGTGGCATTTTTCTTCTTTCCTCTCCACCTAATCATCTCACGAGCCCTCAGAGTTACATGGCGACCCTCTGGAGGGGCCCAACCCCTCGGTTGGGAACCACTGGACTGAACTAACAGTATATAACGTAGTTAAAACTGGCTCCACCTCGAGAGGCTACAACACTAAAATGCTGCTCACACGTTGATGTATTAATATCAAGTCACAGGGACCGTTTGTCTCCAGAACAAGTACTTTGAGTACATTTTGCTGATAACGTCTGTAAGTAGGATTTTTGCTTGTAATGGAGTTTTTTGAGCAAACGATCTGAATTAACTGCGTGAAATGACATTTCCTTGGTGTCTAAATCGGTTTGTTGTTCCAGGTCTGTTCTCCACTCCCCTCCTGGCTGGCCTTCCAGAGAAGGTGCGCTCGTTTCTTGCCCGCCAGGTGCCCTTCCCCTCACGCCTGGGAGACCCCGCTGAGTTTGCCCACCTGGTGACGTCACTGGCCGAGAACCCCATGATTAACGGAGAGGTCATCAGACTGGACGGAGCCATTCGCATGCAGCCCTGAGACAGATTGTGTGTTATCAAAAGGTGTTGATCTGCATCCAGTTGAGAGCATTTGAATGTCTGAGTGTGTAACTGCGGGTGTATTTGTTGTAGAAAGCTGCATACAGTAAATATCTGTTATAGATCAAACACATTTTCACTGTTTGTGTGAGAATGAGAGTGTAAGAATGACTGTACATCATTCAGTGCATTGCACTACTTTGTTTTGTAAACTAATCCAGATTATAATAAAGCCTGTTTGATTATCTATTTTAAAGAGGGTTTTTTTAAACCCCAAAGTGTGGAATTTGTATTTGTTTCTTTCAAATCATCCTGATGGCACAAGTTCTTTCCGATTAAGAAAAATTCAGTTTTGCTTTCAATCCACTGAATCTCAGTTTCAACAGTAGCAGCGTAAATTTGTATTTTTGATACAGAACACCAGAATTTGCCAGATACATTTTCAACACCTGCACATTGGGACACTTTGTCAGTACCGGGGGCTCACGGATGAGTTGTGTTATGATGGTCAGCTGCTACACTGAAAACTCAAGTCAAAATTAGTAGTCTGGAGAGTAGAAATGCATAAATAATTGAGAAATCTCAGTGGTGCACATTTGAACAGCTTTAATAGACAAAATTGCTGCAGCTTCCATTAACTTCAACAGAGGTTTAATTGTAACAACAAAAAAAAGGCACAAATTGGCAGTATTTTTCCCCACGAAGCCACAGTTTTACCACAAATTAAGTTCAATCCCATTCCCTAACACAGCGATACTTAATTTACGGCCAAAGGAGAAGCCTGTTCCCAGGACCTTGACCTCTACGCCCGTCAGACCGACGCCAACGCCGGTGTCCGCTGCCAGACCGACCGTGGCCTTCACCGGGCCAGCGGAGGCGGAAGCACTGGCCACCTCTGCTTTGGTAAAGGCTCTGGCGCTCAGAGACGTCGCGGAGGCGCCGACTCCTGCGCTGGCGTTGGGCCCTCTGGCCTCGGCGTCAAACATGCTCCACTCAGCCCGCGCATAGCCCACTCCTGCAGCGGCGTACAAGCCTGCTTTGGGAAGGCGCTTCCCGGGCTCATCCTCGAACGCCTCTGCGAATGCCCCGGTGCCCGCGTAGGTACCGGCCGCGAAGGCTTTACCGGGCCGGTCGAAGGTGTCGATCAGCTCCTGCACCCCGGCGTCCCCGACACACACGTCTTCACCGGAATATTGAACTGCATAGGCTGCGAACAAGCGTCACATTTCACCGCAAAGATAACTAGAAGGTGTGCCCAGTCATGCGCGTGTCTTCATTGTGATTTGTTTTCGTCAGTGTCTCGTTTCAAACAGCCTGCAGTTGAGTAAAAGGGAAAAACTTGACTATTTAGAAGATGAAATGCAGTGCTTACCTTTAGATCTTTTACCTGAAACGAAAAAGAGCGAATCCTTCAAACCTCAGTATTCACTTAAAAATTCATAAAATGTTCACGTCCCATAAAACAAGCAGCATTACCTACAATGAAGCCACTGATAATACGTTGATTTCCATAGTTTGTATCAATTATGTACACTTTGGTGTGAACATACATCAACTTCATAGATATTTAAATACAGGCATTTTTACCCTCAATCTGCCTGCTGTCAGTTTCTGAATGTAAGCAATGTATTAAAAAAAGTTAAGTTAATAACCCTATTTCTAGGAAGTCATCTGTGCAATACATGCCAGTTTGTTCTGTGGGCAACAGTGCCCACTTTGCGCAATCATTCTTTGATGTTATTTGTGCCTACCTGGCATCTTCAGGGCAAATATTGCGTTTCTGCAAGAAGAGAGGAAAAAAAAAAAAGAGGACAATAAAACACCAAGTTAGAACTGCTTCAACTGGACAGAACATACACACACAGATAATACCACCACTGGATGGATTACTATAAAAAGTTGGTGCAGACGTTCACGCCCCCCCCCCTCAGGGTGATTTCTGACAGAGCTGCTAGCATTGGCCGTAGACTCGAGCCATTATATCTACCTATGCTTAGGGGTGGCGTTCAATGGCAAATTCAAATCCTGTATTGAATCGACTCATCGGTTTCCAACGGCAGATGAAACCTCACATTGTCCCTCACCTTGGACGACCTTTCTACAGACCTCCCCACCTTTCAGTCACACACTTTTTAGCAAACAGCAAGAACCTACAAAGTGTGTCCCTGTACATGTGACTTCATACTAACCATAGAGTCAAAAGATTTTGTACCATCTTTTCAGGCAATCTATAAGCCGAAACACAGACAGTATTGTGAGCAGAGGACTCGGGTGAAATTTGGTGTCTGCACTTGTGTTAAATGTTCCGCAAACCATGTTTTCAGTGTGAAAGATCTGCAAGAAAAAAAAAGGGTGGTGAAATGAACCAGAACTCTTTGAAAGCTAGGTTAAATGCAATGCGAGATTGCGGAAGTGGTTAAAATCAGTGGAGAAAAACTGTAAGGCACAATTTTACACCCCTGTAACACTCATGATAACATTTTGACAGTTATCGAAGGAAATAAAACTGCATTTATTTGTCATTTTTCCACCGCTGCCACACATTTGACATGCATGGCAATTATGTTGCAATGCTGTTCACCCGTGTTGCTGTTAAATAAGGAGAAATGTTACATGGAGGCGGTCTATCTTTTTGACTAAGCTTGTGGTTTAGGGTTTCACACTTCCTACGTGGTGACAGCGTTTCGTGCTTAAACAAAAAAAAAAAAAAGGGGAGATATGTTGCAGGTCAGTTTGGGTCTTTGCACACTGAAACTGCAGCCCAAAAGCAGTCGTACGATGCTGTAACACGCCTTCCAAAAACTAAAGTCAAACACCACCACCATACACATACAACGGTGTACTGCTGTCAAACCACTCACATTTGAAAAAAATAAAGTAAATAGGCAGCAACACACGCTCTTAACAAAGCAACGAACATTGCAAAAACAACTGCCATCTCCCAAATCAAGTGGTAGAACCAAAGAATCAGTTCTTTGGTACAGTTGCCTAACGCTGACGGCTGGAGCCTCACGTTCGCTTTGTCCGAACTGTGGACTCTTACATTGTTTGGATCAGGAATTGCTCTGAATGCGAGTATTGTTGTAGGACGGCCTTGTAAAGATGCGAGCCTATCCTTTAAGCCGAGATGCATCTTATAGTCCTCATCTTTTCTTACCATCCTTGTTTCTTTAAAAGAGACAAATCTTACCAAGTATAGCGCTTCCCCTCGACTCACTGCTGTCGCTTATCCTTGAGAGCACGGATGGGCTGCACTGTCTCCATATAAGTACATTGTTTTGTTGATGAAATTTGACACATCCTGTAAGCCCCCTCCCCTTGTCTTCTGCAACGCATGAGCCACAAGCCAGACAGACATTGTGAGGAGGTGTTACTGCTGTAGCAAACCTTCCCTTATTTAGCAGCAGGTTTCCTGAATAGTTTTCCAACACACAAAAGAGAACAGGAGCATACATAACAGGCGTGCGACATAGTGCCGGTGTGACAGTTTAACTGGGGAGATATTCCCAGTTAAGATTCTAGTGATACACGTCGACATTGGTTTGGAGGCTCTGGGTCACATGACATGGAAGCTGTTGAACAAAAAGGCTGATTTTCCCCATGAAGTTTTAATATAAATAAATAAATAATAGAAGCACTGGAATACTGAGAAACTGCACTTATTTCCTGTTAAAATATGTATGTAAAATAAATTCATCACACTTTGCAATCAAAATATTAGCTTAAAACTAACTTCACAAGGGTTTCGATGACTAAGTAAATCCCGTTAAGTGTTCCCCCAATTGCCAACTAAGACTGGATCAGGTTACACAATTCTCATCTTCCCACTGTCAAAGCAATAATTCAGTGTTCTGTTAGTCGCTGCATATTCATGCTATAGTTGTGTGTGTCATTATATTTGTGTGTTTTAAAGTTCTACATTATAGATTTCAATTAAATATGTCACACTGGTGGAAACAGGCAAACGGAAACGGACCCAAACGCAGACAGCAGTGGCAGGATAATACGTGGAAATGTATTGTAGACAAGCAGCAAACAGGTAGGTTGGTATAAATCAAACTTACAGGCAGACAGAACCAAACAGCAACGATGACAAACCAACAATGAACAAAAGGGAAAAACCTCAACTTAAATACACTCAGGCAGGGCAGGAAGACAAGACGCAGGTAATCCAATAAACACAGGTGGGATCAATCAAAGCAATCAGATCCAAGAAATGTCCAAGCTGTCCTGGGGGGGCGATAGATGACTACAAAGTGACTTTTAACAGGGCTGGTGATAGTAACAGCATGAAACAGACGGAAAGACATTTGGATCAAAATTAAAATGAGAAAGTGTCCCACTTTACCACCATTCAGCCTATTTAATTTAATGCTTAACTGTCACAATAAATAAATAAACCGCACACTGAAGGTCACAGCCCTCGGCAGCAATTTGGGGTTCAGTATCTTGCTCAAGGACACTTCAACACGTGGCCTGGGGGAAGCCGGCATCAAACCAATGAATGAACCGTGTTACAGTCCCAGCATTACCAACAGATCCACAATCAATCAACCCTAAACAGACGTGGATCTGCATTACTGATCTGCATGCCTCTACAGAGGTGTCAAACGTATTCACATTCATTGCTCAGGCAGAAGTATAGATACTAGGCTTTAAAAAGACTTCTGTAGAAGTTGAAGTATCAAGTATCAGAATGTGGCTGAAATGAATTAGTGGTCCAATCTTCAGTGGTGCTGGTTGGTGCTTCGCTTGAAATACTGCTATGGTAAATGTCCCAGATTGTGCCAAGAACTGCTCGCATTGCTTGAGATGCAACATACCAAGACTTGCACTGCTCTAAACTACAAGTAAATCTGTAGAGTAAACATTGTTTTGAATATATGAAGACTCATATTTTTAAGCTGCTGTTTCAGCCCAACAGCCATTTTCGGGATAAAGAGTAGAAACACTTGAACAAGGTGTCATACAAATCACAAAACATTATAACCCTCATGAAGATGGAATCTATTGCAGGGCTGTTGTACTGGACTGCATAAGGTTTAGCTTGCTGTACCTAATAAACTGAAACTAAGTTTTTATTGTATTTGAATATTCACTCTTGTCAAAGGCTAATGGTACCATTTAGTCACATGCTGCCAGTGTTGCCTCAACACTTCACACAATACAAGAAAAATTAGGGTTTACTAATGTCCTGTATGTTGTCTCTACTTCTGGGTTTATTCACAGTCCTACAATTCATATCATCCTCGGCCAAAGACATACTCACTCACATTTGTTCATTGTTGTGGGAACTCTCAAAAACCTGGTCGGAGAGATTTAATGAAGTCTGTGAAACAATTAGGTGACAGGCCAAGGATCGAGTGACTACTTTCTTTGTTTTCCAAAGTTTTCTGAACATCGGAAGAGGGCATTTTGAACATTTTCACTCTTTACTTATTCCTATTGTACTCAGTTGAAAAACTGAGGATTGTACAGCTTTATTTGGAAGTATGCTCGCTGGGTGTTTTTTAGTTTTAAATGGGTTAACTGGTATATTTTTCTTTCGACCATATGCAGTACATTCGTCAAATCCACATACATATTTTACATAAGTTGTGTTTTGGTGTTAGTTTAACTCTTAGTGTATCTTTGTATTCAATCTTCCTTGTTGTCTTAACTGCAATCAATAAATATGAGACTATATTAATAGTTTATTATTTATATAAATATATATAGGACATGTTTGTTGTTAGTCTTGCTGCAGCAGCATGCAGGGCTAAACATTAATGCAGTATCTGTTCAGTGTGTGTGTGTCTGTGTGTGTGTGTGGGTATGTGTGTGTATATATATATATCTCATATCTCATCTTAACTGCATAAAATGTTATACAGTCACCAAAATGAGGCCATGTACAGCTTTCCAGATACCCCGTTCTTCTGGACACAGCACTTGAGGGTAAGGGATTCCCAATGTGCCTACCCAGAATGCCTTAGGTTGAATCTGACTTAAGTGGACTTTACCAATTTGGTAAATGCTTTACATATAGAGGAATATGAAGTGTATGATTTAAAAGCAATGCTTTTTTGTGGTTAGATAACTGCTAAAAACTCAGCATTGGTAAGGACTTCATTACCTCGGTCCACTGGGCTGTTGTTCTAATTATAGAAAAAATACAGGTTAACGGGTTATCTTGCTGCAACATGTTACACTATGGATAAATGAAAGTATAGATACATAAATAAACTAAATTACAAATTGATACATAAGTGTGTGAATAAATGAATAAATGCACAAATAAATTTAAAACTTAAATATTTAAAATTTATTTTAATTTGTAATTTATTTATTTATGGTGACATTTAAGCTTTAAATTATATAATTATTTATTGATTCCTTTTTTTTTAGCATTTAGTTATATAATTTGATATTTAAGCATTTAATTATATAATTATTTATGTAAATGTATATATAGTTTTGGCCCTTTGAACCCTCCATAATTTACACTGTGCGAGCAACATATATAAATATTATGAACACAAGTTAGCATATTGTCTTTTTCTCCGGTACATGCACATCATAAAGCTGCAGGGAAAAAAAACAACTATAATTTATAGCCTAATCTGTTTGGCTGCTTATTAAAATGCATCTCTCTCTCGCTGAACTCGCTCACACGCACATGCGCGCGCGTCAGTGGAAGTCATGGCAACGGCGCGGTGACGCGCGACCGAGGTCATGAGTCCTGCAGGCTCGTGCCTTTGTCCTGCAGAACCTGAGCGCTTCGGAGATCTCAAGCTTTGAAAAGCACCTGGAAAAAAGGGGCCTTGTTGGAGAACTGATAAGAAGAAGAAGAAAAGCAAACCAGTGAGAAATGCCTGTTACCAGAGCACCAAATGAGGCACACCTGGTGGTCGCAATTCGTGTTTTCCCTGGGCCTAATTCCTGAATTAACCGCCGTAAAACTTTTAAAGCTTTTGAAGTGCGCAAATGACGATAACTTGTTGAATTTAAAGGTGAACAGGATATTTGATGGCGTACGAGAAACACAGATTGGGTTGATACTCGGCGTTTTTAAGGTGTGAAATATGAGTTGGTATGAATGTATTAAAAGTCCCGGGAAATGTGTGGAATATATACAGTGTAGTGATTAGAAAACAGTTATTTTGGTTTGAGGACATCAATTTAGTCGAATTTGGCATCGAATGTTTTGGGGAAAAGAGGACGACTGGGCCATTTTTCATAAAATGCATGAAATCAATATATTTTCTGTAACCATGGAGATGATTTAACTCTTAGAACTACTAGGCGCAGAGGTCATAACGTGCAGGTGTAAACAAACCAGGGCCCTGTCCTCGGTGTGGACAACTGAGTTTACTTGTTTTAAACGCATTCAGAGCTGTTCCCCGATCATCGGGTCCCTTTTGAGTTCAAATTTCCTCACGTGTGAACTAACTTTGAGATCTTCGTTTGAAAACGCATCATCAGATCCATGTTGTTGGGCGCTTGAGTGAAGGAGGAACTGAACTACAAGTGTTTGAGTGTTGTTCGTTAAAGAACAAGAGCTGTTGTGTTTAACCATCGGTTTGTTCTCTACGTGGTCCCGGGCTCTACGACTGGCTCTCGAAGCCTCCCACTTCGCTCTAGGGGGGCAGTGGGTCCACCCCTGGCTCCTAACGCCACCGTGGAGATTTGAAGCACAGGTGGTGGTTGAGGAGCCAGTCGAGAGAAGGCCTCTTGCTCTGGGTCTTCTTGTGATAGGCAGAATTTGACACGTAAGATTGATTCATTGTCAGTCAAACGTATTATATGTGGAAAGCTAATCTCAATTTTGTTTGACTATGGTTTTCCGTTTTCAGGACATATCGTTTCATTTCAAGAAACTGCTACTCCTTACATTTTAAAAATAGCCTTGTTACTCCTGTGTGTTTTTTAAATGTATTTGCATTTGTACTAAAATGCGTTCATTTTCAATGGGTAGCCTAGTGCATCCCACTTTTTTCAATGTTAACATTTTAATATAACAGTATTATGACCTTTAGAAAAATGCGTTTTTGAGGAGGTGGGGTAGTGCACTATAGGCCCCTGTTGAGCGGCCTAAGCTTTTGTCCTTAATGGCATTTTTTCCCCCTTACATTACTGATACTTAAAGTAGTTTTGAAACCAGTACTTTCCCACTTTAATTTGAGTAAAAAGCTTGAGCTGATACTTCAACTTCTACAGAAGTCTTTTAAACCCTAGTATCTATACATCTACCTGAATGTAATGAGTAATGAATGTGAATACTTTTGACGCCTCGGTAGATGTATATTAGTACAGGTTGCTGCTGAAACTATTCAGGCAGGGATCCAGAAAGAGGCATGCAGATCAGTAATGCAGATCCTCGTCTGTTGAGGGCTAACTGTTCGTGGATCTGTTGGTAATGGCTCAAGTAGGGAGAGTTGGAGGATGGGCAATGGATTTAGTCTTAGATCTCCCCACGTGGTGGCATCACCTTCCTCCATTCAGAGGACAGCTCCTAAAAAGAAGACAAACCCACGCTGTCCTGTCCCAAGGTGACCTTTCCCCTAGATGTGACCATCTTGCCTGATAGCTGACGTTTTGCTCCCTCGAAAGTTTTTTTCTTATCTCTGGGGCGCCTGTGAAACTTCCACTCTGTCAGCCCAAGGACGTTTTCAGCATATTGGTTTCTTTGAGCACAAACACAAGCACAAATGTCATAGCATCAGCAATTTAGCAATCACTACTCCAAAGGAGCCGTTTAACTATTTTAATAACTGCATAAACATCTTAATAACAACAAGGCAAATTATTGCAAATTATTTCACCCTAACAACCTACAACACTGGGTGTAGGTGCATCTGACCCCTCCCTTCATTACTTGTAGTGTCACACCAGCATTATACCACATGAAAACAAATTATTCAGTATTAGCTGTGCAAACAAAGTCGCCAAGCTGTAACAATCTGCACAAACACAATCAATCACCATGATGTAAAATAGTGAAATTAAATGTAAAACTAAATAACAGCTGCTCAGTGCTGGTACCACTCCTTGTGTCTTTCCTTAAATGAAAACTGTATAATGATTCTGATCCGTGCTTTGGCTGTACACTGGATCTATCATTAAATAGGCAGAGCTCCTGTCTTACACCTTTGCATAAGGCATGGAAATATGCCATGCAAACAACCCACAAACGCTGCCTCATCTCTGCTGTTGCACGGTAGTTTGCAGAACATGAAAATAGGGCTGTTGTGGCATTATCATCCATGACAATGACTGTTTGTGATGTTATGAAGGCTACCGGTTAAACTGTCATAAACTGCTATTTGATTTGGCCATGAGAAAACGTGCAGGACTTGCACAAATTGCTTTTTGAGAGTGCCAACAACGCCGCCTAGATTTAAGTTATAGCATAGTTACACATTTTTACTTTCTCCTCTGGGAGTCCCTTATACTTGAAGATACACACAGTTACAACTATACTAACTATGAAAGGCCTCCAGGCTATTTTGAACATCATTCTTTGGTTCTGCCGAGGATCAACTGTGCTCAGAGGCAAATTAACTATAGATCTTATTCTGCTACTGCAAGGTGCTGGATGTAATGCAGCAATAAAAATACAGACAATAAGAGGTGAACGTTGCTTTAATGCTTGAAGTTTAATATCAGCAATGCATGATAAAAATTACATTTAGCAGACACTTTTATCCAAAGCGACTTACATATGAGAACATTCACAAACTGAAGGTGCAGCTTCGGGAGCATTTTTTGGGTTCAGTATCTTGCTCAAGGATACTTCCACGCACGGCTGGGGGATCGAACCGCTGACCTTCCGATTGCCAGGCAACCGTTCTGCCACCAAGTCACGGCCGCCCCGATTAGTGGAAGCCAGTAGATGGAACAGGAAGTTGTTGGCAGGAAATGGAACAATTAAGGCAATTATGGACTCTGATAAGTAAAAGTACAATAATCTTATTCAGGAACTTTATTTTCAGTAAGACAGAAACTCGTACATTTGTCTACTTTCTTTCAGTCTCTGTTAGCTAAAATCATTAGATACAGAAAAATCACACATCAAGTTCAAATGTTTTATCTGCCGTGAAGACATACACTGTCACGAGAACAAGGTTCATGGTTAAATGCTGAAATTTTCAAACGCTTTCATTGTTCTATTTTTTGGGATAGGTGGCACAAGACACAATCACAAAGCGCTTTATTTGGCACAAAGCCACAGTTTACCACAAATTAATTTCAAACCCACTGCCAAACAGAGAAATGCCCATTTTACGACCAAAGGAGAAGCCTGTTCCCAGGACCTTTGCCTCTACATGTGTCGGGCTGATGCCTACGCCGGTGTCTGCGGACAGACCGACTGACATCGGCAAATGTCCCGGCACCCGAATAGGTACCAGCAGTAAAAGCTTTAGCAGGCCGGTCAAATGTGTCAATCATCTTCAGCACCCCGGGCCCCCGGAACGCACGTCTTCACCTGCGTATTGACCCGCATGGGTTGCAAACAAAGAGACCTCATGTACTCTCAAAGACAATATTACAAGTAAAAAACTATTTTGTCTCTATAAAAGTTACATGAACCATTCACAGTTAGTCATTTAGCAGACGTTTTTATCCAAAGCGACTTACATATGAGGAAGACAATGGAAGCAATTCTAATTATTATGTTTACATGAAACATTCACAGTTAGTCAATTAACATCAGACTTGACATTTTGCCTTAACTGTAAGCATGTGACTATAGTGAAGGTACTTCAACTCTGAATACATTTTGATAAAGTTATTGGTAGTACTATTGGCATTTTTGTTTGTTTTCCTCCTGTGAGACCTGGCAGCTCTTTGTTTCACTTTCAGTCACTGAAGTTAGAAATTAATTTTAGTAAAAGATGATCTGTCTCCTCAGAAGTCCTCAATATTCTACATTTCTTTGAGGAAAAGATGCACTTGATGTTTGAGTATGTACCCAAAAAGCGCCTTTTGTCCAGAGCCACCTGCATTCTGAAGGACCCTACCCATCCCGGCTATCAGCTGTTCCCTCTGCTGCCTTCGGGCAGGAGGTTCCGCAGTTTGCGGTGCATCACTGGCAGAGCCTTGAACAGTTTCTATCCAGCAGCCATCAGACAATTAAACTGTGTATTTTTGACTGTTCTTCTTCCAGGCGGCTGCTAAAGTGATCAGTGAAATCTAAAATGCAATAGCACTTTATAATCTAGATAGATTTTTATAATATATTTATTGGGCCTTGGATAAGCTTAGCCTAGCTCGACATCACTGCCATGTGGGGAAAAACAAATAAATCCTGGCCTTTTGCCAGATAAAGCCTGAGCCCAAGTGCAAACAACTGTATATTTCACACCTAGGTGTGAACTGAAACTCACACCTGACCCGGAACTAAAGCCAGCTCTCAATTGACCCCAACTTTACAGGCTGTGATTGGCTGTGAGGCCCCAACATATTTTTATTTCTGTATTAGACACTGAGATGTGACAATGATCAAAGTTCAGTGAAAAAATAGAAATCACTGATAAAAACTGCACCATTTCTTTAATATTTTAAAATTACTGTCATACCATGAAGCATGTATACATTTGTTTGCATAATAATCCTCACATGATGGATTACTTACCTGAATAGGGTTGCTTGGTCTATAGGAGATGTTAGATGCTGCGAGCTCTCAGCTTAGCTGCTGGGCTACACCCACCGGGAGGTTTAAATACCAGACTGCAAAACGAAACAAAGTATGAACCTAGCCTTAACAACAGCTAAAAAAAAAATGCGGTGTACGGATGCGCAATCAAAAAAACAAAGTATAAAAAAAGTAAAGAGAGAAAGCAGATAGTCACAGTAGGAATCCTCAACACATCATTTATGGTCTATGTGTAACCATACTGTGGTAAATGTATAGGATTATTTTCCTCAAAGAATACCCCATAATGACAACATGAAAGAAGTTTTTTTTAATCTTGTATTACTAAAATGTACATAGCACTCCACCAAAAAGGCTATGCCTTTGCTCAATACATTCTTGAAGCACCTTTGGCATCAATTACAGCCTCAAGTCTTTTTGTGTAGCAAGCCTGGCACACCTATTTGTGGGCAGTGTCTCCCATTCTTCTTTGCATGACCTCTCAAGCTCCATCTGGTTGGATGGGGACCGTCGATGCACAGCCATGTTCAGATCTCTCCACAGATGTTCAATTGGGTTCAAGTCTGGGCTCTGGCTGGGCCACTCAAGGACATCCACAGATTTGTCCCATAGCCACTCCTTTGTTATCTTGGCTGCGTCCTTGGGGTCATTGTCCTGTTGGACGATGAACCTTTGCCCCAGTCTGAGGTCCAGAGCACTCTGGAGCAGGTTTTCATCAAGTTTGTCACTGTACATTGCTGCATTCATCTTTCCCTCAAACCTGACTAGCCTCCCAGCTCTTGCTGCTGAAAAACATCCCCAGAGCATGATGCTGCCACCACCATGCTTCACTGTAGGGATGGTATTAGCCAGGTGATGCCTGGTTTCCTCCAGACATGACTCTTGCCATGCAGGCCAAAGAGTTCAATCTTTGTTTCATCAGACCAGAAAATGTTGTTTCACATGGTCTCAGAGTCCTTCAGGTATCTTTTGGCAAACTATCATGTGCCTTTTACTGAGGAGTGGCTTCTGTCTGGCCACTCTACCATACAGGCCTTTTTGGTGGAGTGCTGCATTTACATTTACATTTACATTACATTTACATTTAGTCATTTAGCAGACACTTTTATCCAAAGTGACTTACATTTGAGGAACACAATGGAAGCAATATGACAACACAAGGTAACAAAAAGCATAAGTGCATCAAAAAAAACAAAACGAGTCTGATTAAAGCCCAGCACAGGACACACAGCTAAGAATAGGAAGGTTTTTGTTTTTTTTTAAGCAGAGGTAGAAAGGAAGAAGAGTTAGTGATTGTCAGTTAGGTGTTGATGGAAGAGATGCGTTTTCAAGTGCTTTTTAAAGGTGACTACAGAATCTGCTGATCTTGTAGAGGCCGGCAATTCATTCCACCAATGTGGAACGGATCCAGAGAAGGTGCGCGAGAGTGATTTTATTCCTTTTTGGCATGGTACCACCAGACGTTGTTCATTTGCAGAGCGCAGGGACCTGGCAGGAGCATAGGTCTGTATGAGCAAGATATGTTGGTGCAGAACCAGTGGTGGTCTTGTAAGCCAGGAGCATCGCTTTGTACTTGATGCGGACAACAACAGGGAGCCAGTGTAACCTAATGAAGAGAGGGGTTACGTGCGCTCTCTTTGGCTCATTGAAGACCACTCTTGCCGCCGCGTTCTGGATCATCTGCAGAGGTTTGGTTGTGCAAGCAGGGAGACCAGCGAGCAGTGCATTGCAATAGTCCAGTTTGGACAAGACCAGAGCTTGGACTAGGACTTGTGTAGACTGCTCCGAAAGGAAAGGTCTGATTTTCCTGATGTTGTAGAGGATGAATCTGCAGGACCGGGTGGTGCTGGCGACATGGCTTTTGAAGTTTAGTTGATCATCAATTACCACCCCCAAGTTTCTGACTGTGCTGGACGGAGTAACGGTCGTTGAGCCAAGTTGAATGGAGAGGTTGTGGTGAATCTTTGGGTTGGCCGGTATCAAAAGCAGTTCTGTTTTGTTCAGGTTCAGCTGAAGGTGATGGTCCTTCGTCCAAAGCACGATGTCACTCAGGCATGCCGAGACGCGAGCAGAAACAGTTGAATCGTCAGGTTCAAACGACAAGTGGAGCTGTGTGTCATCCGCATAGCAGTGATAGGAAAAGCCATGCTTCTGAATGACCGAGCCGAGGGACGTCATGTAGATGGAGAAGAGTAGGGGACCAAGTACCGAGCCGGGACAACAGACGGAGAGATGGCCTGCAGGAGATGGGTGGGGATGGGATCCAGCGGGCAGGTGGTAGGGTTGTTAGAATGAATGACCTTGGAAACGTCAGCTTCAGATAGAAGAGAGAAAGAGGGGGGCAGACACGTATCTGGGATGCGTGCGAGATCAACAGGTGTCGGCGCAGAGAATTGCCTGCTTATGGCGGTTGTCTAAGAGTGGAACAGTGCTGCAGAGATGGTTGTACTTGTGGAAGGTTCTTCTCTTTCCACAGAGAAACACTGGAGCTCTAACAGAGTGACCATCGGATTCTTAGTCACCTCCCTGAAAAGCTGAATGTAACACAGGTGGACTTCAATCAAATTGTAGAAACATCCCCTTTGGGAGGGGTCAAGTTTGTCAGCCCCAATAAACACAGTTGGGCTAAATTGAAGCAATCAGGCACTCGCAGACAGGAAGCCAAAATAACAGACACAAGAGGGAAAGGACAAATTACAACTAACAGAACCTAAACCCAAAACCCCTGACCCCACCCACTGGGGTGTGTTAAAGCGAAACTGAAAACATGAAAGTACTAAAAATAAAGGGTGGGTGGGGG
>CM022479.1:27094236-27109750 GCA_011952105.1 Coreoperca whiteheadi
CAAAGGGGCCACTACGACCTTTATGCACTCTGATGTGAGAGTGGTTACAGACTGTCCACACAAAAGGATTATAATATATATATATGGCATAATATTAAATACCTTGGAGTCTCTCAATGTCTTGTTTTGGTATGCTAAGACAATATGTTGTTTATCACAGGCAGTGGCATTAAGCCTGTTATTGATCCTCTTCTTGAACAGGATGTGTTAGCTCGAGCTTCTCCCTGTAATACTACACCCGCTCTCCCCATGCCTAAAGCCAGCCGACTTGGAGAGTAGCGCTTTGTGCAAGATCTTAAAGTAATTAATGTCTCCATTACTGGGAAACACACATACAGAGAGAGAGAGAGAGAGACTTTTTGTAAAGCCGACGATTTCCCTGAAGTTCTTACTTTTGCTTTCTGTAGCAGAGGGAAAATCTGTAACTGTCAGTTTAGCGCAAATTACCTTTTACCTCTCACAACCTCAACTCGAATACACTCAGGCAGGGAAGGATAACAAGACACAGGTGAACCAATAAACACAGGTGGGATCAATCAAAGCAATCAGGCGCTCACAGACAGGAAGCCAAAATAACAGACACAGGAGGGAATGGACACATTACACAATAAAACAGGAACTCCACAGCACATAAACAACAAAAACCTGAAAAAATAGGATACTGTTCTATATTTCTATAATTTCCAATAATAGGGGACACCTGTGATTTACTGAGTTATAGCCAGACTAATACCTGTGACTGCATTTATAGATAAATGCAATTCCTATTCCTAATTCTTTCATTCTCTAGTATTATTAGTTGTTAAATTCACTCATTTTCGGATTAATATATAATTTCCCGTGTTTAGTTATTGCACATAATAGTTCTACCATTATCAGAGGTATTGTTTATTCACAGTGAAGCCATTTCTGTATCCTTCCTAGACCGCTCACACACATACAAACCCACATGCCTGCTCAACCTAAAAATACAAGATTATTGGACTGTACAAGGATCCACACCTGCAAAAGTGAACACAAGCTGAATGCTTTAAAAAGGACTCACAGTGAAGAGTTTACGATGTCAGGGAACATTTTGAAATTGGAAATGAACTCAACAGCAACCAGATAATTAAACTGGAACCTGCCAAATACAGAGTACTAAATGTTGGCTGTGGCTTTCAGGTTATATTCTTTATTAAAAGCAATTAAAGTCAGGGATTTAGGTGACATGATATATACCATATTTCTACTGTCAGGTGACTCGGCGTTTACAAGTCTATAGAGTTTTGGATACATTAGTACTTTGAAAATCACCTACCTCACCTTTAAATCAAAGATGGTAATGGATATATTAATTAACAGCGGATTTTACCCAGGCCAGACCTGAGCCATGTCTCCATGTGAAACTATGCAAACAAAGTCTGCAGCAGAGTGAGTTCATCCTGTAAACATTTACTGCTTCTCACTATGAAAGGCCTCCATGCTATTTTTAACTTCATTCTTTGGTTCAGCTGTGCTCAGAGGCAACTTAACTATAGATCTTATTCTGCTACTGCAAGCTGCTGGATGTAATGGATAAAAATACAGACAATAAGAAGAAAACGTTGCTTGAGTGTTAGAGAAGTTTAATGTCTGCAAAGCACGATACAGTCGAGTGGAAGCCAGTAGGTGGAACAGGACGTTGTTGGCAGGAAATGAGAGGGGCAGGGGCAGATAAAAATAAAAGGGCTGCCAAGCATTATTTATAAGAATCATTTACATCAGATATAATATTACTTTCTGAAAGATTATAAGTTTTTTCTTGCCAGATTTGAACAGCTCAATTGGTTAACATGGGCGCAGAAACGAAGCAGGCAGCGCTTTGGGGAGCGTCGCGTTGCTTCCACCTCCTGTGTGTCCCCGCCTTAAGATATGATAGAAACAGATCCCGAGGGCCTGTCCCTTACCTGACAACACTACTTTGAATATCCATGCACAGTTATGAAGTAGGGGTGCACAGTGGCAGAGCGGTTAGCGCCCCTGCCTTCCAATAAGGAGATCATTAATTGGTGACTCTAAATTGTCCCTAGTGGATGAATGTGTGCGTGAATGGTTGTCTGTCTATGTGTCAGCCCTGCGATGAGTTGGCCACTGTCCAGGGTGTACCCCGCCTAAGGCCCAAAGCCACTGGGATAGGCTCCAGTCACCCGCGACCCCGAACGGAAACAAGCGGTAAAAAAATGACTGACTGAGTTATGAAGTAGGCAGTTGCAATTAATGTTACATAATGATGTCCATTTCTATACCTGAATTAGTTCTTTGTGGTTGTGCTGGGGGGGCTTCTTTGTATAAATCTAAGTGTTGAAAAAAGAGCTTTTATTGTTGGCATAGAAGGCGCTGAACACATGAAGCCACAGTTTACAATATATTACATTCAACCCCATTGCCAAACAGAGAAACGCCTGTTCTAGGACCAATGGAGAAGCCTGTTCCCAGCAGCTTGACCTCTAAACCTGTCGCACCGATGCTGACACCGGTATCTGCTCCCAGACCGACTGTAGCTTTCAATGGACCAGCAGAGACTGAAGCACTGGCCAGTTGTACTTTGGCTATAGCACCGAGAGTCAGCAGAGAGGCTACAGCTCCTGCGCTAGCGTTGGGCCCTCTGGCCTCAGCCTCAAAAATCCCACCAGCATTGGCTGCGGCCCTTCCCACCTCTGCTTTGGCAAAGGCTTCGGCACCGAGAGTGGTCAGAGAGGCTCCGGCTCCTGCGTAGGCGTTGGGCCCTCTGGCCTCAGCATCAAAAACTCTCCATTCAGCACGAGCGAGGCCCACGCCTGCACCAGCATACGCACCTGCCTTGGGAATGCGCTTCCAAGGTTTAGCCTCACCGGCATCTGCATAAGTCCCGGCATCTGCGTAGGTACCAACAGTAAAAGCTTTACCAGGCCGGTCAAAGGTGTCGATCATCTCCAGTGGCCTGATTAAACGTGTAGGGGCAAAAGAAACTTCCCCTGTTCCATTCACAAGAGCGTGGGCTGCAAACAAAGAGACACTACATTTAATCTCAAAGACGACTGAGAACAACGTTACCAGTGGAAAAGATTTTTATGTGGTTTGGAGATCAAGAATATTGTTACAATATTTTGGAAAAAAAGACCATCTGATAAATTGTATTTCATTCTGATTTGTTGGGTGGGGTCGGTCAGGAGTGATTAAGCCTAATTGTTTCAACTCCATAAAACGTTTTGGCATTTAGGTACTGGTGTGTGATTTCTTATTGCTGAAACATATATTACTGTTCAGATGTCCTTATTTTCACCTGTTTACTTTCAAACAAGCTAAAATGTGGACTTTATTCTGATGACATTATATCTTTTTCTCAAAATATCAACACTTACATACCAAAATCAGCCCCGTGGAGTCACAATTGGACTGACACAAAACAATTTAAAAAGTAATTTACTTACCCTCAGCTTCTAGGTCTGAAAGAATGAAAAGGGAAACTTAATTATTTTCGTATTAAGGCAAGTTGATTTTTTTCATTTAAAATCCACAAAAGTCACATGAATTATGTAAAACTGACAACGCTGTTATATCAACAGATTGATAGACATGACATTTTGACTTTATTGCACCCGTGTGAATGTACACTACATACATAGTTTATATAGCGTGAAGATACATTGCTCAATAAAAAATAAAGTCTGGGCATTTGTTTATTTTCCTACAATTAAATCTAGTAGCTCTTAGTTTCAGTCACTGAGGTTAGAAATTAACGGTTTATTAAAAGTTTATCTTTCTTCTCAGAAGTCCTTAATATTCTACGTTTCTTAGAGGAAAGTGCGCACCTATTTTTCTGGATGATGTTCGCCTATCTGCCATCTTCAAGACAAGTAGTTTACTCTGAAAGGAAAAAGAGGAAATGTCAGCAGCAAATTAGAACTATAGTTTAAAGCATTATTTATGATTATCTTTGATAATCTTGATAGGCAAATCAAATTGGTTGCAGCAACATCAACTTAGTGCCCCTTTAATCATGGTAAACCCCAACAAATGGTGCGGCCATGTGAGACATATTAATGTTAAATAACAGTTAAACAGTGGTCAACCAGCAGAATTGTGTTAATGAAGTGAGTCAGGTTTACAACATTAAAACAAGAAGGACAAGATGCAAATAACATTTCATTTATCTGTATTAGATACTGAGATGTGACAATCGTCAGTGTTCAGTAAAAAAATAGAAATCACTGATACATACTGCACCATTTGTTTTATATTGAAAAAATTACTATCATACCATAAAGCACGTATACCTTTCTTTACATAATAATCCTCATATGATGGATTACTTACCTGAAAAAGGTTGCTTGGTTTACAGGAGATGTTACTTGCTGTAAGCTCTCAGTTTAGCTGCTGGAATACAGCCACTGGGGGGATTTAAAACGAAACTGAAAGTATGAACCTATTTTTTTTTTAAAAAGGGGGGGGGGGGTGAATGTCATGAAATGTATCTGTAGTCTGCTGAATCATGATGTCATCCTTGGATAACTAAAAGGGGCCACTGCAACCTTTATGCACTCTGATATGAGAGTGGTTACAGACTGTCCACACAAAAGGATTATAATATATATATGGCATAATATTAAATACCTTGGAGTCTCTCAGTGTCTTGAAATATGCTTGTTTTGGTATGCTAAGACAATATATTGTTTATCACAGGCAGTGGCATTAGGCCTGTTATTGATCCTCTTTTTGAACAGGATGTGTTAGCTCGAGCTTCTCCCTGTAATACTTCACCCGCTCTCCCCATGCCTAAAGCCAGCCGACTTGGAGAGTAGCGCTTTGTGCAAGATCTTAAAGTAATTAATGTCTCCATTACTGGGAAACACACACATACACACACACAGATGGATAGACATGACATTTTGACTTTATTGCACCTGTGTAAATGTACAGTATATACAAGGTTTATATAGCGTGAAGATACGTTGCTCAATAAAAAACAAAGTCTGGGCATTTGTTTATTTTCCTTAAATCTAGCTGCTCTTTGTTTCTGTTTCAGTCACTGAGGTTAGACAGTAACTAAAAATTAATCTTTCCTCTCAGAAGTCCTTAATATTCTACGTTTCTTGGAGGAAAGTGTGCACCTATTTTTCTGGATGATGTTCGCCTATCTGCCATCTTCAGGACAAGTAGTTTACTCTGAAAGGAAAAAGAGGAAATGTCAGCAGCAGATGAGAACTAGAGTTTCTCTCTGGGAATTGCCTGAAATGGAATAAAAAATAACAGTGGTAACGCCTTCCTTGCCCCACGTGGACATCGCAACAGAGCTTTCCACAGCAGAACCACATTTCTTCCCCCACCTGGCCCAAATGGACACCGGCCCGCAGAACAACAGCATCCCAAAGCAACCCAACTTTTCTTTCCCACAGATTGGCATTTACTCCATTACTGGCACACACACACACACACAGAGACTTCTTGTAAAGACGACAATTTCCCTGAAGATTTGACTTTTGCTTTCTGTAACAGAGGGAAAATCTTTAACTGTCAGTTCAGCGGAAAGTACCTTTGAAACACAATATACAATAAAGCCACCAATGTGACCGAGCATCTCGGAATGCCCCCCAATATCTTTGATAATACAGTGCATCCGGAAAGTCTTCACAGCACTTAACTTTTTCCACATTTTGCTTTGTTACGACCTTATTCCTAAATGAATTAAAATATTTTTTTTCCTCAAAGAATACCCCATAATGACAACATGATAGAAGTTTGTTTGAAATCTTTGAAAATTTATTAAAAATAAAAAACGAAAATGTACATAAGTATTCACAGCCTTTGCTCAATACATTCTTGAAGCACCTTTGGCATCAATTACAGCAATTAAGTCTTTTTGTGTAGCAAGCCTGGCACACCTATTTGTGGGCAGTGTCTCCCATTCTTCTTTGCATGACCTCTCAAGCTCCATCTGGTTGGATGGGGACCGTCGATGCACAGCCATGTTCAGATCTCTCCACAGATGTTCAATTGGGTTTAAGTCTGGGCTCTGGCTGGGCCACTCAAGGACATCCACAGATTTGTCCCATAGCCACTCCTTTGTTGTCTTGGCTGCGTCCTTGGGGTCATTGTCCTGTTGGACGATGAACCTTTGCCCCAGTCTGAGGTCCAGAGCACTCTGGAGCAGGTTTTCATCAAGTTTGTCACTGTACATTGCTGCATTCATCTTTCCCTCAAACCTGACTAGCCTCCCAGCTCTTGCTGCTGAAAAACATCCCCACAGCATGATGCTGCCACCACCATGCTTTACTGTAGGGATGGTATTAGCCAGGTGATGAGCGGTGCCTGGTTTCCTCCAGACATGACGCTTGCCATGCAGGCCAAAGAGTTCAATCTTTGTTTCATCAGACCAGAAAATGTTGTTTCAAATGGTCTCAGAGTCCTTCAGGTATCTTTTGGCAAACTATCATGTGCCTTTTACTGAGGAGTGGCTTCTGTCTGGCCACTCTACCATACAGACCTTTTTGGTGGCGTGCTGCAGAGATGGTTGTACTTGTGGAAGGTTCTTCTCTTTCCACAGAGAAACACTGGAGCTCTAACAGAGTGACCATCTGGTTCATAGTCACCTCCCTGAAAGGCTCTTCTCCCCCAATTGCTCAGGTTTGACCGGGCAGCCAGCTCTAGGAAGAGTCCTGGTGGTTCCAAACTTCTTCCACTTACGGATGATGGAGGCCACTGTACTCACTGGGACCTTCAATGCTGCAGAACGTTTTCTGTACCCTTCCCCAGATCTGTGCCTCCATTCAAACCTGTCTTGGCAATCTACAGATAATTCCCTGGACTTCATGTCTTGGTTTGTGCTCTGACATGCACCGTTAACTGTAGGACCTTATATAGACCTGTGTGTGCCTTTCCAGATCATGTCCAATCAGCTGAATTTAACACAGGTGGAGTCCAATCAAAATGTAGAAACATCCCCCTTTGGGGGGGTTAAGTTTGTCAGCCCTGGGGGGCCCTAAGCAGTTGCCTGCTTTGCCTGTTCCAGATATTCCCAGATGTGTTGCAGGCATGGCGTGAGGATATAATCGTCTGTGTGACATCCAATCTTGCCATCAGTGTCATGACAAGCCTTGATCGTCAGTGTGACGCTGACATGAGATTTGGACAGCAAATGTGGATGTTGAAATCAGTCTTATTTGTTCAGTGTAGTGACACAATTCAGCATTGGTTTGGAGGGACTGGGTCACTTGACATGGAAGCTATTGAATCAAAAAGCAGATTTTTCCATAAAAATATTCATATAAAATAGAAAAAGCACTAGAATTCTGAAAAACTGCAATTATTTTTTATTAAAATATATCACACTTTGCAATCAAAATATCCAATTTAAAACTAATTTCACTGTGGTTTTGACGACTAAGTAAATCCTGTTAAGCTTTCCACCAATTGCTAATTAAAACTGCATCAAGTTAAACAATTCTCATCTTCCCACTGTTAAGGCAATTATTCAGCATTCAGCATTCACAGTTAGTCACTGCATAATCATGCTATAGTTGTATGTGTCATTATATGTGTGTTTTGTAGTTCTATATTATAGATTTCAATTAAATATGTCACACTGGTGGAAACAGGCAAACAGAAAGGGACCCAAACCCAGACAGCAGTGGCAGGATAATAAGTGGAAATGTATTGTCTCCTGTAGACAAGCAGCAAACAGGTAGGTTGGTATAACTCAAACTTTCAGGCAGACAAACCGACGATGAACAAAGGAAAAACCTCAACTTAAATACACTCAGGCAAGGCAGGATAACAAGACACAGTTGAAACAATAAACACAGTTGGGATCAATCAAAGCAATCAGGCGCTCACAGACAGGAAGCCAAAATAACAGACACAGACAGACATTTCTATAATCACCTATAATAGGGGGCGCCTGTGATTCCTGTATACTGATCTATAGCCATACTAATACTTGTTACTGCATTTAGAGATAAATATGATTTCTACTTCTGTTGTCACCATTTGTGTAATTCTTGTTAGTATTATTAGTTAAGTTCACTCATTTTATGATTAGCATTCAATTTCCCCTGTATATTAATTGTTGTTTATTCAATATTTTCAGCAAATTGAAAATTAGTTGTTGACTCTTGTGCATTTAAATCTGTAAGTAATAACAGCATTAAAATAATATAAACATATATAATATTCATCCTTTTTCGTGTACCTTAAACATATATTTAACCTTAGATATCTATAATTTTCACAGGCTTGACAAAATAAATTGAATAGTTTTGAAACATAAACATGAACTCTTTTCTGTGTTAATTTACCGTTCCTCATTACTAAAGGCATCTTTTTTCTGATCCTCGAACATTAACAGTAATCTTTTATCATTAATATTGTGTTCAATATAAATTACATTTGTGGTTTTGGAGCACAACAACAATGGCAAGGAAGGAGGTCAACATGGTCATGGTTTTGGGTTGATGTTTAGGGATTTCCTGTTTTGTTTTGTAAGGTTCTCCTTCCCTCATGTGTTTTGTTTCCTGCCTTTTGTTTCTCATGCCCTGCAATAACCACTGACTGCTCCACCACCCACACACCTGCTTTCACTCTCCCTCAGCAGCCCTGCAGTGCGTTGGTCCACTCCTCACCTGCAACTCATTCCCTCATCAGCCTCTCTCCTCATGTACTAGTTCACTTCCTTTGTCATTTGTCAGTAAGTCCCAGTTGCTGTGTTGGTTCGGTCTGCTTGTTTGTTGTTTATGTTTTCATACCTGCCTGTTACTTGTTTGCCACTTGTCTATCTGCCAGTAAAACAATAATAAATACCACTCAACTCATCACCCTGCCTCCCCTGTCTGTGTTTGGGTCCTTTCCCTGTCCTCCGGTTGCCAGCACATGACAAACATGATGCATCGTCTTTACCACAGGTATCATATGCTGACATGTGGGTTAATTAGTACTGAACATGCCAGTAATGTTTTACATCATAATTAACTTAATATTTCATTACAGCTGGCCATTCAAACCCGGAGTTATCCTAATTTGCATATTTAGAACAAGTTGCAGTAGGCGCAAGATGACAAGAGCCTGGACCAGAACCTGTGCCGCCTCCTGGCTGATGAACGAACGTATCCTCCTGATGTTGTGGAGAATTAATCAGCAGGAGCGGGTTGATGCAGCAAAGGACAGCTGGTCATCCAGTGTCAGCCCCTGGTTCCTTGCAGAGTTCTTAATGATAATGGAGGGGTCATAGATGGGAGATGCTTTCCCTGGGAGGAAGAGCGTGATGCATCCACTGAGAGATTCATGCTGCCACCTGGGTTTCTGACTGGGAAAAAGCAATGGCTGAGACAATTTACAAAAAGGTTTAAATAAATGACAAATGTGACAGCTCTGGTTGCAGAACGTGTTTGGTTTTCCAACTGAACGACCATGAGGCTCCATTGTTTGGATTTGGATCTGTATTTTGTACTGTGTAGGCTCTTCATAAAACTTTAAAATCTATTTCATTCCGTTTATTGTTTTCTTACCAAGTCTATCAAACTTGTTCTTTATTTTTATGTTTGTTTCTTTAGTTATTCAAGTTCTTTTCTTCTCTCCCAGTCAGGTGAAAGTCCTAACTGTCCTGTGTGGTTTCTCTTGTAAGCATTTTCATGGTATGTTTTTTGACCTTTTGTCCATCTGAATGTGTGCCTAGACGGAAAACATCGCCAAACGTTAGCTGAGGTTTCTAACTTCTGCTTTCTCTTCAACAGGGTGGAGATTTTTAACTCAAAATGAAACTTTCCCCACTCCAGTCAAGCATAAACAACTTTCAAAATATGTCATGAAAAGGTAGGTCAACAGGTCCTGAAATGTATGAGCTTTGACATTCAGCTGCTTAAATCCAAAAACAAAATGCTAACTGGCTTCAGCAAATAGCTATTTGAGTAAAATGTTTTGATAGTTATTGAGAAGATTGCCATGAAATTTTAATCCCTCAATTTTTCATTCATGCCATCATCAGGTCCAGTTTTCAGTTTGTCCAATACTTTGGTTTATGACCAAATACCTGCAAAACTAATGACATTCCCACCAGCCTCAGATACACTTTCTGTTTAGTGCTGATGTACAGTCTCACACATGTTTGTACTGAAGACTCTTATTTATTCTCACCAGCACAATCCTTTGTATCTTCTCAAATTGTGTTTATGTTACTCACAACTACTTAACTAACTTTTTTTATAGTAAACGCCAGTATAACAACTGTATTTTTGAAATGCTGAGATTAATTACAGCCCATAAGGATTCAAAATGTGACTATTTGTTTCAGTTTCATTTTTCTTTATACTTTGTTTTATGAAAGTGGAGGAAATGTAACTACAACACCCCTACCCAACACAACCCTTTCTGTACCCCGCCTTTATTGAGCTGTTGTTAAAGCTAGGTTCATACTTTCAGTTCTATTTGCAGTCAGGTATTTATGCCCCCGAGTGGGTGCAGTCCAGCAGATAAACTGAGAGCCGCAGAATATAACATCTCCTGTAAACCAAGAAACCTTATTCAAGTAAGTAATCCATCAAGTGAGGATTATTATGCAAACAGAAATGTATATATTCTTTATGACAAGATTGATATTTTAAATTATATACCAAATGGTGCAGTATTTATCAGTAATTGACATCTATTAAAATTTATTGATTATTTTTGTATCTCAGTATCTAAAACAGATAAATGAAATGTTATTTGTATCTTGTCTTTTTTTGTTTTAATGTTGCAAACCTGACTCACTTCATTAACACAATTCTGCTGGATGTCCATTTATGAAAAAATACTTTTGTTTGAATGTAATATAATATAAAAATAATTTTCTTTAGATCTCTACAGCCTATTTCCATTACCACTGTTATTTGTTTTCCACTTGGCACAGTTCTCACAGAGAAACTCTGGTTCCCTTTCAAGGGAACTTCAACGCTGTGTCAGCTGATGCTATGGGGGAACACCCTCAGCGGACCGCATCTGAATCTCTGTATCAACTAGTCCAATCTTGATTGGCTTAACGTCAACACATGACGCACGCCGGCGGAACCGGAGGTTACAAAGGGAGCCGCCTTCACTGTTCACAAAACTATGAAAAAGCTAATTTGGGTACGAACATTCAAGCACACCAGCAAACACTGTCAAGCGAGCATTAGCAGTGTGGCTTCAAGTCGGAGGTTTTAGTTTTGGTTCTAAGGACTTCAGCGTTGAGTATTTCCCCTGTCGTCAGTCTTCTGATCTTCAGCAAGCACTCCGGGTCTCTGAAATGGCGAGTGTGAAGCGTTTCGGCAGTGCATTTACCCCTCATTCTATATTCCTGATGGCGATACACACGAGATGTGTGTTAGCTGCCTGGGACGAGAGCATGCGCTAGCAGCCCTCGAGGGGGCTAGCTGCACGCATTGCGAGCGTGTCCCGGTAAGGAAGCTCTACTCTCGGCTGGGGCTTTTCGAGGAGGGCGGCCAGCTCTGCACTCCACGAGGTAAGAGGCCCACGGCTGCTAAAGCAACCCGGCGGCTGCTGAGGCAACCCGGCGTCTGCACTCATGGGGCTCGCAGATGAACCTAGTGGACGAGGGCGAGATGGTGATGGCCTTTTCTCAGCCAATGTCTGATAGTTCTTTTTCCCACTTTCCCACTCCGACCGCGCGGAGTCCGCACCTTCTTCCACCCTATTGCTTAGACAAACTCCAGTTCCGATGAGCTGGATATCCTCGGAGCGGAGGGTGGTGATGTGGGTGGCTAGTCAGCACAGTCACTGCAGTATGAGGAGCTGCTGGAGGTGGTTTTTCTGAGCGCTGGCTATGCTCAATATCGCCTTGCCAGCGGAGCAGCAGGACACTCATCGGCGGAATAAGCTTGATGAGCGTTTCCTTCTAGCCCCACCTCCACGCCCGCGTCGGGACCTGGAGTTGTTCCCAGATCTCTACACTTCTTCTTTTCCTTTCGGCTGTTCCCTTTCAGGGGTCGCCACAGCGAATCATGCGGCTTCACCTAACCCTGTCCTCTGCATCCTCTTCACTCACACCAATTAACTTCATGTCCTCTCTCACTACATCCATCTCCTCTTTGGTCTTCCGCTAGACCTCCTGCCTGGCAGCTCCAACCTCAGCATCCTTCTACCAATATATTCACAGTCTCTCCTCTGAACGTGTCCAAACCACCTCAATCTGGCCTCTCTGGCTTTATCTCCGAAACCTCTAACATGAGCTGTCCCTCTGATGTACTCGTTCCTGATCCTGTCCATCCTCGTCACTCCCAAAGAGAACCTCAACATCTTAAGCTCTGCCACCTCCAGCTCTGCCTCTTGTCTTTTCTTCAGTGCCACTGTCTCTAAGCTGTACAACATCGCTGGTCTCACCACCGTCTTGAACACCTTTCCTTTCATTCTTGCTGATACTCTTATCACACAACACACCTAAAACTTTTCTCCACCTGTTCCAACCTGCATGCACTCGCCTCTTCACCTCTTTTCCACAGTCTCCATTGCTCTGAACCGTTGACCCTAAGTACTTAAAGTCCTGCACCTTCTTCACCTCTGCTCCCTGTAACCTCACCATTCCACCTGGGTCCCTCTCATTGACACACATGTATTCTGTCTTACTGCGGCTAAGCTTCATTCCTCTGTTTTCCAGAGCAGACCTCCATCTCCCTAGATTCTCCTCCACCTGTTCCCTGCTCTCACTACAAATCACAATGTCATCCGCAAACATCATAGTCCATGGAGATTCCTGTCTAACCTCATCCGTCAGCCTGTCCATCACCAGAGCAAACAAGAAGGGGCTCAGGGCCGATCCTTGATGCAGACCCACCTCCACCTTGAACTCCTCTGTCACCCCTACAGCACACCTCACCACGGTCTTACAGCTCTCATACATGTCCTGCACCACTCTAACATACTTCTCTGCCACTCCAGATTTCCTCATGCAATACCACAGCTCCTCTCTCGGCACCCTGTCATACGCTTTCTCTAAATCTACAAAGACACAATATAACTCCTTATGACCTTCTCTGTACTTCTCCATCAGCATCCTCAAAGCAAATACTGCATCTGTTGTGCTCTTTCTAGGCATGAAACCATATTGCTGCTTACAAATACTCACATCTGCCCTTAGCCTAGCTTCCACTACTCTTTCCCACAACTTCATTGTATGACTCATCAGCTTTATTCCTCTGTAGTTGCCACAGCTCTGCACATCTCCCCTGTTCTTAAAAATTGGCACCAGTACACTTCTCCTCCATTCCTCGGGCATCTTCTCACTCTCCAAGATCTTGTTAAACAAACTAGTCAGAAACTCTACTGCCACCTCTCTTAGACACTTCCATACCTCCACAGGTATGTCATCAGGATCAACTGCCTTTCCACTCTTCATCCTCTTCAACGTCCTCCTCACTTCACTCTTGCTAATCTTAGCCACTTCCTGCTCCACACCAGTCACCTCTTCTACTCTTTGTTCCCTTTCATTTTCCTCATTCATCAACTCTTCAAAGTACTCCTTCCATCTTCCCATCACACTCCTGGGACCTGTCAATACATTTCCATCCTTATCTTTAATCACCCTAACCTGCTGCACATCCTTCCCATCTCTAGCTCTTTGTCTGGCCAACCTGTACAAATCCACCTCTCCCTCTTTAGGGTCCAACCTAACATACAAGTCCTCATATGCTCTTTGTTTGGCCTTTGCCACCTCTACCTTCACCTTACGCTGCATCTCCCTGTACTCCTGTCTACTCTCTTCAGTCCTCTCAGTGTCCCACTTCTTCTTTGCTACCCTCTTTCTCTGTATACACTTCTGAACTTCCTCGTTCCACCACCAAGTCTCCTTGTCCACTTTCCTCTTTCCAGATGACACACCGAGTACCCTCCTACCTGTCTCCCTGATCACATTAGCTGTAGTGGTCCAGTCATCTGGAAGCACTTCCTGACCACCCAGAGTCTGTCTCAGCTCCTCCCTGAAAACTACACGACATTCTTCCTTGTTCAACTTCCACCACTTCGTCCTCTGCTCTGCCTTTGTCCTCTTCATCTTCCTCACCACCAGAGTCATTTTTCACACTAGCATCCTGTGTTTTCTGGCTACACTCTCCCCTACCACTACTTTACAGTCACTGGTCTCTTTCAGATTACAACGTCTACACAAGATGTAGTCCACCTGAGTGCTTCCACCGCCGCTCTTATATGTCACCCTATGTTCCTCCCTCTTCTGGAAGAAAGTGTTCAGTACAGCCATTTCCATCCTCTTTGCAAAGTCTACCACCATCTGTCCTTCTGCGTTCCTGTCCTGAAGACCAAACCTGCCCATCACATTCTCATCACCTCTGTTCCCTTCACCTACGTGCCCATTGAAATCTGCACCAATCAATTCAATTAAATTAAATTCAATTTTATTTATATAGCCCAGTATCACAAATCACATTTGCCTCAAAGGGCTTCACAATCTGTAACATACGACACCCTCTGTCCTTAGACCCTCGATTCGATTAAGGAAAAACTACCCAAAAAAACCCTTTTAACAGGGGAAAAAATTATAGAAACCTCAGGAAGAGCAACAGAGGAGGGATCCCTCTCCCAGGACGGACAGACATGCAATAGATGTCGTAAGTACAGAATAGTCAAAACTATAACATATACAGCCATGATGGCAAAATTGTTGTATATATATATATATATATATATTGTTATGTTAGAAATGTTTAGGTGGTAAAACATAAGGGAAGATGATGGGTCCAGACGGACAACCGAGCAGCTCCAGGTGGAGCCCAACGAGCAGGACCCGAGCCACTCGTCCCCTGCACCATAGACACAGCAACACTGCCCCAGCAGGTCGCCATAGTCAGCGATCCAGATACATCTCCGGACACTGAAATACCTGCTGAAAGTGACATTAAGAAAGAAGAGACGGACGACAAAGCACAAAACTCCGGGAGAGGGAAGAAGTCAAGTTAGTGACATGCATTTATGGGATGAGAATGCATACGGATGGAGAGGAGGACAGAGGTGAAGAGAGAGAGGCGCATCATGGGAAGTCCCCCGACAGTCTAGGCCTATAGCAGCATAACTAAGGGATGGTTCAGGACTCTCCTGAGCCAGCCCTAACTATAAGCTTTATCAAAGAGAAAAGTCTTTAGCCTATTCTTAAATGTGGAGATGGTGTCTGCCTTCCGAACCCGAACTGGGATCTGATTCCACAGAAGAGGAGCTTGATAGCTAAAGGCTCTGGCTCCCATTCTACTTTTGGAGACTCTAGGAACCACAAGAAACCCTGCATTCTGAGAGCGCAGTGTTCTAGTGGGGTAATACGGCACTATGAGCTCTGTAAGATATGACGGTGCCTGACCATTAAGAGCTTTATAGGTGAGGAGAAGGATTTTAAATTCTATTCTGGATTTCACAGGGAGCCAGTGCAGAGAAGATAATATTGGAGAAATATGATCTCTTTTCCTAGTTCCTGTCAGTACACGTGCTGCAGCGTTCTGAATCAACTGGAGAATCTTAAGGGACTTTTTCGGGCTGCCTGATAATAAGG
>CM022479.1:27139185-27152252 GCA_011952105.1 Coreoperca whiteheadi
TATCCGGTATGGAAGTCATTGTCGTGATTCGCATTTTTAGTTTGGCATGTGTTTTACGTCGGATACCCTTCCTGACACAACCCTCTGCATTTATCCAGACTTGGGACTGGCACAAGAAAACACTGGCTTGTGCCCCCCTGCGGTTGCATTTCCCGGATCTCCACACTGAGGTGTCAAAATTCTGGTCAAAGCCGTATTCTGCACGGCTTTCTAGCCCAACTGGTTGCCATTGTGCATCGATCAGTGGGCACAAGGAGAACAGCTATGGCACCATGCCAGGTGTATTTATCGCTGGAAGCCGCGTCCTCCCTTAAGACCCCGACGTTGCCTAGTAAGCCGTGTCGCACTACGTCTACTTTAGTGGGCAAGGCCTACATGGCAGCAGGTCAGGCCGGAGAATGTCTGCACGCAATGGCAGTTTTGCAGGCATACCAGGCCAACCTGCTTGACGACCTCGACAACGGGGGGACCCTCGCATCTGAGGATGTAAAGGAGCTCCGCCATGCGACGGATCTATCGCTCAGAGCCACGAAAGATATGGCCTGAGCAATTGGTCGTTCTATGGCCCTGCTGTTGGCGACGGAGCGCCACCAATGGTTGACTCTGTCGGGCATCAAGGATAAGGATAAAACATTCCTGATGGATGCCCCGCTTTCGCCTGTCGGTCTCTTTGGAGAAGCTGTGGGCTCGGTAGTTGAGCCCTTCAGAGACGCGCGGCAACAGGCAGCGGCCTTCCAGCGGTTTATCCCCCGTTGCCAGAGGACTCGGGCCAAGACTGAGGGTCGACCATCTCAGCCTTCTACATCTTGCAGCTCCTACATGCTGGCTCAGAAAGCAAGTGTGACGCAGCGTGCCCCTCCCCAGCAGTCGAGGGGCTCACTGCAGCCTACTCGGTGAAGACCTGAGAGAGAGAAGATGGACCTGAGGGCCATGCTTCTCGCCCAACAGGCTTCGAAGAAGAGGCCCTTACGTGACTCGGAGGGCGACATCCCCCCAGGGGTCAAGCACATGGCTGCTCCCCCATGGAGCCCTTGGGAACTCGCCCTCATCACTCCGCCACCAGTGGCGCTTCGGGAAAGGCGAGTTTTGTGTAACCCATGCATCTGCATCCCGAGACGGTGCAGATGATATGGAGGAGATTTGGCAGCGCACGAGTGGACCTGTTTGCGTCTCCCGGGGAATGCTCACTGCTCCCTCTGGTTCTCCCTTGTGCGTCCAGCACCCCTGGGGCTGGATGCCATGGTGCAGCTGTGGCCAAGGCTACGGCAATACGCGTTTCCCTGATTGCTCAGCTCCCGGGGGTTCTAGAGAAAATTTGCCGATCAGGAACCCAGCTGCTGCTCGTGGCCCCGTTCTGGTCCAGAATCTGGTTTTCGGGCCTGGTAAAATTGTCATTTTTGCTGGCCATGACTTCTGTCAAGAGAATGGGAGATCTGCAGGCCCTGTCGATGAATCCTGCCTACCTGGAGGTTGTTCCAAGCGGCATCCTGGGCTGGGGTATGCGATGCTGCGGGATGGTGCTTGCCTCATACTTTAATGAGGTTCTATAGCCTAGACCGCTTAAATAATCCAGGGTCAGTGGCACTCTTGTCCTGAGGTGTGCCTTTGTTGGCTTCACACTTGGACAGGTATCCCTTCAGCATGGCGGAGTTGGGACTGCGTTCCCCATAGCGTCAGCTGATGCAGCGTTGAAGTTCCCTCGAAAGGTAACGTCCCAGGTTACGTATGTAACCATGGTTCCCTGATAGGGAACGAGATGCTGCGTCTTGCTGCCATACTTCCAGCATGCCTGTGAGGGGCTTGCTTCAGTTGATCATAAGGCTGACGAAAACAGTGATTTACAGAGATTCAGATGCAGTCACGCTTAGGGCGTTTTCCCATAGCGTCAGCTGATGCAGCGTCTCGTTCCCTATCAGGGAACCAAGGTTATATACTTAACCTGGGACGTTCTAATCTGTTGCTGACCTTTCCTCTTTTTCTTTCAGCGTGAACGACTTGTCATGGAGTTGGAAGGTAGGCGAACATCATCTAGAAGAATTAGTGCACAGTTTCCTCAAGGAAATATAAAATATTTATAACTTCTGAAGATACAGATGACCTTTTAATAAACATTTAGTTAATTTGTAACTTCAGTGAAACAAAGAGCTGCTAGATTTAATTTGAGGACAACAAACACATTTTTATTTGTTATTTTTTATTGAACAAAGTGTGTTGAGTGTCGTAGGTTACCTTCACGCTATATAAACTTTGTGTATAGTGTTTGTTACAATTTCATCAAAATGTCAAGTCTATCAATCTGTTATAACAATGGCATAATTGTGAATTTCACATTTCATGTGACTTGTTTGAATTTTACAAGAAAAAATTTACTTGCCTGGACCTAGAACCTGAGTGCAAGTAAATAACTCTTTAAATAGTTTTGTGTCAGAAAAATCACTGTTTTCTCTCTTTGTGTTTCTTTGTTTGCAGCTCATGCCCTTGTGCAAGGAGGTGCGAAGGTTTCTGCTAGTACCGCTGGGTTGGTGGAGATGATTGACACCTTTGACCGGCCTGGTATTGCTGTTGCTGCTGGTACCTATGCAGATGCCGGGACATTTGCATATGGATGTGAGAATAAACCCGGGAAGCGCATTCCCAAGGCAGGAGTTTACGCTGGTGCAGGAGTGGGCCGCGCTCGTGCTGAATGGAGTGTTTTTGATGCTGAGGCCAAAGGGCCCAACGCCAGCGCAGGAGCCGTAGCTTCTCTGGCGTCAGGTGCCAGAGCCTTTGCCAAAGCAGAACTGGCCAGTGCTTCAGCCTCTGCTGGTCCTGTGAAAGCTACAGTCGGTCTGTCCGCAGATACCGGCGTTGGCATCGGTGCAGATGGTTTAGAGGTCCAGCTGCTGGGAACAGGCTTCTCCGTTGGTCCTAGAACAAGTGTTTCTGTGCTTGGCAGTGGGGTTGAATGTAATATAATGTGAACTGTGGCTTCATGCCAAATACATCTGTTTTTGTGACTGTGTTTAGTGCCTTCTATGCCAACAATAAAACCTCTGAGTCCTTTTTAAAGCATTCAGCTTGTGTTCACTATTTCAGGTGTGGATCCTTGTTCAGTCTAATAATGTTGTATTTTTAGGTTGAGTAGGCATGTGGGCTTGTATGTGTGTACTTCTGCTCATGGTAGAACTATATTATGTAATTAATACGCAGGAGGAATTATATGCTAATCATAAAATGAGTGAATTTAACAACTAATAATACTAACAGAACTACACAAATGGTGACAACAGGAGTAGGAATCATATTTATCTCTAAATGCAGTGACAGGCATTAGTCTGGGTGTAGCTCATTAAACAGGAATCACAGGCGCCCCCTTGTGGCGAAAACACGGCACACAGCACTCACTCAAAACATTACAGGATTGTAGAAATATCATACAACAGTATTTGCTTCAAGTCTATAATGTAGAACTATAACTGGATGACAAGCAGTTGTGGAAGTACAAATCTGAGGTACTTTTATGTTACCTGAGTATTTGAATTTTATGCTACTTTATACTTCCACTCCACCACATTTCAGAGGGAACTATTGCACTTTTTTAAAACTGCACATGCCCATTTGTCACATTGAAACAGTTTTTGTTCGCAAATTTTCAACTTTTTTGCTGACATGCGTCCAATCTGAGAGACGGGGTACAAAATCCACAGTCCTCGTTCTGTACTGACATGTATTCTAAAACGTATCCAAAGGTAATATGAGGCTTCAGCAGTCTGAGTTAATCAAATCTTCGGGGTTCTTCTAAGCTTACGGTCATTTTAGTGCAAATATTCCCTCTTTGAGTTTCCATTCTGAGCTACATTTATTTCACTGCTCTAGTTATTAGTTACTTTGCAGATTTGGATTATTAATACAAAATATAAATATCATTTAGGTTAAGATAGCCAGCAGTGGGCCTGCATCAAGTAATTAAAATGAACCCCACCGTCACCAGCTGCAACATTACAAGTGATGTACACATTAATGCATCACTGATTATAATCCAATAATATAATGTACATGATTCTTAAATGGCCCATTCAGCATAATGAGTACTTTTAGGTTTGGTACTTTAAGTAAAGGCTGACGCTGTTACTTTTGTACATTAGGGTACATCACTTTCACTTGTGACCCATTGGACTACTGTTACTTATGTAAAAAGTAAAAGTACTTCTTCCACCACTCATTAATCCCACAGAGAGCCCGTCAGAGACTGTGAGACTAGTCCTTTACTAAATAATCTCCGCTGCAGGACTACCACTTTGGAAATCTCAGCAGCAATGGCGGCCGGAAGTCCATAATAAATCTGCCGGAAGTCAAGAAGAAGAAGAAGAAGAAGAAGAAGAAGCACTAATGGGTGGCGGTGATGCACCTGCCATTAAAAATAAGACGAATAAGAAGAGATGTCAGTGCTAGCCCTTAGCATATTCGCGATTTAAAGCTCATTGAATATCGTAAAGGTGAAACGTAGCTAGTTGTCTCTGTGGTGCGATGACAAAAGAAGAGAGGACAACACAAGCAGGAGTTGTTAACCTGCCGGGGGGGAGGGAAGAAAAAGCCCTCCTGTTCTGAGTTTTTACCCCAGAAACTGATGTGGAAAACCAGCCTGTTGCCAAGGTAACGCTGAGACTGCGCACTGTGTTCCTGCGGGTTAAAGACAGGGACAGGGAAAGGGAAACAGTTTGCAGGCTGCAGGATCAATGCTTTGATTTCGTTTTATTATTTTGAAGCTGTTTTTAAGAGTTAACTGTGAGTGAACCTTTGATGTGGTCGGGAACTGAGTCCCAGGACCCGGATGTGGTGGAAAGTAACGTTACAGTTACTCAAATTTTGAGCTACTTTTACTTTTACTTGAGTTTTTAAAACGATTTAATGCGACTTTATAGTTCTGCTCCACCACATTTCAGAGGGAAATATTGTTCTTTTTTTACTCCACTGCATTTATCCGACAGCTGGAGCTACCACTTACTTTACATATCGAGATTTTACTAACTAAACAAATGATCAATTAATATGATATGTATATGTATAGCCTAATGTGATATTGATAATATAAATATCTGAAAAAGGGACCATTTAAGTACAGCCTTAAGTGTGATCTTAAATGTAGGCCTTTTACTTGCGACAGGGTATTTTTAGAGAACTGCGTTGCTATTAATACTTCTTCCACGGCTGTGGCTTTATAGGCTGTAAAGAGTCCAGATCCACTACTGATTCTTTGCTTTTTAGCTCAACTTAAACGGAAGCTGTCAAAAACACTCCCATCAAGCCCCAATAAAACTTAGAAACCTTTCAGCAGAGTGAGTGAACCGGTGGGGACGATAAAAAGCTTCCTGCAGTTTGTCTTGGAGAGTAACGCACACCGAGCCTCTTTGTGGTTAAAATAAAGGCCATTTCAGTCAGTTTCAGTGACATTTTGCTAGTAAATCACCTCGAAACTGCTGCTGTTGGTAAAACCTTTAATTTGAACTTTCTTTGTTCTGGAGATGAAGAGAGGCCAAATCTTTTTTTTTGCCACAACACAATCCTCTCACTATGTGAATACTATCGGAGGAGAAACTATTATATTTAAACATTTTTACATATTTAACGAATATTTTGAATTCATAAAATGATCGCTCACAAAATCACTCTGGGGTCAGTTAATTGAAGATGTTTTAAATGGAATAAAACTGGGTTGTTACTGTAAAAATGTGGACCCAGTCATGCTAGAGAAATAGATTTAAAAATCCTTAGTAGTGTATTAAACTACACTCTGATACATTTTATAAAGAAATGAACCTCATCTCTCTTTCAAATGCAATTTTATTCCAACATTTGGTTCACAATTATTTTGAACAATGCAAGCAAAATGTCAAACATTTGAAATTAAACCTCTCACTTTGCTTTTTCAATTTTAGTCCTGTTTGTTTTTTATCTGTAATTTTCTCTTCTTTTTATTCTTCCCATATATAGCTATGATATTTCCTTCCGTTTCTGTTACAGTAGATGTAATATATTTGGGTTACTACATTTGGAAAAAGAACACCCGTATCCTTGGCGAACTTGCACGCACCTTTTGAGGCGGTCACTAACTTCTGCTTGTCATTTTACCGTCGACTGTGAAGTCTCGCTTCCTGTCCGGCACCTGAAAGTCAAGTGCAGTTCTGAATTCGTCGCCTTCCATCTCTGGTCTAAGGTTCAGTTGTGTGTCAAACCGGAAACCAGTATTTATGTCAAGTAGTGGTGCTGAAACAAAGACCACTGATGGTCGGATCTTGGTATATTGCAGACTTACTGCAACACTTCCTGCCAGTGGTGGTTTTAGTGCAAAAACTAGCAGTTGTATTAGCAGTATTATATAGTGGCTGGAGTATTTCAGACACTAAATAATGATGTAGTATCGAGTGGCTGGTGAATTTGAACATTTATCTGTCAGTGGCTGATGTTCACAAGTTAATCTCCCACCCTGCCTACAATCAATCAAACAGCCACTCAAACTGCTCTTCACTCCCTAACTGATATCACTTTGTGCAGCTTATTCATTTGAGGCATTGCCAATGACTTGCTCCTTTGACTCCGCAGTAGTTTGCCCAGTAACCGTTCAGTTTGTGGTGGTGTTGTTGTATTGGGTTGCATTGCTGTAAGATGAACATGTATTCGAGAATGAGGAGGAAATGCGGATCAGTGTAAATTTCCATGACTTAAAGTGGAAACTCACCTCAAATATGGCAGCAAATTTGACAAATGATCAAGCAACAATGCCACACAATTGTATTCAGCGTGAGGATTGGCTGCTTTTCTGTTTTTATGTAACTGTTAAAGTGCATCAGAAGGAGGAAGAATGATGTTTAAAAAAAAAAAAAGAACCACACACACTTCTGAACAAAATGGTTTTAATGTTATTAAATGTGTCCATCCAACAACTACACGCCCTGTGTGAGTGTGTAGTAAGTCTGGTCCTGACCCCTGCTGGCTGGATGGAGGCTCTGATAGGTGGAGGCTTCACATGTGGAGACTGGAGGACAGTTTTCATAGGTGACAAACTAATGGAAAACAAACAAACCGTGTGACTTCAACCCATAAAATACAGAGGGAGTCATCATAAAGGGTATAGCCTGACTGATACCTGAGAGTTTAAAATCTGACCACCATGTATTGGCTGATTTATATTCATTTTTATTATATTTTGTACATTAACACATAACAGAAACAAGCAATGTCGATCCTGTAGAAATGAGCAGGGTGGGACGTTTGACATTTAAAAAGCATACTTGTAAGCAGAAAGAGTTTAAACAAAGTCACCTCCGTGTCTGCACTGTCTGAGTTTCCCCTGGTGTTAAAACCTGTGGAACGGAAAGGACAACCAAAAAAAAAACAAAAGCCAGTAAGTGGACCTTGAGTTAAATGTCAACCCGTTTTTGTTTGTGTGTTTGAATGAAATCTAGATGAAGTTGGGGAGGTAACTCACCATCAGTTTCCCTCTTTGACGTCCATTTAAAAAGCAGCAGTAGAAAAACAGCCACTAGCGCAACACAGACCACTGTCGCACATACTGCGACAACCAGGGGGCAATCTGAGTGAGAGACTTGTGGGGAAAAGCAGAGAGGAAAATAGTTTTATAGGGTTAAAAAGATGTAGGGATCTAAAGATTACTGCCGCAAAAACGTCTGAACATTTGGACTTACTCAAGCTGTGAAAACAGTTTAATAATGTCTTAATATTAATAATAATGTCTCTGGAGGAGAGAATACCTCGGAAGTCAGAAAGCTGGTGTTATAAACTGGAAGACCAAAGATCATTTACCAGGCAGGTAAAGTCTAACAACGAACATTGCGTTGTGCGAAATGTAGAAGGTGGCATTTTCGGAGTTTCAGCCAACCTCTGCTGCTTCAATTTTGAACAGTCCTTTTTTCAAATCTATATCTTGTGCGTCCCCCAACATTATGGAAGCGCAATGCTAAATTGCTGGAGTGGTTCCTTAACAAGGAATAGGTCAATTAAATGGAAGGGTTTATATTTGCTATTTCACGTAAGTTTCACATCCAAAGAATTAATTTTGGTATTCATATTATCAATGAATTCAAGATTTAAAACTTGAACCAAAACAATATAGTTAATTGAATTAAACCCTGGACACAAACGGTCTCAGACGCCCCCTCCGGCAGGCGGCTGCGGCCCATCGGGACCAAAACCTCACACCACAAGAACAGCTTCTTTCCGTCTGCAGCCTCATCAACAACATGTACATATTTTGCACATCGCACAAACTGTAATTTAAATAACAGTCATATTGTGCATATTCTTCTTAATATATTTTTCTTAAAATATGTCTTTATATTTTTTACAATTTACACATTTTATATTTATGATTGCGGACCTGCAGTACTTGCTTTTATCTTTCTTTGCATTTCTACTGTGTTTATTGTTTTGCACCAAAATACCGAAGCAAATTCCTTGTATGTGTAAACCTGCGATAAAGTAGATTCTGACTGGTGCCTTTTAACCCACGTGTAAACACAGTGCACATGAAGTGACGATCAAGCCCCAAGTGAGAGGACATTTGTTCCCTGAGTTTTGTCCCTAATACAGGACTTCTCTCCAGGCCTGGTTCTGTGGCTTTATGAGGAGTTCCTGCCTTAATGGCTAAAGTCAGGGAACCAAAGTCTCCTGTGCAGATTAAAGTCAAACTGCAGGTTTGATCCTCCATAAGCCGTACTCCACCTGTAGAAACTGTAGCTGTAGTTTCCTCGCTCGGCCACTGCTCACACTGCTTGGTGGTCGTAGGGAAAGTTGTTAAAGCTGTGGGCAGTAAAAATGATGAGATGCAGTAATTCGCCACATCTACTTCACTGTGGTGATATTTCACAGGAGGGGGAAAAAAGAAACCGGTGTGTAAATGTTCATCAACTCCAGTAACTATGGTGACTGTGTTTAACTCGCATAAAAACGTAGTCTAACACGACGTGTACAAATACCCGCAGGCGGTTTTATTGCTGGAATATATTACGGGAGAGAAAAGAAAACTGTGCAAACGTTCATCAAGTCATTGTTAATAGAACTTTGGCAGCCTGAACCTGACTCATTTTGTGTAACCACAGTGATTAGTGTTTCATGTAAAAGCAGAGCTAAACTGACTCGGTAGAACATCCAGAGGCCGACGCAGATGTGACTCTGTGCTGCACCTGGACAGCTGACAACAGCCCAACGCAGCTATGTTGTTCTTTTTAACTAGCATGACGAGCGCTGTACCTGCTTCCCCACTTTCTATTTCCTCACTGGACCACTGGTGAATCAGCTTGGCGCCATTAATAACTGCCTGCTGAGCTGTGAAAAAAATGGAAAGAATGAGATGCAATGATACTGGTAAAGAAGAAATCCTGTATTCATCATCAGACTGCCCAAACACAAACTGACTCAGGGTTGCCATGACATCAGAAATGAATCATTATGTACAGTAGTGCAGGGGCTCTATATAAAGTGTCAGAAAACTGTGAAGAATATCAATCAGCGTTTGCCAGAGCTCAAGGCGACGTCCTCAAATGGCTAATTTTTTTTTTTTCCCACAACTCAAAGGTATTTAGTTTACTGTCACAGAGGAGTAAAGACACCAGAAAATATTCACATTTAAGAAGCTGGAATCAAAGAATTTTGACTTTTTTTTTTTCTCTTTAAAAATGTCTCTAAACGATTATCCAAATAAATGGAGATTAATTTAATAGTTTTAAAACTAATCGACTGATTAATAGTTGCAGCTCTGCTTTTCGTACTAGATTTATTGTAGGTGCTTGTTATTTTATCTCTTTCTTTTCCAGGGAGGACAATGTTGGTTGGTCAGTCCACTTTGGTCCAGACTGAGATATCTTAACAACTATTGCTGTTAAGTTTTGTACAGTACGTCCCCCTCAGGATGAATGGTAATAAGTTTGGGGATCCCATAACTTTTTTCATCTAGCGTCATCATCAGGTCCAAATTATTATTATTATTATTATTATTTATTTATTTCCCAGTACTTTGGTTTATGACCGAAAACCCTTTTTAAAACAAATGACTTCCCATCAGCCTCAGCTGTAGTTTGTATTTAATGCTAATTAGGTTTGCATGCTAAGATGCTAATCTGAGCGGGTAAGCATGGTAAACATTATAGCTGCTAAACATCATGTTAGCATTGTCACTGTTAGCATGCTGTGGTTAGCATTTAGCTCACCGCTGTGCCTAAGTACGGCCTCACAGAGCTGCTAGCGTGGCTGCAGACCCTTAGCCTTGTTGTTCTGTGTGTCGAAGGTTTGTTTAGAAAATGTGTTTCCGTAAATATCATTGTTAATTACACTTGAATTGCATATTAACTTTGTATACAGAAAGTTAGTACAGAAAGTCCACTATCAGCAGCAGTAATACCAGTGATAGGCGTAGTAGCAGTGGCCCCACTAGTTGTTGGGTGTTGAAGTAGCCTAAGCAGCATTTTCTGTCTTTTGCCACTTTTTCTTCATATTTACTTGTCTTAGAATACATCAAATAACACGTTCATCTCGCTGAGACTACAAAACAGAGGGAATATGTGGGAACACAATAACCAGTTTAAAACAAACGCCCATTAAATCAACTAAGATTGAAGCGTAAGAATAGATTTTCATGCTTGAGGAGGATAATTGTCCATCCAGACCTGAGCGTCCAGTAAGAGTAAGTATATCTAAGTACATAAGGCAGCGTGTGCAGCAGCATTGACTGTCAGGTAACCGGTCCTCACCTGATAGGGAGCTGAAGAACAGAACATGGTGGAGATTCATTCTGATTTTCATCCTGATGAAGAAAAATCATCGAACTGCCTCTGTCCCTTCACTCCTTCCACGCTCTGACTGCGATGAATACAGAAACCGGAGTTGCCCAATTTAGTACGTGACACAACTTCTTCTAAATTTAACAAATTCCCATCCCTGTATGTCTCTGTGGTTCTAGCCACACCTATTGCGTAAGGATGATGATGATGGCTGGATGTGTAATATCAGTTAGTACCTACATTTGCAGTTTCATTAAGTAGTGCGTCATTGATTGCACACAGTAAGAATCAGTCAGTCAGTCCACCACTTGGATCCCGACTGAAATATCTAAAACAGCTGTACAGAACATGTATTATCTCAAAGTACAGCCTCACAGAGCCTCGGCATGGCCGTTTAGTCTAGTTTCTGAGTGTTGGGGGGCACGTCTACAGCTCAGATCTGCGTGAGACTGTCCAGGTTGAATTCTGTCCGCTGGTATTTCACCCGGATGCGTGTGGTTTTGCAGGATGTAGCTGTGACTGTCTGAGAGCACGCTCAGTGAGGAAGGTGTAGAGTGTAGTCGGTCTGCGACCTGGGAGATGAGGAAAATACATTGCACTTAGTTTTACTGAGGGCTACTTTTTATATGATAACCTGCGTGTACCTTCTTGTAAAAATGCAGAACAAAAATCCTGAATTATTTTAGTTTGATGAAAACGAGAAGTTGGACTGAGTGGCGAAGTATGGAAGTATTGGCATTAAACAAACTAGACTGAATGATACATGCATACAACATGAGATCAGTTTATTTGATGCATGTCAAGTATGAAGGCTACAAAATATACTGTCATGTTTTCCTATAATTTGTATATTTGGTCTCACACCTATATACGTGGAAGCTGGGCTAGATACTGCATTGATGTCCTAATACAGACCCCCCCCCCATGAGTAGGTTCTTGTTGTTGGACATAATTTTGTCAATATATTTTAGTAATATTTAGTTGGACATATTTTCCAGTATAATGTCATGCCGGTCACTTTGAGTATTTATAACAGTCAGCCAGAATTCCTTTGACAATCTGCAGGGAAGTCTAGTTGCATTTGCAGCCGTGCCACCTTTAAACCTTACAAGGAGCAAAAATCTACGCGTATCTTTGTAAATGGATGTAGAAAAATAGAAAATCATCTCTGTTTGAAGTTTCAGTTTGGCGTGAGGAGGATTTTTCTTGCCAAAAAGCACATTGGGAGTCGTCAAATTGTGCTACGTATGCAGTATTCACGGGCTGAAGCTATAGATTACAGTGTTGAGAGAACTGAGAATACAATCTGCTGCTTGAATCAATTTTACTTTTGAATTTGGCCTTGCTTCCACTCCATAGCGCCGACGCCCGTGGTGTATTTTAGTATTTAGGCGTTCACCAGAATGATGGAAAAAACATAGTTGGAAAAAAACATAAAAACTGGTGTCGATAACCGAAACCTCTAGGATCGTTACGTTATCCCGGAGAGTCCCGTGTCTCTATGTGAGGAAACAGTTCAGGTCCCGGGTAAGTTGTCAGTTATTAGGAGCCCCCTGGACCCCTGAAGACCCTCTACCTCCAGCTCCTGTGAAGAATATACATGTGGCTCTTTTAGCAGCTTGATGTTTCACGTTCTTCACCAGCTAGTCTCTAACGGGGCCTGTCTGCCGCTTGGCGCTGGGCCCCAAGGCGGCCTCCTCGCAGACTGAAACGTACAGAAAATGTCCTGTAAAACCAAAAACAACGAGCTAATAGAGGCTAAAATGCTCAGTGTGATCACAGATTTGGTTTAAATCCTCTGCGATTTTCAGCCCTTCGACTCTTCTTCGCTGCGATGCTGTTAAAATCGCTGTTTCAAATCAGTGTTGAAAATTAAAGCAGGTTTAATTACATTTTCTTTGACTGCGTCCGTTGTAGCTTTTTAAAGAGAGACACTTTTTTCACAATTTTAAAAGTAGAGAGCGTGAATCTGTTACAGAGAGAGGGCTTTACTGTTCCTGCATCATTAATAGTTGTGACATTCGAGGACCGTTTGTGAAACGGATCAGAGGAGGAAGAACAAAGCAGTCAGATTTCACCACACAAACCGGCAGCGGAAGGAGTGAAGTGATAGAGGCGGTTGATTTCTCTCCACCGGGACCAAAGTCAGAATGAAAACCCACCGCGTTCTGTTCCTCTGCTTCTTCTCAGGTGAGGACTTTAACTCTTTTAATGCTGCAGAACACTCTGCTTTTCATTTCTCCTTCATTTGTAGGGATTGCTTGCAGACAGGTTGTTATGTTCTGTTCAGATGTA
>CM022479.1:27152431-27162554 GCA_011952105.1 Coreoperca whiteheadi
ATTCTGATGGATTGGTTACATTATAGAGGGCGTGTAACTAATTCAAAAGAGGTGATTCGAGGCCAAAGTCTTCTACAGCTACTTCTTCTTTTCCATAGTTACAGTGTTACAGCTACTGCCTGCTGTACTCTTACTAGTAGCACAACAAAAAACAATCCCCTACAGTCAGTGAGAAGTTGTGAAATGCTGCCTGTGCGTCACCTCCGCTTCTCCGTGACGTCATGAGTTCCCCCTCGTCGACCTGCAGTCGGCAGTTTCTGCAAGGGCACAATGCAAGACGCATCAGCATTCGCGGTTTTATCTTTGCAGGAGCACTGCGTGACGGCGAGACGGGTCCAAGGGACGTTCGAGGTACCGAGGGAGGAACTATCAACGTGACGTGCTCCTTTCACTTTGGAGGAATCGGCAGGAAGTTGTTCTGCAAGGAAGAATGCAAGGAAGAGGACGTTCTCGTCGGAACGGCTGGTTTTCAAGCGCAGAACGGCAGATACAGCCTCACGTACACAAAGGACTCGCTGTTGATCGTGAGCATCGCACAGCTGGTGAAGTCTGACGCCGGACGGTACAGGTGTGGAGTGAGAAGGCCTATCTTTCCGGATTCATATGATGAGTTTGAAGTCACCGTTACAGATGGTGAGTTTCCACTGAAAGTTATGGAAATGTTTCTGTGGACGCAAGGAAGATTTTACAGTTTTACTGACAGCGGATGTTTTTTTTAAAGAACCAGATATGTTTGCTCTGTTTTTGCTTGTTTACCATAAGCTGTCAAGTACTGGACCCAGCCTTTTTTTTTTTTTTACCTCTGGTGCAGGGAGAACCGGGCGTTTATCTGTAACAGGCTTGTGTTAGAAACAGGCCTTTATTCCCAACTTAATGTTGCTGCTGTTAACTCGTACTTAAAGGAGGACTTTGTCGTTTTGGGAAGTGGCTTATTCACTTTCGTGCGGCGAGTTAGATGAGAAGATCGATGCCACTGAAACATCTGTACTGTAAATATGAAGCCAGAGTCGGCAGTCAGCTTAGCTTAGCTTAGCATAAAGACTGGAAACGGGTGGGGGGTGGCAGCTAGCCTGGCTCCAACCTGCCAGCTAGCTCATTAACACGTTATACCTCGCTTGTATAATCCGTACCAAAAACTGTAAAAATGTCACCTCGCCGTTCTACTGGGGGTCATGTGCCGGACTACTAATGAACGACAATGTTGCTCCGTAACTGCTGGATGTGTTAATAGTTTGCTCACAAGTTCTTCATCAAGGTGGTGATGATGATGATGATGATAATAATAATCCGTGTAGTGTTCACAACTTGCTTCCAATGAAGCTTAGCCGCAGTAAGACAGAATACATGTGTGTCAATGAGAGGGACCCAGGTGGAACGGTGAGGTTACAGGGAGCAGAGGTGAAGAAGGTGCAGGACTTTAAGTACTTAGGGTCAACGGTCCAGAGCAATGGAGACTGTGGAAAAGAGGTGAAGAGGCGAGTGCAAGCAGGTTGGAACGGGTGGAGAAAAGTGTCAGGTGTGTTGTGTGATAAAAGAGTATCAGCAAGAATGAAAGGAAAGGTGTTCAAGACGGTGGTGAGACCAGCGATGTTGTACAGCTTAGAGACAGTGGCACTGAAGAAAAGACAAGAGGCAGAGCTGGAGGTGGCAGAGCTGAAGATGTTGAGCTTCTCTTTGGGAGTGACGAGGACGGACAGGGTCAGGAACGAGTACATCAGAGGGACAGCTCATGTTAGAGGTTTCGGAGATAAAGCCAGAGAGGCCAGATTGAGGTGGTTTGGACACGTTCAGAGGAGAGACTGTGAATATATTGGTAGAAGGATGCTGAGGTTGGAGCTGCCAGGCAGGAGGTCTAGAGGAAGACCAAAGAGGAGATTTATGGATGTAGTGAGAGAGGACATGAAGTTAATTGGTGTGAGTGAAGAGGATGCAGAGGACAGGGTTAGATGGAGGCACATGATTCGCTGTGGCGACCCCTGAAAGGGAGCAGCCGAAAGGAAAAGAAGAAGTTCACAACTTGCTTCCGCTGCTCCCCCTAGTGGCCAAGCAAATCTGGTTTAAGGGCGGCTGTGGCCAATCGGAAGGTCAGCGGTTCGATCCCCCAACCATGCGCCGAAGTATCCTTGAGCAAGATACTGAACCCCAAAAATGCTCCCGAAGCTGCACCTTCGGTTTGTGAATGTTCTCATATGTAAGTCGCTTTGGATAAAAGCATCTGCTAAATGACTAAATGTAAATGTGGAGGATAATTTCAAGGATCGCACGATGACGAGACTTTCACTGCCTCCACAAATAAAATGCAACACAAAAATCATGACGTAAACATCTTCGGCCTTGACTACTTATGGATGGGGCTAAATATTCACACTTTGCCCCTCGGCACCTCTCAGACATCAGTATTACTGTTTGTTGTCCGGACTCTGCGCTCGGTGAGCGGTTTTCATCACGCACCTATTTGAATTGAACATCTCGGAGTGTAGTTTCACAGATCATGCTGAGCTGCTGCCACGGTTTTGTACGTCAGTTGAACGTTCTCTCTGTTTCCATAGAAATGGCCAGTTTGAGCCGTTAAAGAAAAGCTAGTCAGGGTTTCTTGTCGTTAAGCATCGCAGCGTTCGTTTTCATTGTGTTTTTGTTGTCCACAGCTACGACCACGTTCCCTGAAGCCTCCCAGCAGCCTGCAGGTAGAGTTCAGTTTCTCCGCTTTGTCTGAAGCAAAATTCAAATACAACAACAGAATTGTCCAAAACGTCAGCAAGCAGTCGACGAGAATAGAAACTTGCCCGCTAAATGTGATAGTTGTCGTGACAGAAGCGTGCAGAGGGTTTTATATAACGTGTGCGTGACGCAGGACATCGTGTTTCATATGATGGGAGGTATCCAAGATATTTCCTGCAGCAGGAAGACGTTTCATGCCCTCTCTTTTCTGTCTCCCTCCCCTCCGTTATCTCTCATCCAGATGCCCACCTGGTTTTGGTTTTATGTGTAACCGTGTTGGTGGTCGTGCTGCTGGCTGTTGTTCTGCTGCTCTACAAGAAAAAGAGGAAGGACTCTGATGGTGAGCTATGCTTTCTATCTGCACCGTTTCTTTTTTTCTTTGTGTGGAATAATTACTCCTTCAGATAGAGAAAAACACTTTGTCTGTTCCACAGGTTCGAACAAGAAGGGGATCTCGGACAGCACCGGCACTGAGGTGACTCCTCATTTATCTTTGTTTACTCTCGCTGTTGGATTTAGAGATGGCTGCTACCTCACTGGGAAAAGAGAGAGAGAAAACAAAACAGTGGGAAAAGTGGGATTGCACAGCTTGCCAAACATGTTCTGTGAAACTACAGTCCAAGATGTTGAATTCAAGTAGGTGCGTGATGAAAGTAGCTCACTGGTTCACTCTTACTGCCCTCATCAAGCCCTTTTCCAAGCAGTGAAAAAGCTCTAAAGATCCATCTGCCCAGCACCAAACAGCAGAGGGACACAGTTAGAGACCAGCTGGGGAACAAACTGTAACATTTAGCTGCTAAAGAACCAGATTTCTCTTTTTATTTATTTATTTATTTTTCCCAGGGGTTGTTTGAGATCAAAACGGAGCTAAAAGGAGAGTGAATATTGGCGTTCCATTCATCAGTTGGACACAAACACGACTATGAATGAATGATAATGCTGCTCTGTGTCTGCTGGATGTGTAAATGGACAACAGTTTACCAACACATTTACCATAACAACTTGTGTCAATGCTTCAGTGTTGGGATCACAGCTTGTTCTGCGCCCCCCATAAAATCCAATATTACAGTTTACAGTTTTAAAAAAAATGCAGCTGTTTGTACAACTTTGTAGTTTGCTTCTTCACTGAGAACAGCAGCCAGTTGAAACCACACTTCTCTGTATGTGCAGTTTGTACAAGCGCCCGCTCTCGCGTCCAAACAACAGCAGCTGTTCCAGCTGTGCTGCCGTTTCCCGTCAGCTTGCTGTTGACAGTTGCTGCTACTGTATTTCTGATTGTCCTTATTCATGTACAATTTGTCGACATTTTCAGATCGTCCCGTACGGGAGCAGTCCTCCGGACTCCACATGTGGAGACTCCACCTACCAGAGCCTCGATCCAGCCCGCAGGGATCCGGACCACATCTACTGCACCCTCACTCCGATAAAACACAAATGACACCGTCTGGATTTAGAACCAGCGAGAGTTGTCTGGTGAATGCACAACGAAGCAGAGGTGCTGGCCCCGGCGGGAATGACGTGCAGGGAAGAAAAGATGGCCGCACGCAAAGCCCCAATGATTTTTTTTGCTGACGTTTCGACCGTACGTGGTCCTTCGCAGGGCTCAGGTTCTCTCTTGCCTGTCTTCGCTATCTGGATTTAGGCCTGGGTTTCTCACAGCGCAGGTTAATGTTGCAACGCTAGGGCACAGTGTGATTTTGAAATGTCACTTATTTCTCCACTTTAATGCGAAAACTAAAAGCCTTGCACTGTACTCCACTTATTCATAAAGATATACAATAAAATAATATATGAATGAACGAGAGGGTTGTGCTTCGGGTGCTACACTGCGCTGTTCACTCAAAGGCACCACGTGGTGGTGACGCGGCAGTATTCCCAAACATCAGGAGTGAATTGCAACCTGTAAAACTGTAAACCTAAAGTCGAAGTGAAATTAAAATGAGCTTTGCTTGGACATCAGTATGTGTAGAATACTGTTGGTGTTTTGACTTTTACTTATGTTGTCAGAATTGCGAAGTTTTTATTTAAACGCAACGATTATTTTGACTGTAGATTTAATCAGCCAATTGTTTTCTCAATTAACTGCCTTATTGTGTGGTTTATAAAATGTCAGAAACTAGTGAAAAAATGCCAGTTATAATTTCACTTAACGTCTTCAGTTTCTTGTTTTGTCCACCCAACAGTCCCTAACCCTAACGCACCGCTGGAGGGGCGCGGCGTTACGCAGTAGTGAACAAGAGACAAAGTAAGCCACAGTAAGGACTCCTTTACCACCGTTCGGCGTCAGACCCGGTCAGCTGTTTGAAGGTCACATGTGGAGCTCCTCCTGCTCGGGTATTCGATGCTTTCTTGGCCTGCCTGAGCCTCGCCTCTGCTTCAGTGAGGACAGAAGTGGAGGCACAGAGGTATTTCACTGTGACGCTTCCCCCCCTCAGTTCTGTGATGGGACCAGTGCTTGCACACCGCAGTTTTTGAAAAGATGAACCATCTGCAGTCGGATGGTGGTGCAACGATGCACTACGACAGCGATTAGATCGGATTTAGATTCTCTGAGAATTTAACGGGATCTGGTTTCAGGTGTTGGGGAGTTCTCGTTGTAGGAAGTCTTTTTTGCGGGGGGAGGAAGAAGAATGCGTGGAATAAAAAAAAAAAAAAAGACTATCTTTTGAGTCTGCAGCTTCACTTTTGATCCTTTTTTTTTTTTTAAACGAAAAACAAAAACTGTCCATCTGGAGTCCAGCAGTGTTCCAGGAGTGCGATGTGTGCAGTGGAGTACTCCTTCAATACTGCTTTGATTAAAGAGGAACACTTAAAGGGCCATTTTGTGATCATATCTCAAACCACAAGCTTCCGCTGTTTCGAGAAGGAAGTCCTCAGAGTGCCGTGTTTCCGTCTGGGCGGTGACGTGGAGGAAAACGTCCTGAGCAGAAATAAAGATAACATCAGTATTGAGCAAGAGATTTGGTGTGTGAGGACACAACTCTGCAAACAGTTCACATGATGCGCACGCCTTGAAAATCAAGATGGCGCCACCTCAGTTCTGCGCCTCCCTCGTACTTTTTGTTTTTTCTCTCCATCTCTGGTCACATTCACCAGGGAGGAACTTCTAAACATCGGACTAGGTATTTATTTATTTATTTATAGGAATCTGGCGTGGATGCACAGTGGTAGAGCGGTTAGAGCTCCTGCCGCCCAATAAGGGTTCGAATCCCTGACCAGACCAACGTCACACGATCTCTCTTGGTGGAGTCTGCATGTGTTACTGTGGGTTCTCTCTGGGTTCTCCAGCTTGAATGATCGGTTGGTCGGTTAATTGATAATTCCAAAATTGCCCCGAGTGGGTGAATGTGAGAGTGAATGGTTGTCAACTGACAGATGAGTTGGCCACCGTCCAGGGAGTACCCCGCCTAAGGCCCAAAGTCCTGTTGGGAAACAAGCGGTAGAAAATGACTGACACAAAAAGTACTTTTTAGCCATACCTTCGCTGTGTATGTGTACTGCTGTGAGCGCACGGAAAGACTGGAGTCAAATTCCTTGTATGTGTACACATACCTGGCCAATAAAGCCGATTCCGATTGCCTTTATGCGGCTTTCCTGATTGTCAGCGTGCAAACTATGTTGTGTTTGTGTTCAAAATGAAATATTAGATATTAAAAATATCACTAGATGCGTCAAGGTCCTCTGACTGCTGTGAAGTCTGATATAAAACCTCGTAAACTTTCCTCTACAAAATACAAAGAGCAGTTTTCTCTTTGAATATTTAACTTCTTGTCGTTTGTGTTTTTGCTGCGATCAATGTTAGTGATTGTTATTCTGAGTTACGTTGTGATTAAGACTTACGTAGCGTTGCTACAAGACAACAGATTATATTCAAAACGACAAACAAATCCCTTCAATTGAATGTAAATAATTTTAAGATGTCATTAAGACATCGAGGGTCTAAGGACAGAGGGTGTCGTATGTTACAGATTGTGAAGCCCTTTGAGGCAAATGTGAATTGTGATATTGGGCTATATAAATAAAATTGAATTGAATTGAAGACTAAAACGCTCCATAGGTTATAAAGTTTGGCCTCGGTTTGTTCTCTTCCTGCCACATTTACTCTCGAAGTGTGAACAGGGTGCAGTTTAGATGTGTAACTGTAAGTAATGTGAAACATTCACACACAAACCAGTTTGTTCCTCAAGTGTTTCACGAGACGTCCTATGAGGAGTTATTACGGTGGCCCCTATGGACGAAACCCTTGCACAAGTGAAAGCACAAACATTAAGGCAATGCGCTCCAACTCCTAAAGTGCTACAAATTGTAAAACGCAGTGGGAACACGACTAGAGAAATGAATTAGGCTCAACTTTTACCAGACTTTGTTCCTGGCGGACTGCTTTGTAACGTGGACAAGGTTTTAATTTTTCCCTCACGGTCATCGCAACAAGATAAACGATTTGTCACCGTGATAACTTACCTTCAAACTCATGGATCTGTTATTCACACTGGACCTCCTGGGTCGTGTTTCGTCTCCCTGACGCCTGAAATAACACATTCCCACATTCGACTTTTTATTTATTTTTAGGTCTGCGTGCCCACTAAGGCTTCAACATTTGAAATGTTGGGAAGAAATTGCTTCAGGGATCATACTGTACCATTTCTCACCGCATGGTGTCTACAAACCGAAAGATGCAGCAGCGTTTAATAGTTCACTCTCTCTTGCCATGCTTTAGGTTACAGGCTTCGTATTTTTTCTACAAAATAAAAACAGTAATAAACAGTCAAAGTAAAAAAAGATCTAATAATAATCAGCCTGTGTGGCGTTAAAATAATTTTCTGGAATCAAGTTTGTTTTTATTCTACTGCAGCAGTCTGCCTTCTTCTGTCCTAAAAATACAAATACTCCATTTAAAAATAACCCTGAAATTCAATTTTGTTTATGCAGCCCAATATCAGAAATCACATTTGCCTCAAAGGGCTTCACAATCTGTAACATACGACACCCTCAGTCCTTAGACCCTTGATTCGAATAAGGGAAAACTACCCAAAAAAACCCTTTTAACTGGGTAAAAAATGATGATGAACCTCAGGAAGAGAAACAGAGGAGGGATCCCTCTCCCAGGACGGACAGACATGCAATAGATGTCGTAAGTGCAGAATAGATTCATGGCATAAAAATTATAACATATACAGCCATGATGGCAATGGCAAAATTGTAGTATATATATATATGTAATTATGTTGAAAAGTGTGGGATGTAAACCATAAGGGAAGATGACGGGTCCAGACGGACAGCTGAGCAGCTCCAGGTGGAGCCCAGCGAGCAGGACCCGAGCCACTTGCCCCCCCCCCCACCGTAGACACAGCAGCAATGCCCCAGCAGGTCGCCATAGTAACAGATCCAGATACATCTCTGGACGCTGAAATAGCTGCTGAAAGTGACAGTGAGAAAGAAGAGATGGACGACAAAGCACAAAACTCCGGGAGAGGGAAGAAGTCAAGTTAGTGACATGCATTTATGGGATGAGAATGGATACGGATGGAGAGGAGGACAGAGGTGAAGAGAGAGAGGTGCATCCTGGGAAGAGACTTTTCGCTTGTTTTATGAAAGAAATACATTTGCCAACCTCTCTCCGGGTTCGTCGATGAGAAGGGATCCACGCCAGACCTACCAATGTCTTCCAAGCAGTATTTATTTCCACACAAACAAAACAACGCAGACATATCTGGGGAAACACACAACACAGATATGTCAGGAGACACAACCCACAGCGCTCGCCATCTTAACGCCACGGCTCCCCCAGTTGTGTCTGAGGTTAGAGGGAAGGCAGTGGCTATATATGATAAAGCCACACGCCGTCCAACACTCAGTATATTTCACAGCTCTTTGTCTCCCAACATTCCAATCTCAATTCGGACCTTGGCTTGACCTTTGCCCCACATCCTTTTCCTCTTTCCTGAACAGCTGGTTTCCCCCAGAATCCGGTTGCCGTGGCTGGCATGCAGTGGTTAAAGGAGACACATAGTATTAGTAAAACACCTTTCCTAATAGGGTGTGTGTATAAGCCCCTTAATTCCTGCACAACATATGTTTTATTAATCACCCTTTAACACATTTTGGGTTTATCACATCCACAGACTCAGTAATAAACAAATAAGTTAATCAGAGGGAGGGCTTTTTTTGCAGTTTAGACGAAAATGACATTAATGCCCCTTTAAGTTACGAACAACAAAGTTTTAATGTAAAATCCTAAGAAGATTGCAGGTAAACGACTGCCTGTGGATGGGAGGAGAGTAGAGTTCGAAGTGTGTGATGTGTTTTGGAGGAGGGACGCCATCGTTTAGAGAAGTGAGAAGTTCCTGGTTTGCCAGTGAAGACGGAAGAAAGGCAGCGTTTAACCGTCAGAGCCTCCATCCAGCATGAAGGTCTGCCGCGCTGTGATCTGCTTCTTCTTCCTCGGTGAGCTCGGTCTGCTTCATTATACGTTACATATCATTCTCTCTTTTTTACTATGTGATTTTTTTTTTTGTTTTTAATGTATTTTATTTATTTACCGTCGGTCAGTTAAACTTTGCAGAAGATGGGAAGTTTCGTCAGATCTCATATCAGTCCAACAACATGTTTGTGGTTTCTGTGGTTTGAACATGATGAACATAGTTCAGTACAGGACCTAGCGACCGCTCATATAACCTGTAATGGGAACTGACTCACCCGGCTACTATTTAATCTGACTTTACCAAATAAAACTAAGGTTCTAACACAAATGTCCTAATTGTCTGTGGTTATGTTTTGTTATTCTGTGCCATTGGCAGTCTGCCAACTAACATTTGTTTCTGTTCCATTTTCCCAGAAATTTACTTAAATTATTTATTACATGTTCTTCTTATTATATCTGCTGTACTTGTTTTATATGAAAGGCATTGCAGTGTTTTTTTGTTGTCGACTGTAACAGAGGATTATGTTCTGCTGCTTCAGCCAGATGAGTTTGTTGTAGCATCACAACACAGGAAACCGCTCATCTTATCTTATTTAGGCAAGGACAGGCGGAGGGTTGTGCCATAGAGTTGCTCTGACTTTTACTTTTCTTCTATGTTTACTTTGGTCCATGTACGAGAATACCATTGAGTCATTGATTTTCTGCTCAACAAACTTGTGACCTCATCCCAAAACGTTTGTTTAACATGAATTGGTCACAAAAAAACGAAACCACCTATCAAATAGAAACAAATATGAAACGGAAATACTTTCACACGCAAACAAGCAATTAAAAGATAGTAGTAGCTTTACGGTTAGAAAAATCATATAATTCCACTCTGCCTGACAGCGTCACATATATTCGTTAAAGCTACATAGTTTTTCACTGTGTGAGATGTTCGACACCAAGACGCCATGTTTTTTATGACCGCATCATTCCATCAGA
>CM022479.1:27170661-27218161 GCA_011952105.1 Coreoperca whiteheadi
GACCTGGGCTGTTTCGAAGGAGGAAGTCCTCAGGCTGAATGTTTAAGTGTGGTCAGAGAGGGAGGGAAAGGTGCTGCACTGAAATACAGAAACTCAGTTCAATATTCAGTCTGAAACGGTCCGGTAGTGGTACGTTTCAACCGCGGTTTGTTTCCTTCCAGACTGAAGGCGACTCGAGTGACCTCACCTACTCTCAGGTGGATTTATCCAACGGTGCAGCTGCCTCGCTCCACGGCGCCCCCCGCGGTGATGCAGATAGCGTGGTCTACTCGGGGCCTCGGGTAGAAGCCGCTTCACCTCCTCTGTACTGTTGCGTTACATCAGAGGTAGCTTCGTTTACTCTCTCAGGGGCCAACGGGTCAACGCACAGTGGGTTGAATGAGTAACAGTCACCCAAAAATCTGTTTTCTCCTGTGACACGTTACGCCGCTCTCATTCATAACTGTTCTGTCACAACGTTAGCTTCAAGTTAGAGCTACTTTGTAGTACTACTTCTTTAAGTTAAGCTTCTCTTAAATATTTTGGTTAAAGATATGAAAGTTGCTAAAGTTACTTTGGTTAAGGTAGTTAATTTGTAAGGTACAAGTTACTGTGTTTGGGCTTTAATTTGGGGTTCGCACAGATTTCACTGTCAGTTTTCACTGAGAACCATTTTCTACCAAAGTATGACCACCAGCTGCTGTTTAACTGTAAAGTGGCGCGACAGAAGCGACGTTCGGTGCTGGAACATATTGATTCAACATACATAACAAATATTCAAATTGTATGACAAGCTTCCCGTCAACGTATTCCCCAACCTGATTGTTCAGACTCAAACAGCATCTGGCTGAAGTGAAAGAAAATCCCTTTGGTTAAAGAATGAATTAGAACAGAAGCAGTAATTAACATATTTTTAATGAAAATAAACTCGACATGAATTAAACATTGGCAGTTTAAAACAGTATGTGGTCTTTTGTCTCTTACAAACTACTTTTATAAATATGTTCATTCACTAATGTCTGACTTCGTCCCGCAGTGTAACCGACTACAGTGGTTAGTACAAGACACTGCAGGCAGCCAGGTGAACTTCACCTTGCAAAAAATATCAGCTACTCGTCACACGTGAATGTTTTTTTTTTTTTTTTTTTCCCCCCCATCTGTATCACTACATGTGGTGTGGACAACAGCGGCAAGCGCACAACATAAATAATATTTCCCCAGATGAACTGTGATGCCTCAACTGCAACGCTGCTGATTGGCTCGCCCATGTTGTCCATAAAAAAAAATAAATAAAAAAAGACAGACGAAATACACAAATCACATTAATTTAACTTCGAATGAAATTTCACTTCAAATGTAAAAACAATAATTATAAATGGAACACCTGGTAAATATTTCCCTTTACAGCCTCACGGCGCTCAAATAAAGAATAAAAATAATTACTCGATACAAAACAAAGTAAATACGTGAGTTTTAAATAAGAGTGTCAGTTAAATGCTGTGGCACATTGAAGGTAAACACGCTGAGGTGGAGGAGGAGTAGGAGGATGATGAAGGTCAGCTGACAGAATAAAAACTGCATAGAATCAATGTCATAAATCTCTAATGTAGAGAAGACGGCTTTGGAAGACTCTTGTATGCGTCATGTTTCATCAACTTAAACATTTCCCCTTTGATGGCTTTCACGAAAGATAACAGTTAAAATACACTAGGACTCTGCTCAGAAGTGCTAGTTGTGGAGTGTGGATTCTTCTTCTTCTCCACCTTTTGTTAGAGCAGGAGAGAGAAAACCGCCGCTGAGGCCTGAACTAGGAAGTTCTGCACAGACCTAAAACCGATGTCAGACAATAAAAAGTATAATTTCCCAAAACTAATTTGTCCAAAACCCAAAGATAATCAAATTTGAGAAAATCTAAAATAAATAGTGATGTTAACCCTCTGGGCTAAACATGAAACATCACTTTAAAGGATGGTAATATTAGTTGATAATATTTAATATTTCTTATTGTCATTAAATCCCATGAAAAGACCAAAACTTAAAATGAATTAATCCTAAAACAAGTACTGTCTGTGTATCGAAAGCCTGATGCGTCTTATTCCTCGGTGCCTTTGAGCTCCATTGTTGTCCAGAAACTTAAAACTCACTAGAGCACCAAATGTGGATTAATCCACAGCTAAAAATAGTTCCCAACAAATGCACTCTTTACTGCGGTTTGAGTAACATTTCCTAAAAAGTACCGAGCGTTCAGCTGCTTTAGAAAATTGCTGAGCCTTTAAAAGAAAAACAAAAACAGGAAAACCATTTTCCGTCTTCATTAGGAACCAAATGAACTTGGGGCTGAGAGCTACAAATAATTCAAGTATCGGAGACGCACTAACACCGTTGGTTTTGGTCTTTTCATGGAATTTACAAAAAAATAATAATAATTAGGGTATCGCCAGCCGTTAAGGTCTTGACTGAACTCCAACTGGAAACCTGAACTCAACCCGAGGCAGTATTTTTACCTTCTTTCTTTCATGACTGTCTGCTCGCTCACCCGGCTAATGAAACGCATGGGGCTTTCTCTCTGCCCACGGGGCGCTGTGTATCAGCTCGCAACACAAGACCCATATGGATGCAGATGACTGGCCCAGTCAGCGAGAAAGTTCTTAATAAATCTAGTTTGCAACAACCAAACCGAACACCGTGTCGGGACCCGCCGGCTTCGTTTTCTAACTCCAAAAACGACTTGTAGAGTGCGGATGAGCCCAGACGCCAAAATACGACAAAGTCCCTTTAGCACACGAGAGACAATAACATCAGTGGAAGAACGTCGATGTGAAGCCTCAGGATGAAGAATCGGATTTTGAATCCAAAACTAAATAACCTGCTGTGAAGATGCTTTGCATCGTCTGCCGGTTCACAACCGCAGCTCAGGCCATGTTTGACCGTTTAAAACCAAGATTCTTCATATAGAGGATTATTAGCAATAAATACATTTCAGTGACTCAATATACATTTACATAGTTTACACATTTAATGTAGAAAAATATTATTACCCTTGTTACCTAGTGATAAAATGAAGATTCAGGGTTGCGAAGCAAAAAGGCAAAGTGCCAAAACAACAGCGGCCGTAGGGGGAGTGCTCGTGCCGTCGCCTTTCCTCCAACACACCAACTACTTTTAAAAAGAACATACCCACTTAGTGTTCTCGGGTCCAGCAGGTTAAGGTTTTACTGCTGCACCGTGGAGGAAAAACAGGCCCAGACGTCCCGTTAAAGCCTCTGTTTGGTTAAATATTTGTCCCTTTTATGATCCAGTGAAAACAGAATAAATAATATTTGGGTGAAAAGCAGTTTATCTAATAGGTAGTTCATGAACAGAAAGGTCCTTTTGGTGGGTCCTTCACAGTGCACACAGAATGAGGACGTCTGTAGCCACAGTGAGTTCCTTCCAAGAAACACGAACAATGTCTTATTCGCAGTCCACCTTAACAAGCTTCAGTGTTGGCAACGACCTGTTCCTAAAGTATCATTATACCACATGTGAGCTGGTGCGTCTCCGTCGGGGGGCTTCTCACCCAGCTGTCATTGTTTTGCGTGTCTCCACCCCGAGCATGAATGAAAGTCAGCTCTGCAGCACAAAGTGACCAGTGAAAAGCGTTAAACTAGAGATTAATCGATGATGAAAGTAATCATTTGGTCGATAGGTCACAAGAAAAGCGTAAAATGCTCACCACGGTTTCTCAAAGCCCAAGTTAACATTTTCTAAATGATGAGTTTTGTCCGACCGGCAGCCAAAACCCCAGAGATATTTCGTTTAATATCATAGAAGACAAGGAAAACCCAGCATTGGAGCAGCTGGAATCAGTGAACGTGGGACGTTCTTTCCTAAAAGAGAATTAATTAATCGTTTCAGCTCTAGCGTCAACGGAACATCTAGAAACGAACGCCAGCCAAATGCTGATATAAAATCCATCGACTACGGTCCAATTGAATGACTGAAATTCAGGGTGAAATTTAAAAAACAGCTCAAAAATCAAACAAATCGGGTTTCCGCCACTGTGATGGGACGTCCGCCGAGTTGCCCCCAGGATTCAACATAGCAATCACTTATTTTTCACCTCTTTGGGACATTAAAGACCCCAAAAGGAAAAAACCCAAACTTAGGCAAAAGACGGCGGTGTTTTTCAGGGTGCATCTGAGGAAGCATCTTGGAACAAGCTTTCTTCACCCGTTATGACGTTTCTCACTGGTTTCCCAAAGGACGCGCTGCTTCCCTGCGACCACCAGAGTGAGCAGCTGCCTGCTGATCGGTCTCGCCAAACCAGCAAGACGGAGGGACGACAACAACATGGAGAGGGGAGGTGAAGATTAAGTTGCTCGTTTGATGCACTTATGCTTTTTGTTACCTTGTGTTGTTATAATTGCTTCCATTGTCTTCCCTATATGTAAGTCGCTTTGGATAAAAGCGTCTGCTAAATGACTAAATGTAAATGTTTGAATCCCTGGATCCAAGGACAGACAGAATAAAAAAAACAAAAACAACTACGCTTAAGGTGCCGGCAGGCCAAGGCACTCAAACATCTAAACTCCTCCAGTGGAGCTTCTGACAGCAGCTGAAAAATGTCACCGCGCCCGGTGAACCTTCCCCTCGGCACGACCACAGCGAGTGGGAGCGTACATGTCTTCAGCAGCAGCAGCAGCCGGCTGGAAGTTCAGAGAGAACGAAGGATGTGATGTCAGGACTGCACACAGAAGAGTGCCGACTTCATGACGCTAATGCGGGTGACAAGAATCCGAACAAGAATCTGCCCTGTGAAACCACAAAAAACAAAAAAACAAAAAGGAAAAAGCACACGATGCGAAAGGAAGAACTGGGAACTGCTGTCGCCACAGTGCTGGAACGAGTTCCCCTCCTGGCCTGAAATTATCGCCTTAAATGAAATTTCACAATTTAAGTTCCTACAAAAATATAGGGATGTTGATTGCTGAAAACACTCGGCAGTGTTGATTTAAGATGCTTTTAAATGCAGCGAAATGATTGTCAAGTGCACTAAACTCATGCTTGTGTTTTGGTGACTGTCAGCACCGTTTACACCAACATAACAGAGTGCTATTTCAGCCATTATGTCACAGTCTCGAGTGACTCTGGGCCCCAGTGCTACAGAGGCAGTTTTAGACTAGAGCGTTAGGAAAGGGTTAAAATGTAGGTCAAACCTGAAATAAGTCGACCTTAAGCACTGGAGAAAATCATTTTGATTGGGTGCAAGTTTGAAAATGTCTCTTAAAAACGGCACTTCTGGTTCGATTTTGTTTCGACGTAAATTCTCCGCGTCTCTTTTGGCCAATATGTAACTCAACCGCAGAGATTTTAGAAAGGACGACTCAAAACCGCTGAACTCCGACTGAACGGAAGTGATCTAAATCTGTCAAAGTTCTCAACAAACCTTAGAGAGCCGTGTTCAGCTGAGTCTCCTTCGCTAAAACCTCTGCAAAACCCGACCGGCATGACAAGCCAACGTATGAAAATCAGGTTACAAAAAACAAAACATAATTTACTTTTCAGAAAGACACGGTTTTGAGGGGTTGTGTTGAATTTGACCTTTAGTGATTCTCACGGGGCCGTTGAGCCAGGCACCGGTGCTGCTGCCGAACCATCGACCACAGCGTGTCGTCACTTTGGTGTTTGAGGGAGGAGCAGAAGGCGACGTTGCGCCCTGTGCCGTTGAGCCAGGCAGCGCCAAGCCTGCCCGTCGTGCTGCCATCACAGTGTGGGTGAGCTTTGGTGCGTGTGTGCTTCGTGAGCGGGGGGGGGGGATCTGCTCATTACTGCTGCACCAGCCGCCGGTAATGTGGCATGACTTTACTCTCGGGGAGGTAGAGCGCCATCTCCAGGGCGACCAGGATGGTGAACTCAAACGATATCAGCTCCCTCCTGCTGATCCTGAAACGCTCCTCCAGCTTCTGCAGAGACACGACAGACCGCAAAGCATGAGAGACCGACCAGACTCGCTCTTTCTACCCGTCTTTGGCAAGCCAAGATGTCTCCTTTCTTCTTTACTGGCCTAGAAAATGATTAATATTGTACCTTTTTTGTACCTAAAACCCACTTCTTTACAGCGACTCAGAGGTGGGAGGAACAACTCTACACAAAACACAAGTGTAATTTTGTGTAGAAATGTCCCAGGCTGATGGGCGTATTTTAGTGGCTCAGTATCTGCTAAAATGAATCAATATCCCATCTTTTCTTTTCCGTGTTTTCTCCACCTCTGGCGCTGCTCACCTTCGCCACACTGAGCATTTCTCTCCATGTGCGAGTGAAAATTTGAGAATGTGAATGTGAACCATTATTTGTGCGCGCCTTGAGTGACTTGACGTCATTCCAACATCGCCTCTGTACTGTAAATATTAAACACAGGCACTGCCCACATTTACGGTATAACTGTTTATTTTTCACAATGCGATGTTATGTGAAGCCTAGATGCCTAAACTTTCACTTTTCAAATTGAATGACCTTAATCGGTCTGTAGAAGTGTAACAGACATCCACCAAAAACGTCTTTTCAACGACAAATTGTTCAGTGGGTGAGTTCAGACACTGGAGGGTGGATTCACTAAGTCACAGCCCTAATTATCATTAGCAAAGAGCCGCGTAGAAAACGCTCAGGTAGCACTGACCGTCACTTTCATCATTGCTGCTGCTGTTGCTACTTAATTTTAACTTGATGACAGAAATTAAACTTCTGTTTTCTGGTTAAAGTGCTCTCTGCAAGCCGGTGTCTGTGAGGGAAGAACCGCCGCTCTGTACCACGACTGTTCCAATAACCGAGGGATTCCTCTTCTCTGGAATCGGGAATTTAAGAGACCAAGACCTTCAGTATTTGGATTCAGATACATATTTCTTCAACATTTAGGTAAATGTAACTATCGGATCGGTGTCTGTATCAGCAGATACCCAGTATTAAAGGCCTCAGATCGGGGGCCAAAAAAAACAAAACAAAAAACTTCGGACATCCCGGGTTTTGATTTCTGTTTCTTTTGTGTTTTGTCAAATGTTGTCTTGCACCTCGGAGGACCGCCCACCCTGCTTAAGTTTCACCAAAGCCAACACAATACTGAGACGATCAATCAAGTACTGATTAATAGTTCTTAACGTTTGAGTTAAATGTGAGGATTTGCTTAATTTTTCACTATTTTTAATATTTTATAGTAAACAAATCATTTTGGGGTGCACCAAACGATCATTTCCATTACCGGCTAATCTTTCAACAATGTTTTTCAGATGAATTAATGTTTTTGTTTAGTCTGCTTTAATCTGCCCGTGGTCCTGCATTTACAGCCAATCATTATGATTTATGTCATCAGGCCGAGCAAATCTGGTACCTACAACAGCCGCAAGACTCTCGCTCAACACTGGACCAGTTTCAGGAGTTCCTGTCCCCATTAGATTCCCTTTAACTATTAATCGACAGATAATTATTATTTGATAAGGATGAAACATTTTACAGTTTTAAACTCGTCGGTGCTCTATGGGGGACAGACTATGTAATGGACACGCTGTTTCTAAAGGTTTCTCGTTACGTATCGCTGATATCAGCAGCCGCACCAGCTCGTAGCGAACGTCAAACCTCAGCATTCGACACCGCGTGCGCGGAGGGTCGTGAGTTAACGGTGACGGACAGAAACCGCCCCGCAGCTCAGAGACCCTGCAGGTCGTTTTCCAGCCGCTCAGGTAGATCAGCGTCACAAACGCCTGAGCAAGAGCAACACGATCTGACTGGTGACCACCATGATCCTACTGTGTGTGTGTGTGTGTGTGAGACTTACATCGATGAGGTGTTTGACCTCCTGTTTCTTAAGGTCACTGCTGATCTTAGCAGCCAGTAGGATGCAGGCAGCGGACACCAACTTCCTGTAAAAACACCAACAGTTTCAGTAGCACGACGGCCTTCTGCAGAGTAAATCTACGTTCACATTTGTCTTCAGTTCAGCGAAATTACCCCGCAAACAGTCTCTCTCTCTCTCACACACACACACACACATACGTACGTACTGAATATGGTGAGGAAATAATAATAGGCTACATAATAACTTCCATTTCCCACTGCCCCGTTGGAAAGACTTCTGAGTCTTTGACCAATCAGACTGCACTCCTGAGACTAGTTGTGGTAAGAATTGCTTCAGATTTTCCATCACGCCTAAACTGTTGAATAAAGTCCAAATTCAGTGTGAACGGGCAGTCACAACGCTGTGAAGATTTGATTCAAAAGAGCAGGAGACGGGGAGCGAAATGAGGACCATATCGGTTGTGTTAACGAACGCTGTGAAGTGTAAGTTGCACTTGCAGCTGTTGTGTTATATGGAGGATGAGACGTGAAAGTACCTGTTCTGTTTATTGAGTCGACCCCGAAGCACCAACTTCTCGAAGTAGACGAACGCCATCGCGATGGTGACGGGCTGCATGCCGCAATCCTCCCCAACGACCCTCATCTCTCTCTTCAGGCTGCCAGGCGGACGGGGAGAGTCACAAAGTCAGACAGCGTTTAATACGATACAATTCTGTAAAGTAGTTTAAGCAGAGCGCAGGCATTCTTACTGTATAGACGATGTAATGATTCTATTGGGAAAATATTCTAATTTCTGAGCGTTTCATGTCACTGCAAGTCCTTTTTAAAAAGGTATTTACTCGATTCAGGTCATATACTTTACCTGCGTATTTTGCTGAGGGTGAGTTTAATGTGAGGAAACTTCTCCTTAAACGTCTCGTTCATGTCTTTCTTCAGGTCGGACGGTTTGACGTATTCTATTACTGTCGTCTGGAGGATAGAAAGACGAGAGGAGAGGATGTAATAACAGAGAAATAAAGAAAAGGAGTGGATGAAGACAAGATAGTAAGCCTTGTATAAGAATGTGGCAACATTTAAACCATCGCCTCCGGTCCTTGATGCTCTATTCCATTTGGCGCTGGGAGAGCGGAGGTGATGCAATCTGAAATTTCCTCCTATAATGTCTGTGATGCAACTAGACTTCCTGATGTCTGAGTGATGCCTTTAAAACTCCCGAATTCTGAACCAGGCTTCAGCTGATGGTAGCGGAGTGAAGAATCATGTACATGCAAGTCTTTAAAACCTGGGAAAGAAACACTTCAAAGGCCTGGCGTGTGTGAGAGAGATGGAAGTGTTGACTGTGTTTGTAGTTCGACACGGACACACACACACAGTAAGCAGCCCACCTCAGCAGCAGTCTGCTCTGATGGATTAAACAGCACAGATACGGCGCGTGTGGAGGGATGAAACTAAGATGCTGCCTATAGGATAATTCTGTTGAGGCCTTCCTCCTCTTTACTGCTGTCGTCTCTCCTTCGGCTTTTCATTCTGCTCCTTTATTCCCGTCTCTTCGAATGTGGGAAGTTACAATTATGGCGTAATTTTGTTCTTAAACTCACACATGTGTAGTTGTAGGTTTTGGAAACGACAATATAATTACGGTGGTGTGTATATATAAAAAATGAATAACAGCATCAACACTACCAAACACTGTTATCTGAAATTAGCTGAGCGGATGTTGATCTTATTAAATAAATCTAATACCACACACTGTTTCCTCTGGGCTTGTTTTCTGAAATTGGTACTTATAAACCTTCTAGAACAATGTAATTAAGGTTTGCCCTACAAGAAAGACATATGCTGTATGAATGTCTGCACGATGGCTCAATACTACTGTAGAGCAGTAAAGTGCTTTAAAAGCATCTGTCCCCGGACACACGGCTGCTGGATACTCAATGCTGAGCCAAGATTACTGTGATTGTCTGTGCAGTTTAGGTCAGTTATAATCAAACTGTAGGAAGCGTTTTATGGAGCACACACACACACAAAAAAACAACCACCACCACCACTTCAGTCACGTTCCGTGTCTTCTTACCATGTAGGAGGCGAAGATCAGCACCCGCTTGTGTTTCCCACAAGGCCACTGGGGGTCATTGAGGAGGTTAGGGTCGTAGTCTGTCACATCTTCCACACCTGGACAACACACACACACACACACACAGTCATGTCAGTGGAAATATAATAATCACAGATGATCCTGTTTTGGAAAAGGTAAAACCTGAAGTGAGTGGGGGAAGGGTAATGACAAGGAAGAAGAACATGTGGAATTAAATAAAAGACGATATCTCCGGTCCATCACGAGTCCGACGATGTTCTAAAGGTGCAACGCTAAGTCAGTGGAAGACTCCTTTATAGCATGTCAACAATTAATCAATTGAATCTATTATTAATTGATTTGAATGAATATCATTGTCCTTGTAACGGGTGTCGTGCAGACGCATCTGTTTTTGCTTTCTTCCTGAGAGCCAGAAGACCAGAGAGACCAGCCTTATCTCAGCGATGTGTTTAGCTTAGCATAAAGACTGGAAGCAGGGGGAAACCGCTAGCCTGGCTCCACTGCAAGCAACTCCATCGGTCTCCACAATTCTATGTTGTAGAAATGAACCAAAGCTTCGCATTGTTTGATGAGCAGACAGCTCACACGCTGCAGCCGTTCACTGACCAACAGCTGGGCGCTGTAGTGCAGGCTTGCACCTCAGAAGTCCTGACCTCACGGTGACGCTGACGATGTCACAGTTTCACAACGCGGAAAACAAAACCAGGCGATTGCCGCATGTGCTGGTGACTCAACTGAGAGCTGCGACTGAAGAGATACGTGACAAGAGGACTAAAAATATGAGCCTGCTGTCCGTATGCAACACTAACACGCGCACGGCCTCCGATGTTTTGCAACTCTAAAATACACATCCACCCAGCTGCGTTGTGTTAATGAAAGGTTCGGGATTAGAGAGAGACAGGGTTAGAGGCTAATACAGGGCTGTCACCGTGGGGGCGTGAGTGTGTTTAGAGATAGCATGAGGCACACAGCATGTACAAACATGTTTAAAATACAAAGAGAACGACACTCCAGCACAGCTGCAACAACTCTCTCATCCCTCCGTCCTGCGCGTGTTTTCTCTTCCTCTCTTTACATCCTTCTTCCTCTTTATTTTCATTCTCTCTCTCTCTCTCTCCGCAGCCAAAACCACACCCCTCTGCCTCTACTTCCTGTGTCTCACTTAATCTAAATGCAGGGACACACAGTTACCAGCCATAACTTTGACTTGGCAGTTGTGTGGTGAAATCCTGCCATCACAAGATGACACGGCCATGGTATGATCCAAAATGTAGGGGTATGACACCAATGCTATTAAGACAATTTGTGTGTGTGTGTGTGTGTGTTACCCAGGTCCAGTCCCACGGTGCTGTTCAGTCTGCTGGGTGGGCAGCTCCTGCCCGGCATGCTGTGCGTACTCCTGGACACGGGAATCTGCAGCGTCAGGTCGCTGGTCGACGACGGCTTGTGCCTCACCAGGGCGTTGGTCGGGTACAGGAACTGGGCGTACGACACCGACTGAGACCCGAAAAGGAGAAGAACTTATAGGATCACATGAAACCCCCCCGATCATAACAACATCAACCTGAGTGAATGTGTGTCAGTGGGGTTATTGTACCCTGCCGTAGGTCTCCAGTTGAAAGCCCTCCAGCCCCGGCAGCATCTCCAGGGTGGTGGAGATGTTACCAGACGAGTGCCTCCTCCTGGGGTGGTTTAACGTAGGGTCGCTGGGAGGGAGAGGGAGAGAGAGAGAGAGAGAGAGAGAGAGGTGTAGGTACCAGCTGGAATATAAACTACGGACCGCTCACAGAAAAGATTCACAACATGAGGAGTCCGATTCAGAACACTGCAGCAGTTTGAATGAGTCGCAAGTCACTGGCCGTTGTCTGTCAGCACCTTGAAAAAACTGATCTTGAAGAGGAGGAAGTGTAACGTGTCATAGCCACAGTTACGTTGTGCTCAGCATATCGCTCTAGAAATAGATGTGAGAGACTGAAATAGTGATGTAACTGTCGAGCCGCTTATCATTTCACAAAGCTGAAACATTCAATATGACTGAAAACGGAGCAATTAGTCAGAACGTCGGAAGGAAACTATACAAATTAGCTTAAAATAAAACTCGCAGATGAAGCCAAATGGTTTTAGTAACGTCCTGAATTTTCCTCTAGAACCACCATCATATCAAATAAAATATACTGATCACATTCTTGCCCCCCAGGGGATAAAATCTTGATTTTAAGCGCCACCTTCAAGGCAAACTTTACATTTTTAAAAATTGTGCTTAAAGCTGATAAAACAACTACATCTCTAATTGTTTGTGGGGGGGGGGCTGCTAGTGGAGCTTTAGATTTCCAGTCTAGTATGAAGAAAAGGCAAGGCAATTTCAACATAGTATACTACAATATATTTTGTAATCGCTTTCATATTTTTGTGGCCAAAAAAAAACGTAATCAGCTCAGATAATTACTAACAAAGCTCTGCAGATAGCCGTGTTTTCACAAAGTGTTATCATCCTCCCTGCGGTTTAAGGGGGCAGGTTGGAACAGGTTGTTCAGAGACATTCCTGTGAGGGAAAGGTCACTTCCCGCCACAGCCACAGGTTCTGCTGAACACACTGAACCACAGCATCAGCAGCTACAAGATAAAAAGTGGAACGTCACTTCCTCTGCGGGAGAAAAAATAAAAACAAAAATACCAAGAAGACCAATGTTACTCACGCTGCCTCAGCTACTGAATGTGTGTGTGTGTGTTAGAGTCAAAGAGACTATGAGAACATGACAAGAGTACGTCCTGCTTCACGTTTATTTGTAAATGTGTCTATAAAAGACATAAATATGTATCTGTAGGGGAGTTTACATGCGATTATGTCAGAGTGTGTGTGAGTCCTCAGGTCAGGTCAGGGGGCTCTGAGGCACATGGGAACCCCCCCCCCCCTCCTCCCACATCTTCTCTTTCATCCTGCCCGACACTGGCGCCAAACATGTGTGTGCGTGTTGATTACCTGAGGTAGAAGCTTTCCCCGTAGGGCAGAACAGAGAAGGCGGCACACAGAGATCTCTTAGCACAGATCAGCACGATCCTGAAACACAAACAGACACACACGTTAGCAGTTACATGTTGTCATAACATCTGTCCGATGGACTCCGTTTATAGGTGCAAACACAGGTAAGCAACTTGGCAACATTGTCAAGGTGGGCGGCAAAATCACAGGTGAGCAGCAGCCTTTCCTATGAGACATTTTTAACCAGAAAACCCGACTCCATAACTAGGGCATGGAAGTTTATCAAAAAGTAACCAAAACCGACATTAAGGCTCTCTAAGTGACCTAATTTTAGTCATATCGATACGTTTGGCTTAAGTCATTCCTTCTTACACCAGCAGTTATAAGTGTAATTCACCCCTGTCTGAAATGCAGCGGGGGCAGATGAGAAAGAGCTGGTACACAGCAGAGATGTCATGTGGCCACACTTTGGCTTCAGACAACATAAAACAGGACAAAACAACTCGAAACGTAAATGCTGTCAGAAGAGAGAGGAGCGGGAACCGAGGTGAGTCAGGTTCGCAGTACGCGGATTGTTACAGTGACGGTTCTGTGTGGCAGTTAGTCGGGAAATACATGCTACTGGAGCTTCCCGAGGGCCAATCAGAGTTCAGAGTTTAGTTTAGCGGCAGCCGACTGTAGCGACGGGGGCTAACCCTGAAGTTAGCTCCAACGTCGCCCTGGAGCGGTAAAGGAGTCTGTTACGGTGCTTGTTAAAATAATGTCACTCAGTACCCGAAAAACATCCCTCTGGCGGAATGACGACGTCACAGAAGCCATAGACGGGTTCAGGTCGATTTAGAACAGTAAATATTTTGATAGTGGCAGCAGATGTGAAATGTTGCTTATTTTAGTTTGATTACTGTAGATGTTAAATGGAGATTACGCACCATAATTCTGTTTAATGTTGGTAGAACGAATTAATAAAGAGCTCCCCTGTGCATTTAATAGGATATTGTTCTTGTAATTGTTACCAAGGTTAACGTGACAATTCTCCGTGATCTTTAGGTGACATTGCCCAGCCCTCCTCCAAGGCAAGCTCCCTCCCCTCTGCTCAGAGACGCAGACTTCTGAAAATGAGTTGTAACACGTTCAAATTTTAGATTTATTCCATGTGCAATAACTCAAACATACCATAAACCACCTCTCAGCCAGCTATCTTATTTGATCTATGTTCTAAATTTGTTGCAGTTATTGATCATATTGATTGACTCCTTCTTGTGTTTTGGATTGCATGTATAGCACTCCCACTTATGTGAACGTATGGCGTTCATCTTGTGTAAGTGACTGAACTAAACCGACTGTTCCCCTTTTTAATTTTGAACCTGGTGTTCCACTCTCATTGGCAACTGTTTTTGTGTTTGATGACTAAACGGCAGGTCATTTTTAGGGTACTGGTGATAGCAAGTCAGGTCCCCCCCCCCCCCTCCTCAGGGTCACACTCAATAAAATTGTAATGAAAAAACACGTGAGACATCTGTTAGTACCTCACGGTGCTATTAAGAGGGGCATATTTTCAGTGGGTGAAAACAAAACCAGTCGAAGTGCTGAGCTTAGGACCACGACAACAGTCAGGTCAAAAATCTGAAACTATGAAATAAAATATAAATAAGCAACGTTTTTTAAAACAAGGGTTATTTCATCTCATCAGCAGAGACTTGAATGTTTTTGCAACACATGCAAACACACACACTTGGCACTTTCCTAATTGACCACCAACACCTTCACCCTAAACTCTTAACGACGACGTGTTATAATGGGGTTTCAATGGAACAGAGTGTGTGTGTGTGTGTGTGTATATATATATATATATAATATCTCTCTCTATGTGTGTGCGTGTGTGCTTATATCCCAGTGGGGACTTAAACCTGAATGCACATGGACTCATGGGGACTTGTGTCACCGTGGAAACAAAAATTGAGGTCCCCACAGGTGGAGACTCATTTTTGAAGGTTAAGACTTGGTTTTAGGGTAAATGTTACAATTAGGTTAAGGTTAAGGTTAGGGTTAGGTTTAGGCATTTAGTTGTGACGGTTAGGCTTAGGGTCAGGGGATAGGGAAAGCAATATGTCAATGACTGTCCCCCACAGGGATAGAGAAACAAACATGTGTGAGTGTGTTTTTTTCTTGTGGAAGCTCTGGAGTATAAACCCCTGTGGAGCAGAGCCTGGTTTGGGTCTCAGGGGAAAATGTTTACAGTCACTGTCTGTGGCTCAGGAACCCAGAGACTGGCATATGATTCACAGTGTGTGAAAACACACACGCACGCACTTATCTGAGTTTAGCATGTTTGTGATGAATCATACATTACATCCATCCGTGTTTCCCACGTACGACATTAGAAACAGAAAAAGGTGACACACCGTTGGAGCGCCACAGAGAACTGAGGCGGACCACAAGAACAACACCCAGTCTGTCAGAGGCAACAGAAGCAAATGCTACCGTGGTTGAAATCAAAAACTATTCCATTGCACCTGAACCAAAGGTGATATTATTATGAACATAAAACCATAGGCATTAACTATGAGTTTCCTCCACACTTCAATTTCAAATTTAAAAAAATCAAACTAAGACTCCAACCGGCCCTAAACTTAATCAGACAACTGGCAGAGAGAGCAGTAAATCTACCAGGGTAGTTACATAACCTGGATTAAACAATATGAGCAAATGACATACAAGCTTCAAAAAAAAGCAGCAGAGCCTCGTCTTATAACCTGCTACGGAGGGTTGAGGGGAGTGTGTGTGTGTGTGCAGGTAAAGGCGGGGGTGGTTCCGGTCACACACAAATTCATTTTGATACCGTGCGTCTTCATTTGGTAAGGCAGGTCAAGGGACGTCATTTAAAAAAACCAGACAGGCTCCTGAGTAGTGCCTACTGGTAAGACTACTGCAACCAAGTCATACAGTGACGGTGGTTGGGCAACTGAGCGGGCCGTGGCGTTCACACGAAGCTGCTCATCACGCCAGTTGGGCCACTGTAGTTTAACCTGAGCAGACACAATGTAGATATAATGCCGGGTCACGCTGCAGAGTGTCCGCTCTTTGCTTGGGTGAGATTAGGAGTTAAAAGGCATCTTAAAAAGGTACATGAGGTGAGGACTAGAGAATGCTAGTGTCTCTGTAGGTTTATGATGGCACAGCCTGAAACCCCTCTGCCTACAGTGGCAGGTGAAAACATGAACACTGGGCTTCCATAGGAATGCTCACCCAACGTTTGGCGCTTTTTACTGCGAATTCATAACTTTGTCTTACCATGGCAAACTTTAATACTTGTTTTTAAAATCAATGTTTTGTATAAATTAGCCATCAATTACAACTGCAAGCTAGAAAGGCTATTTGTCATCTGCTAGCCAGACTGCACAACCAGAATTAATTCCCAGATGGCTGAACTGTGGTGACAGAGGTGGCTTTTCATTAAATTGTAAAAAAGTATTGCTATGCTAAACAAGACGTGGGCTTTTACCACTGATGTTGTAGTTCAGTGGTTCTCAACCTTTTTATTTGCTGACAAATCTCCTCAAGTGCCCAACATCAACACTAACGGTCATGTTTCAAATGGGTTCCTCTGAATGGATTTCAAACTGGAGGTTTTCAGCCATGGGTCTTTGTTTTAAATTTAAAATGAGCAGAACAACTCCATAATCCTTCCACGTACACTCAGGCGACTGCAGAAGTACTCCCTGAGGTACAAGCACGCTTGGTTGGGAATCACTCTTGTACTGTACTGGAGCTGCTTGCTGGCCAGCTATAAAAAGCAGTGACTTGAAGGAACATTTCCACATTTTGGAAAAAATAATCTGTTTTTTTTTTTTTTTATGTCTTACACAGAATTAGATCAGAAAATCAACTTCAGTTTCACCTGTGTGTGTCCAGTAGAGAGCTAGGTCCAGGACTTGTCCAGGTCTAGAACTGGACGCACAAGAGGTGAAACTGTAGCTTTTCATCTGACTATAAACATATACAGTATTAGTCAGAGGTTTTGTTAGATTGTTAGACCGTCCTGTCAGTGTTGTCCTCACTACTCTCCTGCCCGGTCCCTCAGATCATCTCAGCTTTTGTCCACTGTAGGTGGTAGGTCATTTAGTGTCAATGCTCCTAAATTATGGAATTCACTTCCCCTACCATTACGTAATATACCATCTCTGTCTGCCTTCAAGACTCCGCTAAAGACATATCTGTTTAATTTGTATTTTGAATAATGTGGCGGACAAAGACCTGTGCTTGTAACGCGTATGTGTGTGTGTAAATGTACTATTGTGTATGGGCAAATGTACCGTCTAACACTATGTAAAGCGGTCTTCAGCTATGGAAAGGCGCTATATAAATAAAACTTCTTCTTCTATGTACTTTGTAGCAAGACTGTTGTCAAACATTATTCATTTAGCATGAAAATGAGATAGAGTCACCTCCTGCCTTATATACTGTAGTTTGTTCAGAAAGTCACACTGGGATAAGCTTATGAAGAGAAAGGCCCCAGACAGCAGTTCATCCAGGATAACTGTACTTATTTTCATCTTACAGGAGATACAACTGTTTCACAAAGTTATTTATTTATTTTAAAAGGAGACAAAAAAAAAAAAAAAAAAAAAAAAGGAATGAAATGAAGTGCTGTGGTTTGATGTTTGGTTCTCATGAGATCTAAACGTCTAGTTGTCTGCTGGGAATAAATCATTACTACTCTGTAGAACTTGTGATCTGTGAAAAACTGACTGCCCTCTTCTGTCCCTCCTCCTCCTCTATCCATCCCATTGGATGGATTATGGGCTTGGATTTAATGCTGCTGTTGGTTGTGTGTGCCTGTGACACACACACACACACACACACACACACACACACACACACACACACACAGCTATGATGCATGGGAAAGGGAAGAGCAGGAAGTCACCAGGGAGTTCAGTGGAAACAGCAGAAGCATGACAAGTTGCCTGCTGGAGACTCTGTCCACTCCACACATCCTTTTATCGCCCCACATTTCATAAAACACTGGAGACGCATTATTCCATGATCACCTTAAAAGAGAAACAGCAGAGCAATACCAGCGGGAACTGGACTCCTGACCCCACAAACCAAGAGAAAAAAAGCCAGACGTTTTCCATCCTAAACTCTACATCCGTGCAGAAAACACTGAAGGGTGAGAAAATTCAGCCATGCCATAAAGCCATTCAGACTTTATGTTAATAACTCCTATTTATCTGGGGAAAGTTCAGGATTACACAGGATATGCTCTAGTGGGTTGTTTTTTTTTTTTTTTAACTCTAGGCTGCTTTTGTTCAGTTCTCACTGCCTTTATTTACAGGCTTATGGCATCATCACAACATGTCTAAATTTGGAATTTGTCTTTGTGGTCTAAAGTAGCCTACTCAGAAAGACCCCCCAATTGGCACATAGTTGGTACTTTATATGTTCTAGTACAGTTTTTAAATGGGCCAAGCTGTACCAAATTTGGATTTTGCTGAGTTTTTTTGCCTGCATGTCCACAGTTTCTTAATACACGACATAGTGGAGAGTGTCAAGAACCATGTTGATGTGACAATTTCAGCCTTAGTTCTGCCAAAATATGACTTCATGTTGTAAATCCATGAGAAGCTACTTTTCAGTTTAACTTTTTCTCATTTCCTGATAACGTTTTATTACCATGTTATTTACATTTAGGTGAATCTGCACCGTGTTATGGCTGTACAGACAACAATAAACTAACCTGACGCTGAATTTGAATGATTTTCCTACTGTACTACTTTCACTAGGACACTGAACAATTGCAGCACTGCTGGAAGCAGGGGCTTGCTGCGAAATCTCCCATGACCCAAGTTAGGTTAGGTTGCGACCCAGGGGCTCAACAGCAGCAGTTCCGAGGCTGGAGAGCTATAACGTTCAGTTTTTCCCTCTGTAAGCTGCTGCTCTCTTCTCTGTGATGACATGGCGAGCTGGCTGAACTACAAACAGTAGCTCTGCTCCTCTTAGCTGGATCTAAAACAACCAGCCCTCAGTCTATTATTATCTGACATGTTGTCCTTTGTTGTTTTGAACCGGAAGGTGTGATTTAAACACCCGGCAAGGAAGGACAAGAATAGACCACAATAGAGGAAGACGTGAACAGAATGACACAGTCCAGACCCCACAGAGACGCACCAACAGCTGAGCAAAGGCCGCGCACGTCTGCTGAGTTTGTAAAAGGTTAGTGGATAAAGAGACTAAGCCATAATGGAAACATCTGAGTAATGACCCCTGGGGCCTTTAACACAATCCCACAAAAAAGGGTTAATTTATATGAATATAAATATAAGATATAGTATTTTAGGCTAGGAAATACAGTATGTGGTCTTTTATGGTATTTTTTCAGTTGGATGTGTTCAGAATAACTCCACAGAGAGGGTTAGGGGCAGTCGACCGCAGTGTGGCGATGGCTGACTGACGTATTGCTGAGAATGTCGCTCTCAGCATGGTTATAAAAAAGCACCTGATGGCTGACTGCAATGAAACCAGCACCCTGTATTCTCGCACTAGCCCACAGTTTTCCATGGGAGACCAAAGCGGAAGCTATTGCCCCTGACAATACAGGTCTGCGCCACAAAATGAACCCAAACGCAGTGAATTGCAAACAACGCGGTAGCTGTGTCTTTTAAACCTCACAGACCGTTCACAAAAGCACTGCCCTGACCTTGCTGTACACTCAGGTGCTGCTCTGTGAGCGGCAGGGAGCAACATGCTGCTCATCACGGACAACACCCGGACAAAGATTTGGCTGAAGCAGTGAAACATCGTGGTGCGTGCTGCTTTCAACTTTTACCTTTGACTTCATTGTCCCTGAGGGGAAATTTGCCTTGCAGTCAGGTGAAACATAGCACACACTTGACTCTGAGCACGAGATACATAAAACATAGTGTATATAAAAATATGTAGCGACAAACCCCACCACTACGGTACCGGACAGGTCACAGGCTCAGCCTTTAAAACGTTTTGATAACGTTTATGTAACTGGTTTCACTTGTTTGTAAACCCGTGATGTCACAGACAACGGCAACCACAGAATAGTGTGTGTGTGTGTGTGTGTGTGTGTGTGTGTGTGTGTGTCCCACCTGCTGCCTCTTGTGTCGTACTGTTTCATGTTTTTGATGAAGTGGATCTTCTTGGTGTGTCGAGGTCTGGGAGATCCACCAGAGAGGTTACGAGTCCTAACAGAGAGAGAGGGAGGGAGAGAGAGTGATTAATGAAGGGTTTCGCTCTCGTTTCAGTAAATCATGAATAAGGATGCGTTCGAGTAAAAACGTACACACACACTCACAAAATTAAGCCTGAAATCAAACAGAAGATATTTAAGTGCCATGTAAAGCACAGAAACAGCATAGAAACCTCAATACGTTCTCATTACTGGTGTCAGGAGGACATGTTAAGCTTCTTTGACATCACACTCACACACCTCTGTGACAGTCACCTGATGACAAATTATATGGAACAATGTTCAATTATTACAGAGCAGTATATTTAAGGAATTTTAAAACCTCTTGTCCCTCGTGATTAAAAACAAAATGGGTTTTATTATTGTTTTATTTTATTTCTGTGGACTGTACGGTGGCAAAGAAGTTTCAATAAAAAAATAAGGGTTGTTTTGTATTTGGATAGTCTGCCTACAGATAGTTTATAGAGTATTTGCAACATTTCAACAGCTTGGTTGTCAGTTGAGATTTTCTAGGTTTGGTTAGGTTTAGGCACAAAAAACAGCTCGGTTAGGGTATATTCATAAATGTATCACATTTACGCACTCTGTTAAACATCTACAGACAAAGCAAGACAGTTCAAATAAAATATAAACTATCTGTAGGCGGACTATACAAATGTTTTGCATTTCTTTGTTTACAAGCTGTACTAAAACCTGCCGATTTGTGCCACTAAAGCTGAGGCTGTGTGTATGTGTTTGTGTGTGTGTGTGTGTTTCCATGTGGCTGTCTGCTGAAGGTTATGAGGCAGGTTGTGCCGCAGTTTCGACCTTGTGGATTAAAACAACAGATCTCGACATGAAAGCAGGGCAAGGAGCTCGGCTTACTGACATCACAGCAGTTACATAACATTACTGACCTCAGCATAGTCTCTCTCTCTCTCACACGCACACACACACACACACACACACTGCACCTGCATAGTCATGTTGTGCATAGTCAGTGTGCATTTATAAGTTTACACTCACATTTATATATAGGGCACATGCATCATCTCATGGCACAGTCTACACAGCCCATCAGCACATATACAACATACATACACACCAAACACACACACACATTTACACCACACACACAGTAATATAAGTTTAACAACCTTGTGTTGTGAAATCGTACATTATCTCATACTTGTGCCAGAGCTGACCAACTCCATACTCTGTTAGAGTGGTGCGTCTTTAGTAGGCACTGAGTGTCTCAGTTACCCCCACCCTCATCCACTGGCAATCAGCACTCATCATGGAAACAGCTGATTGTGGTCCCTCTGAATGAAAGAGTGAAGGCTTCTTTCTAGAGGGGCCATTTTGCTGTGACATTCAACACCCACAGAGATCGGTCATTGCGATCGCATGAAGCACAGCACTGGGTAAAGGGTTTTCCTTTCATTTGAACAGCGTGCCAAGTCACCATTGCATTGTTATTTTAAGGAATCAACTGAAAAACACTGAGCAAACCATCACACTCTTGCTTGTATGCACAGTAATAACAGCCCTGACTCCCAATAATAATAATATCCAGACCACAACAGCCTCAGCTAGCGCCAGTATAATTCAACACTAGAGTCTAACGATTCTGTCTTTGGTATCTACTGTAACCACGGTCACATGATGGAATCTCAGCGTACCATTTCCATGGGAACCGCAGCATTCCGGAATGTTTCCATGGCGTGTGAATGGAAAGAGCCCATTGGCCAAGACCCGGTGATGGTGAGGATGACGACGACGACGAGGCTTTTGTTTCAGATAAAGACAAATATGGCCATGTTTGGGTCGACGCAGTGACACATTAAAAAGGTCACATGTTCGATCCTTAATACAGCCGACACACTGGTCCCTGCTGAAGCGCCTCTGAGCAGGACACTGCTGCAGCCTGACCCTCTATGTGACACGTATGGCGTGTTTCTGTGAGGAAAACTCCAAATTAGTCTCATATATTGAACACAAATCAACAGGACGTCTCTCTACGGACGTCGTCTTGTCCAGTGAAAGCAGCTCACAGTCGCACAGGTTGCATGTTGCCTGAACACGAGCAGCCATACGAGCCCTTTGCCGAGATAAAACAGCCTCGCTTTGGCAAAATTATGATTTAAATAAGGAGCTATCCGATAAAAGAATAAGTGAACAACACTACAAATCTAACAAGACATTCAGGGACAACTTTAGGTACCGGGACGTATTTCAATACTCAATGCTGCCGACACATTGCAGAACAGTGGTAAGGTTTGATACCCGGCCCCACTCCAGAGGGGACAGGGCAGAATAATGAGCACTGCTCTTCACTGCTGCCGAATGACTAACTCTTCTTATAACTGGCAGCTACAAGTAATTAGGACATAGCAACACGTTTGGGTGGGCCACAAACAAACCACGCACAGTTATGATCCTAACGTTCTTCAGCAGGAGTGTGACTGACATTTAACAGGGTGGGTTTATTATAGCAAATGCTACACTGTCACAAACACCATCCCTGTTAGTTGCCTTTAAATTATTTCCTCGGCTTGGAGGCCTGTCTGAGGAAAACGCTGTAGCCGTAAACATCAACAGTATCTGGGTAAGAGTGCGACAGCCGACGCCAGTGCTCCCAGTCTTTCTAAATCTGTCCCAGTATCTGGGCTGTGGATCTGCAGGCTCATTTTCACAACAGTCTGACCAGTGGCCCCATTTCCATGAGAACCGGCCTGCTGCATCTCTCTGGGATGTTGTGGAAAGTCTCCGCTCTGTGGGAACGGAAAGACCCAGCTCGCCGTTTCCCCTCGCAGTTGGAGGATGCCACACGTTCACTAATATCCTGAGGGTTTGGGTGAGCTGCGTGAACTGCACGGTCGCACTGTGGTGGGAGAATGAACCAGTAACCGTCACAGTATAAGCCTGTGAATCCCTGCCCTCCTATTAACCAAAGGATTATTTCCTAGATAACATTTTGAAAAAGGAGATTTAGCCAAAAACAAACTCAGATGTGTGCGGATAATCTACATTTAGACAGGATAAGATTTTCGGAATATGTGACATTATTCTGTAAATATTTTTTTCTCTAAAGGCCAACCAGCCAAACACAACAGCAAAGAGTCATACGTTTCAGTAAAACAGCAGATTTTCTTCACTTGACTGCCGCAGTGAGACAGGGGAGCAGGAGGGCTTTAGTACCCCCCCTAAAGGGTTTTTGGTGACTGATCATGTGACCTCTTTGTTACAGGACGCTCCCTACCAACACCGAGCCTTTTACCTTCACCGTCCACACGTCAAGCTTCCTTTGAATACCATAACGTTGTCATGCAACACGGTCTGATAACCTAAAAGCAAAACGGAAGTCAGCTATTTGAAAATAGCCGAAGATATTTCTGGGCGCATGCTGTTTAACTAAAAAGGCCAAAACAGCCAAATGTCATGGCTTCTACGAAACATTAAGCAGCCATGTTCCTCCTTCCAAGTTAACAATGGTCATTTTATAGCGAAACGTCACCAAACATACTGACTGTGGTAAAGAGAGAAAGACAATTACTTAGGATTTTAAAAAACAACTACATCTTTAAGAGTGTTTTTGCAATAGTGTGCAGGTTTTGGTGATATTGTATCCCAAGTATTTCCAAGTGTCAGGTAACAAATACGGTTGAATATTTGGTGGATTAAGCGAGTGACAAAGTGATTACGTAGTTTATCATTAGCTGATCAGCACAAATTACTGACAGCAACTTGGATTCATTGTTTCAGTCAAATATACAAAAGCATTTTCAAACTGAATGCCTTTCTTCATTTCTTTTGTCATAAAATAATTCAAAGGATTACACCATGAAAGAGCATCTTTATTTTATTTAGTTCGATGGTTCCCGCTTTTTGTTATCTATGCAGATCATTTTGTTAGATACAGTAAAACTTCAATAAATAGCCCTGGCTTTTATGTGCTTCAAATCACTGAACTCAGCCTGCCTACATTTAGGACAGGCCTTAAGAAACTCTTGCTCAGCAAAGGGAAATAGGGTAAATATTTGAAGAATGGACACATATTCAGACTTTATGATCGCTTCAAAAAAAAAAAAAAAAGGTAGAAACATCTCTCGTTTACCATGCCCGAGATTCTGAATGACTTATACTTTGGTGCTCACGGTGTCCGTGAAATGCACTGAACGACTGAACTGTGGAGAATCTAACTGATGTAACGATGCGAAGCATGTCCCCATTGACAACATTTTAAACATTTATGTGCAATCTAAGCAGCCTAGAACTAACTCAAGGCATCTAATTGACTCCTTCGTTTATTTGTCAAAACGTGTGGCCACTCCCGGCCAGTAAAAGTCTGTATAGTATACAGACTCTTTTTTTTTTTTTAATATTACTATTATCATCTGAGATAAACTATATTAATCATGTTTAAATGAATAAATTAGCACACACACGCGCACACACCTCATGACCTGCTAGCTAGCCCCTAGCTAATGGCCAAGTGCGGTTTTATAGCATGGGTGGAGTTAGCTAGTTACCCCAAATCCCATTTGATTGGATGAATTTCAGAGTCACGATGAGTCATCAAAATAAGGTTTTTGACATATTTGGCATGTAACGTAAACACAGGGGCACAGGATTAGAACATGGAAAGTACATTTTTCATTTCACTGTGTCTTTAAACTACAACAGCCGACATTTTAAGCAGAGCTGAGAGCGTCGGAGCTGTGAGCAGAAACCAGGTTGAAGAAACCAGGCAGGCGTCAGGCTGCTATTCCCTCCGTGCTGCTCTGCTGCCCTCTTTTTTACAACCCTCTTCCTCATTTCCATGCGATTTTCATTTAGCTCGTTTTGAGACAAGGCTGTTTGTCGAACTTTGAAGGCCGCCATGCCGAATGCTTGCGTTGCTCGGTGTTCAACGATGCGGCAAAAAAAGGCAGATGGTTTAACGGACAGCGTGAGCTTCGAATTGGGGGCTCCTTAGCTGATGATAGGAATCATCAGTATTTACGAGGCAGCCCCATGACTGAGTTGGTCTCGGATTGGACTTGCAGTAGGATGTAAAACGTCACACTGAAATGACCTTCAAAAACACCACAGCTCCATTATGACACACAGGAAACAGTGACTCTGCAGGTCAGGGCCCAGAAGCAGCTGCAGGCCTGTGTTTGGGGACTGTAGTGAGGGATTCGACTGCGACGCGGAGTCATTTTATCCAGTTTGAGTCATGAAAAAAAAACAGAGGCACACTAATAATAGCTGGTGTCGTTTCAACTTCAAATAAACCAGCACAAACTCACTCTGTCAGAACACTGTGCTTAAAAATAGTATAAAACAAAGTTGGTTGGATTCTTTGGTGACAAAAATCAGACTGGATCCCTTTACCTGCTGAGAAACTCAACGACGACCTGTAAAATAGCTGATGCTATACCCCCAAGTGACAAAGTCATTTTCTGAGCCAGGAAAAACTTTTAAAAGTGTAATCAAAGGCAAATCCCTATCGGACTGACTGTGGTGGTGTCCACACACTGACTGCAGGGTGGTGCCACTGTACTGAGCACATTACTGCCGCCTCTGTCCTGCTGTGTCCTGATTCGCCCTCGAGGATCAATGGTATCGGCTCATGTCCCTAAAGGTCGAGGTGACCGCTGCTTCCTCCTCATATTCAGCTTCCACTGATCAGAGGCAGAGTGGTTTAACTCTGAACAGAGTACACGCACGCACGGGACAGGAACCAGTATTGATTCTTAAGTTCGTCCACCGTGTTCGCTTGAGATTTCTGTCTTTGTGTTCACACACCACCACAGAGGCGAATTCACAAAAAAAGGGGACTGTGCGGGCTTTTGCGGCCGCTAAACCTGCACAAATGAGACAAAAAGAAACCATGTAACTCTCAAAGCACCCGCAAAAGGGTGAAACGCCACCCTAACTGCGCTGCCAAGCAAATAGCGTCTCGGTGGTATTCGCATGTAGGCCTATTGGTACATACATTTGGTGCCAAATTGGCCCATTTCTATGCAAAAATGAGCCTCATTGCAAAAGAAAGTTCAATTCACAAACACCAGCGCTAATATCCACACGCAGTTAGAGTGAAAATGATCTGCATCGTCGGAGAGGTTTTGGTTTTAACTAAAGGGCCTTTATTAAAAGGAGTGGCACGCCCAGACTTGCCAGTGATCGTGGCAGCAGTGATGGTAGCCGGGCGAAGCAACAGCCCACACATGGCACAGACAGTACAGTAGGCTACCTGATATTCACTATGCAGGAACGAAACCGTAAAGCAACGTGAAAACCAACTGCGGTGAGAAACGGAGACGGCGGTCACAGCGCGGAGCAGAGAGAAGACAGCAGTAGGAAACAGGAGTGGTAGTTTTCAGACCGAAGTGATGTGAAACTGAACTTCGCTGCAAACAGACCGACCATATTGTCTGTTTCCCGCCATCTGCTGCTCCATATTTTTCTTTTGTCTTCCTACTTTCCATTCGTGGTATAGAATTACTGCACAAAGTAAGGCAGCCTCTCTCTCTCTCTCTCTTGTTTTGGGGTCAACATTGTCGAGGACGCTGTTGTCTGGTTTGAATAAACTTTATCGGAATTGTTAACCGACAGGAATCAACCGAGAGTTCAGCGCGAGTCCGTTGATCTGTACAGTGTGAGCCTGAGAAGTCGCAGCTTCTGGCTGTGTGGGAAGGATGATTAAAACGTACATTGTAACACAATGTACAAGAGCGATACAAACTCCCAGCGTCTGCCCAGCTTTACACAGTTCCACACAGAGAAGGTTAAGCGATTTTTTAAAAATTTCTCTCTGTGTGTGAGATCACATACTTTCAAATCTCTCCCACACACACTGAAAGCTTTACTTAAATACCTCCCATACTAAATCCTTACCACACACACACTTTATCATTGACCAACCACCCACCATAGATTCTGTTGTCTAAATCCTTATCCTACACACACACAGCAGGGAGCAGTGGGTATGAACAGTCTGTCTACATCTCTGACATTGACTGATGGATGCTGGACATTTCACAGATTACACTACATGGACCTCTGACTGAGCCCCACACACACACACACACACACTCCCAGCAGGCCTGTTGTGTGTCTTACATCACCAGATTAACAAGACTCCTCCTGCTTTGAAAAAATTCATCCTTCATTTCTAATCCCTCCTTTGCGCCCTGTCCTCTTCTTCACATTTCTGCCTTCTTGAAAGAAAAACCAAAGCATTTACTGTGGCTGTTTCCAGGTGCTTTCACAATGCCAGGGTTTGTTTCAGGCTTTTTGAAAATATTTTTTGTTTCCATAAACACACAACATTTTCACTGATGTTTGCTTCTTCAACACATCCTTGGAGTAGGGCTGCACGATACAGTAAAAAAACAAAACAAAACCCTGTTGAGATTATTTCGACAGATATCGCGATTGCGGTGTGATTCACGATTAGTGGGAAAGATCATTTTCAGCAGCACAGTTTTCATTTTCACTGAAAAAAAACTATTCGAATCATGAGGACATGACATTCGTTGGGGTCTGTGCCAAACAAACAAGATCTGTGGGCCGGGGCGTCCCCCATTATTATGCTGTTTTTGTCACACATTCAACAGCTGATTTGGATATTGCACTTGGCCGTATTGCGATTTCGATAATATTTCAATTACTTGTGCAGCCACACTAACAAGTGTGAGAAACACATGATTCGCTCGCCTGCCCAGCCCCATTTCAGCCTACATTAATCCCAATGTTTTACCTGTAAAAGACCTCTATTCATCATCTGTGATGTGAACACATCAGATTTCCACGTGATCAGAGGACCACATCTATTCAGTTTACTATGAAGATTAAAAAAAAAAGCCATATTTGTGATGTAAAAGTGTTTTTTCTGTTCCTTATTCTACAGTCAGTCAGCTGGCTCTGCTGTGTCTTTACACTTTGGCCTGTCAGTTACTGACAGACACCAAACTAAGCTGTGCACGGGACGCGGGTATCTTTGATGGATCAGTGTGTATAATCCAGCTCTGATAATGTAGTTGTTCTCACTGTCATTATAATCCCAATATGACTGAACGTGGCTATAAAAAGGTGTTTAGGTGACCGACCAGATTGAGTTAATCTGGTTATAATGCAATTGTCAGAGTGTATGTAAACACATTGTATGAATATGAAGTAGGGCGTCTTTGGACAACGACATGCTTGTTCAGCTGACTTGACTATGTTTTGATAATGTTGGGAGTCTAAGGCTGTGTGTCCACAAAAGCAGGGTTTTTATTTTACTGGGGCTAGTGTATTTTTATTTATTTTTTTATTGTTTTCAATGGGAGCGCCACGTATTTACACTATGCAACAAAGGCCAGCTGCGTGACGAGGCGCTTTCCTTTTTCTGGTTGGCCTAGAATTGAAAACTGTCACTATTTACCCAGCCGTCCAATCACAGTGGAGGAGGGGTGGGACAAATCCCACAGACACCAACCATCACATCCTACATGTAGGCTACAAACGCTGTACAATGGAGGAGAAATGAATATTGCTAGTGTCCGAGATGACATGCCCGGACTACCACAATATCAACTGTGGGAAAACAAGGCTTGGAGGAACATTTTGTTCTCTAGCGGTCACAGCTGAGCGTTCTCGGAAGAACTCCTGGCGTTTTCGGCTTTGATGGACACACGGCATTAGTGCCGAAGAAGTGGAACGTGTCTTTCTCAGCCTTTTGGGGACATTAACATGCCAAAAGAGAACAGAATTCTGCAAACTGTGGTTGCGGTTAAGACACATTCTTATCAGTTACATCCACACACACACACACACACACCCGGATGTCACAGGAACATTACCCAGTCAAAAGTTCCATCCACAAAACAAGAGTTTTTAGATCGTTTTCTAGAGTCATCCACTGTGAAATCTGCAAAAGCTAACTAGTGTTTTCTCACCATAAAAACAGGACTTCTTGAACGCACTCTTCCAAATAGACATCGCGCTCGTGTTGCTGCGTGGTCAGGGGCGAGCACGGCTTTCACACTTCCAGCGCGGCGGTCAGCCATCACAGGCAGGATCAGTGTCATGGTTTGATTTTTTGGCGTTCATCCTAAGCAAACTTTCCATTTCAAAACATTAAAGAAAGATCTGATGGAGGGACTCTCAGCTAGCCTTGGTTAGCGAGAAGCTTTTAGGAGCCTCAGTAACGTCGCCATTTATGCACGCAGTCCGACAACAAAAAACACAAAAAGAGTCATGACAACACCTGGATTGAGTGGAAGGCCCGGACCGTTAAACTGCCAAGAGAAAAAAAACAATACGCAGCATATTTTTCCCCAAACGACTTTCCAGCCAGTCACAGTCCTTCTAAAGGACTTGTAATTTGCCAACCAACAGGAGTTTAACAGCGTTTGGGGATTCAGTGTGGACAGAGAGAGTTTAAAAACAAACCAAAAAAAACAACAACCTGAAAAGCTGTGCAGATAGGACCACAATCGACATGTTGAAGGCGAAGGGGGTTTTCTGATTTATCCACATTAATGAGGACATGGTTTCAAGGCAAGAGAGAAAACATGAGTGTATTAAGGGTGTGGAGCTGAGTGGGGTTCAGCTCTGTTTTTACTGGATAGGCATGCATGTTTAGACACACACACGCACGATACAGATGATGTCAGTCAGATTACATCTCCTCCCTGGTTTGTTCTCATAGTTCAGTGTGTGTGCGTGTGCGTGTGCGTGTTAGTCCAGAGGGTGTGTCCAATCAGTGTTCCTGCTGAATCTGATAAGTTTTCGGCCTCAGGCAACAAATTCAGCATGAAGTCACGGGAACAAAGCAGCTCACTGCTTCAACGTACAGTCGGTAAATTTTGGTGTGTCGTGTGCGTGCCTGAGAGAAAAATTCAAGGGCATAAATATAGGCAAATGTATCTGCTTGTACATGATATTGCTATTTCAGTAGGCAACATATCTTCCTCACCCTAATCGGACAGGTGGGACCGCAGTACTGTAGCAGTGCTTACAGTCACTGCAGTAACTTTTTTGCCTCTTGATGGTCTAAATGGGAAGTATTCAGACATTTCAAGGTCGTTTTAGCGTGTAAGGGTTGGGAACATTTTCATAATATTAACAACAACCAAACCCTAAAACTCTGTTTACTCTGCTGGGAGAAAATAAAGGAGGGGCACCCTGAGAAAACGCTTGCACATAAGGAACAGAGAGAGAAGGGGAAACACTTTACAGGTAAACTAGCTACAGCCTTTTATTTCCATGTATTTGGGGCATTTTATCCTTTTGTTACAGACAGTCGAGTGAGGACAGGACTTGTACCGTGGACGTGTCTTCCGCGTCTTAACCCCTAAGCTTCTGGGGCTTCCCAAATGTAACCTTTTTCCATTTTCAGGTTTATCAGCCATTAACTCGTCTTACATTTAATTTCCTCTTGGCAATTAAAGAATCTTCGAGGCTCTTGGCTCAACGCTGATGCAGAGAACCAGACACTTATTACAAATAAGCAAGTTGGCTCAGACAGACAGTCTACAGTCTATTGAGCCTGATGTCATCAGGAGAAATGCCAAATCCTAATTTAAACCAGGAACAGACCTCATGAGTTAGCGTGGAGACTTTCGACGGTCGACGTCACCGACTCCATGAGGTCATTCAGGGAACACCTGACTCCTCCTGGGGGGGGGGGGGGGGGGAGTTCAGCCAAGCAGACCTGACCGAGCATTCTCACCTGGCTGACAGGTTGGTCAGCAGAGGTTTAGTGTTTCCCCCTGGCACAGCGACTAACCAATCACAGATCAACTGATACAAAACAACCGCTTAACCTTTTTCATTGAGAAACTAGTCAGTCACATTATCACCAAAACTACAGAATATTGCATTTTTCATCAATGCTAATGATCAGGTACGCCGCCAGGGATTTTGGACCCTGTGAAATGATATCACATTGGGCCCCACCACCCCCGGCCACGCCAAGCCTGTGCAGCTGCTGTGCCCACCCCTCCAGAACCCATTCAAAGCTTTAAATAACCCTACCTTTGGAGGCTTGCAACGCTCTTGTAGTCCAATACTAAATGTACAATATTTACTGACCGTGAGCTGTGAAAACGTAACACTGTGCATACAGTGGAACTCACTATTTGCTGCCAGACTGATGCACTTTATAAGAACTGTGCTAAGGCCGTCTCTTTTAGTGTGACTGTAATGTTACTGGGGGAGAAAAAAACAAATAATTCTTGAATGGAAAATTCTCTTAACATTAACGAATTACGCCGACTAAACATAATGTGTACTTCCATCGCTTTAATTCAATAAATTCAACAATGTTAATCATGCTATTTTCGACATTGTATTAACAGCGTACTGTAGTTACTTTAACAGGGCGAATGGGAGCAGATCAAAACGAGGCGTCACACTAACATATGACCATTTATATTTATTAAACAGAGGGAAGTGCCCCTGTCACTATTTGAGGAAATTAGGTATTTTAACATTGGCTGTCACTTTAATACAGAGTGAGTCACTCAATGCCTCAAACTCTGTCCAGCATCCAAGACATACTGTAGGCTGTCAGCTAAAAGAGGAGAGAAATGTAAACACCCAGAATCTTCGGTGAAGATATTAAGTAACGTTAGCCTATTTCACTATGGACTAAGCGAACAGGTTCATTTCCACCACTCACGGACTATTCGAATCATTATCGCAACTATTCTTGAAATACCGTGATATAATTTTGAGGCTATATTGCCCACCGCTAACAGCCATCTTTGGTGACATACTGTCAGCCTCTCTTTTCTCTCTCTCCTGTCTGCCTTTTCATTATCTTCCTTTTTGAAAGCCAGATTATGCTTTAGGGAGCTGCCGAGACAGGATGCTCGACCGACTCTCCTCACTCACCGCGGGCACGTACCAGCCGGGTTTGTGGGCAGGACCGAACCAACCACAGGTTGAGGATTTAATATTCAGAAAGACGTGCCAAATGTTCCAATATCTTTTTGGGCCAGGCCCTTAGGATGTGTCTCAGCCACCGTAGTTTGGGGCTGTTGTAGTTTGTACCCAAATGATTACATTTACATTTACATTTAGCAGACGCTTTTATCCAAAGCGACTTACACATGAGAACATTCACAAACCGAAGTCGCAGCTTCGGGAGCATTTTGGGGTTCAGTATCTTGCTCAAGGATACTTCGACGCATGGCTGGGGGATCGAACCGCTGACCTTCCGATTGGCAGGCAACCACTCTGCCACCAAGCCACGGTGATGAATGTTTAATGCTCAGTTTAGGGGAAACTTCTCACTGTCCCAAATTCTAAAAACAGACAGTACGACAGCAAAAAAAACATCCTGTGTGCCTCCTGAACTGTGAGTTCTCTTCTTTCTAGCACTTCTCTCGCACGCAAAACCATTACATAATGACAGCTTTGGAACCGATGCTGATTTTGTTGTTGCGCTCACTTTAAAATGCACCCAAATGTCACAGTAAAAAAACAAAGACAAAAAGATGCAGATCTACTCAACCGAGGCGGTGATGCTGAGGTCGGAACGTCTCTTTAGACACGGTGAAGATGAGGAATCAAAACCAACCACAGCCAACTGTAATCACAAATTCAACACCTTCAGCAGCCACAGTGTGAACATTACCAGCCTGTGTGCAAGAGTGTCAGCTAAACAGATAAAGTGTGTGTGTGTGTGTGTGTTCCTTGTTCTTTTATCCCTGAATGTACAAGGACCCATGGGGACTTGTGACACTGTGGGGACGTAAATTGAGGTCCCCACGGGTAGAGACTGCTTTTGGAGGGTTAAGACTTGGTTTTAGGGTAAATGTTACAATTAATTTAAGTTTAGGCATTTAGAGGTCTGTGCGTGTGTGTGTGTGTGTGTGTGTGTGTCAATGAGCAGGCTAATGAAGCGGTTAGCAGGCTGGCAGGACTCCACACACTGAGCCTTGTTACAGACAGAGAGGCTAAACAGAGCGTGACTGATGATCGTATCTGACGACGGCCAACTTCGTCACACCAGGACGTGTGCAGGTGAGGAGAAGTCCGCTTTTAAAACGTAGCCGCTTCAGTGCCAGCGAGCCGCTCGGCACAGGAAACGCAACGTTTGTGTGCTGGCCAGCCACAGCAGCTCCCAAACAGCCGAAAATTCCCCAAATCACTTTCCCTCTTTAACCAGGAAGCAGATGAGAGAACTGGGTTCTTGCAGCAGCAGCAAATAGTGCTAATGTGCAAATGTGAAAAAGTATTTCAACATCAATAAATAATTACTGCAATAATCTGGAGACCTCATTAAAGTAACCAGCTGCCTTAGTTATGAGAAACATGAGCCCTTTTACCATGTTCAGGACACACGGAAGTCAACACATGGACGAGTTTCTAATCTGCAAATACAGTTTACATCAACATCCAGGGTGTAATCATAGGTGGAGGCCAACCAATTAATCTGCAAGCCAACTCGACTGGCCTATATTAGCGTATCACAAACATATCGGTATGCCAATAAGACACAAGAACGTGCAGTTCAGGAATATGTTTGCAGGAATGACGAGATAATGTCCCGCCCTGTACACATCTTGGTAAAAACGATGTGGTCACTGAATTAAAAAGGGGTCCTTATCAAACGTGTTTATTAATGTTATCCATTTACACTTATGAATAACTGCTGGTATTTTGTTATCGGTTTTTAGAGCTGAAATAATTTGTTGATTAAAAACCGATCGACAGGAAATTTAAATCAGCAGCTATTTTGATAATCGATCGGTGCTGACGTTTGCTGGTCAGCACACGTTTGCAAGTGTGAGGATTCGCTGCCTGGCTCTGTCATGAAGAACGTAAATCAAAGATCCTTTGGTTTTGGACTGTTGGCGGACAAAACATGACATTTGAAGACGTGAACATGGGCTGTGGGAAACTATGAAAAAAGAGCATATTTTTTTGAAAAATATAGTTAAAAAAAAAAAAAAAACTCAAGTGAAAGGCTAATCGATCGATTACATGACTTCTAAACCAAATATCTTTTGGGTTTGGGCAAAGCAAACAGTTTAAATACGTCAACTTGGGGCTTTGGGAAAATGTGATGGGCATTTCTTTAGGCTACGTTTTATTTTAAGCAATCAAGTCATTCATTTCAAAAAGAAAGATAGAAACGCTAGATCAAAATCAATGAAAACAATGATTTAAAACGCCGAGTTGCAGCCCCTCCATCAGCAAATGAACAAATGTTTTTTTTTTTAAACTCACATTGCTGGTCTACTCGTCACAAACCAATAGTGTAAATGAAATTCCTTCTTAGTAACAGTGACAATAACCCTCCTGGCATGAAACACAACGAAACACTGTACGTGCGGCATCACAGTAAATAAACAAAATCAAGTCAACCAGCCGGAGCGGTGGATGACGGTTGGCGGCTGGTGCAGCAGTCTGACTGATGAGCTGTTATCCGCTCGTAATTTCCCAGCCTGCTGTTGGGGGTGAATTAGGTTAAGCAGTGTTTATCGCAGCGGGGCTGACATTCTCTGGGTTTGATACGCTGCCAGCGTGGTGACAGAGCTGATCCATCCATCAGCACTCACACAAGCGCTGCGTGTCTGAACCACTGCCAGATGAGTGGAGCGCACACACGCCAACTCCGTCGCTCCCTTCCTTTTCATTTTAAAAGAAACCACATTCACGTTAGTGGATATTTAGAAACGCGTCACTCATTCTTTTAGCGCTGCACCTCTCTGGTCCGGTCCAGCCCATTTCGGTCCCTACTCTCTGTCTGTGGGTCTGAATTTCTCCCTCTCCAGAGCAGAGAAAATCCAAACTAATCCCGGAGTTACAGTAGTAAACACCCAAATGAAAATGATTCTGGGTCACTGTGCCACAGAACAAACAGCTTGACTTCAGGTTGTCTGCTTGTGGTTTGTAACCGGCCCCAGTTTCACTTCCCCTCCACAAAAAGGCACGAGCTACAACTCTTAAACCTAAAGTTTCAGACTGCAACCTAGGCCTGTCACGATAGCTTTTTTTGTTGGATGATAAGGTTGTCCCAGACAAAAAACTGCAACAAAAACCCCCCGATATAATTGTCATTTTAAGACCATTTTATGACACTGATATGACGATAATATAATAGCATAATAATGCAAGTACGTGGCAGGCCTACTGCAACCAAGCTCAGCGTTATTAATAACAAGGCCGAGACGTTGAGTGGCGTCGCATTCAAACTCTCCCCCTGCAGGAACTGTTCAGTCCAACTACCTGATGCTATTTTGATGTAATAAGGTGAACTTCGAGGGGGGGGGCGGGGGGCTTTAAGTCTTGTAGACGTGTGTGAGTTTAGAGCTCTGGGAAACAAAAAAGAACTATTTAAAGTAAGAATAAGCAAAAATACTTAATTGATTAGTTAATTTGCATCAGGATGAACACCATGCATGTACAGTCAGTACAACCTGAAGTGACCTCGGTGCATGCATTAATCATGTCAGACACAGAAGGACTTTGCATAAAGAAAAACACACTTGCACACTAACATAATTCAAAATGGGAAAGTATTTGATCAAAAACTAAAAGTAAAGCAGACTAAAATAATCTGACCCGAGCATTTGGTGGCAACTTTGGCAGTACAGTGCTGAAACAATCAGTCGATCAACAGAAATCGAATCACCAAAAAACCTTAAAATAAATGACTTTAAAAAAGGATTAAAAAAAAACAAAACACACCAAACATTGACATTTTATCGACTCAGATTGATTAAAAAAAAAAAAAGACAAATAATAATTGTTTGTTGGACTTTGTCAAGTACATACACAATAAAATGAATCAGAATTTAAAATGTGACATGTGATCAGTGAACAAGACCAAAGGAATCTGACAAAGTCCTCAGTGGCAGCAGTTTCCTATACCCATGGAGACACCTTACCCTGTATGTACACGGGTTTCACAGGTAAGATCTAATTCTTGGAGGACAGCATCAGGGGAAATGAGCAAAAGCCAACATAGTCCCCTGAAATGTTCTTGTAGCTACTAAGAGATAAAAAGGGGATCCTTAACCTTAAATAACCCGCACCACCACCTCCCAGAGTCAACCAGCATTAGTCATGTAAGTAATAAGATGTTATTCTGAGGAGCTCTCACCTGTGCAAGACATGACTCACTGCATACTTAGTAACTGTTCTGAGCTCAGTCTGTACCTCCGGGCAGCGAGGAAAAGGCAACACACGCTTTAAAAATCTAGTGAAGGGACTCTGAAATTAACTTTTATCCACCCTACTACATACACTAATGGGAGCCAAGGACTTAAAGCATCAAACCCAGTGTTAAACCGCCCTCGGCTTGTGAATCAGGGGGTGCATACTCTGAGCCAAAGTTACATTGGACCAAGTTCTGTGTCTGAAGCCGATGACAACAATCCTCCCTCAAACGTCCAGGAGACGTTGAGGCAGTCAAGCTAATGGCGTTGTTTCGAGGTAAGGCAAGTTTATACAGCTACAGCACCATTCAGACAAAGGGCAATTCAAAGGGCTTCAAGGGGGGGGGGGGATACCAGCCACAAAAATGTAATAGCCGTGTGTCGCTCACCTCAGTCGCGGCTCTGCGGACACGGAGTTGCAGCTCTGGACGGACAGCAGTGTGGAGGACTTCCGCGGTCCCAGCGGCGACGGTAGCAGGCTGGCGTTGGACGGGGACGGGGACGGGGACGGCGAGAGCAGGTTACTGTTCCCCGGCGAGGGGAACGAGCCTCTGCGGCACTCCAGCAGCACCTCCGCGCTCCCCACATCGTTGAACCCCGTGTCCGACGGCAGGACGAGGATAGGCGGTATGTTGAGGAGTCCTATCCTCGGCGCCGAGGAGGGTCTGTCGTTCCCGCAGCTCACGGACGCTGCCAGACTGGGGAACGTCCCGTAGCTGCTATTACCCAGCTCCGGACACAACCCGGCCGCTGCCGCCGCCGCCGCCGCCGCAGAGTCGGATTCGGCTCCCTCCAAGTCGGTCTCTGTGTGGTGGCGGCTTCCTACTTTCCCAGCTGAATTACTCTGAACTGGCCGTCCGTCCAGGGAGATGTTACTGAGAAACAAAAGAGCGGCTTGTCTCCGGCGAGAGCTCTCCCGGTTCCTCCGACTGTGTTCCCTGTTACTATACGCTTTTTTGCCGCTAACTGCGGCCGTTATCGCAGAGCTGTGCTGGCCGCAGGCAGCAGCAGCAGCCGCCGCCGCCATGGTCTCTGTGCGACAGACGAAGTCAACCGCCGAATCGGCTCGAGACCTGCAACTGTCAAATCCCTTTTAAGCGGCGAAAGACCGCTTCACGCCCTCCTCAGCTCTCATTGGTCCCGACGGGAATACGTAATGACGTGTCAAGCCAGAGCCTTCGGGAAGGCGGCTGGCCACGCTGTAAACTATACTGATACAAAAATGTAAATACAGTGATCATAAATGGTAAAATGTAATACCACAAACAATGAATAACAAAAAAACCCTAATTATTTTCTTTATAACACATTGTTTGAAATGGTAGGTGAAGATACAGCGTATTTAAATTACTTATTTAACCATGTTCATCCTTTTTTTTTTCTCTCTTTGTGCTCATCTACTTCATAAAGCAAAAAAACCCAAATTTTTAAAACCTTTTTAAAAAAAACTATTGCTACATACCTTCTTTCCTTTTCTAAATGCTGTTTGCAGGTTTCCGCAAATGGTGATTACTAGTAGTAGTAGAAGTAGCAGATGTAGTAGTAGTAGCATTTTCTTAATAAATATACAAGAATATTGTCAAAAGTATTTTTTACATAGGGAAGCCAAGAAGTGGAAATTATGTAACCACTTAGTATCTGAGAGTGTAGTACTTAATTTAAATGTAGTTGGAACAAGGATAGGAATTTAGCCAACTCGGAAGTTTTACACTGCTTGTTAGGCACGTGTTTAAAAAAAAATTGCATGGATATGAGGTGTCTCTCAATTCACTGTCTAAATAATAATACATGCATATATATATATGTTCTTGCATGTATGTATTATTTATTAAGTGGTGATACCTTTCTGTTAATGTTTTCTGCAGTGTCTGTTTAATTCCTCTGTACATCTCTGGAGTATCAGGGCTGCTGAGGCATTAGCTGAGCTGTCACTGCAGCGGCTCTGATTGGCTGTTGGCTCTTTGTAATGAAACCTCAGTGGATTTCCTCTGCAGCGACCCCTGCAGTGACACCAGCACGGGGCTGAGTGGCACCTGGCCGGCTCAGCAGGACGAACACACTGTGTAGTATGACTGTTCGCCTGCTAAATATAACCTGTAGGACACACCACGCTGTAATCCCTGCAGGCTGCTGGGGGTTTGTTATTCGTTCACTCAGCCTCTGATCCCCCACATCTGCAGAGCTGCAAACGAACTACAGCTGACCTTCCCGCTCAGCTGGAACAACAGCAGGACGGAAATCCAAAAGTGACATCATTTAATTCAGTTTGATCTCACTGGGAAAATAAATTGAATCTGCATGATGTTATGTCATGTTACAGATGACAATGCACTTTTTTTTTTTCCACCTCCACAACTGAGATTGTAAAACATTTTAAAAATATTGCTGCACTGACCACTATGCGTTGGAAGGCGTCGGTTTGTTAAACATTGTACTTGGGTGTGGTCAGGTGTGTTGTGCTGTAAAGGGCTGTACTGCACAGGGTGCAAAAAGCACGAGACAACACTAGTTAGCAGCACAAACCAGATTGTTTGCCTGGGTGTAATTACACTTTAAATGGCTATTTCATTCCTTCTACCTGTGTGTGTGTGTGTGTGTGTGTGTGTGAAATATGTAACGAGACAAAAAATGACATCATACATTTTAAACATAAATACAAACTTGAAAATGTGAATTGTAACCAACAACAGTATCAATATATATACTGTATATTCAATATAAAATGCGATCCACATAATATTCTAGTGAATTAAAAATGCATTATATATGAAATATTTTCAAAACATAAACCAATTATCAACACATTTTTGCAATAATAGGTAGTTAAGCTGAAATAAGACATAGAGATAAGTCAAATATTTCAAAAACCAAGAATTTTAAGTACAATTCTAATATCACAATATAACTTTAATATGGATTTTTAAAAATGATGCATATAGTTATACATTTGTTATGGTTTTGGGTGTGTTATACTGTAGGAGAAACATAATAATATCTGACCCCAGACTGTGGACAGCGTATCCATGATGACATAAGTCTGCATAAGACAAAGGAAGGGAGCATGTGTGTGTGCGTGTGTGTGTGTGTGTGTGTGTGTGCGTGTGTGTGGATGATGAAACCACGGTGAATGCCGCCATATGGATGATTGCAGAGGTTACAAAGCTGTAATCGGATGATGAGGATCGAGCTTATACAATGCGTCTGCTGCCCCTGAGACGCACACACACATGCACACACACACACGCCCGCGCACACACACACCAACATTGCCCTAAAACTACAGATAAACTGACGGAAATGACCTTGGGATTTATGCTGTCATTTAATTCTCTCTTGTAAGGTGACCTTGAGTGTCTGAAAGGCGCCTGTAAATAAAATGTATTATTATTATTATTATTATTATTATTATCTCCTGTCCTGATAACAGAAGTGAGCATTATCTCATAGCATTCCCTGCTATCAGTTTGACTGATATGAGCTCTAATCATGACCTTTGACCTTCAGAAGCAGCACAAGAAGTAGCTCCTATATTGCTGTTTGCCTACAATGAGCCCAAAACACGGCCTCGTCCTCCGGCAGAGAAGACAGCTTGCCATTATTTTCCAGGGGGTGGGAAAAGCATTTGTCACAGCATACTCAGCATTTTAACTGTGTGGGATGTGTGTGGTAAATCTGTTCCATTATCCTGGTGACAGACGTGATTTCAAACAGCAAAACCTAGTTCACTTGCAAGTTTCGACCCCTCTCTGCCCCCCTCAGTCTCTTTCTCCATGGCACCCAGGACTCTCCTTGCATGTATTCTATTTAAATAACTGTCTCTATCTGTATTATTTAATTTGTTTGCAGTGCCTGTGCTCCATCTATCCAGGGCAAGGGGTGGAGAAGCAGCCTTTTCTGTTACCCCTGGTACATTCCCAGCAATGTGTGTCGCTGCTGGTGAAAATAAAGTTACTCTGTTTGGTGAGCAACTAAAGGCACGCAGCATTAGCCCATTACATAACGAGAGCGAGCAGACTAACATGACTCGGGTGAAGCCCATGGGTGTACTGACTCTCTCTCTGATGTTCAGCGGGGCTGGCAGAGGAGAGGACCGGCGGGGGCAGAGAAGCAGTGCACTATGGGAAGGTCACGATGCCGCCGCCGGGATAACGGGTCGATGCAGCATTGGGGGGCTGGGGGGTAGGGGGGAGGCACAGAGAGAAAGAGAAAAAGAGATTTTGGGTTTTCTATTTAAAGGTTTTATCAATCTGCATTAAATTGTTACACTACTGTATATCTCATACTTTGTTTGATTCATTTTTTGATCAGTTTTTGTTTTTTGCAACAACTATGCGGAACATCTATCTATCAATCAAGTTATTAAAGCAAATATTCTTATTTTTCAAAATTCAATAAAACTATAATTTCTGCCTAATAGGAGCCGTTAGCTCAGTAGCAGGGATATAAATCAGCTGCCTCCATGTGGTGACTGATAGGTATTACAATCCCTACAGAAAATACCTACAGCTACAGCTTAGTAAATGATTTAAATTCCTTCATTTTATGCCAACTTTGTGATATGAACTCAATTCGAAATGGATAAAAAAGTGGATTGCATTTATTATTTCCATCTACACACCAGACCCCTTAATGATGACGCGTGATTTTAAGATGTATATGTTTATGGTTTCATCACCGATAAGAAATGGCGTACAGCGAGTACCTTACATTGGCAGAAACTGAAGTACCGTAACAGCTGTACCGCTCATTCTGAAAATGCCCTGTTTCCCTTGTTATGTCTTTCATAGCGATGAGATATTCCCAATGATATTGGGTTTATTTCTGATCATTTTGGCTGACACGAGGCGACACACGAACTCTCATCATGACCTTTAGATCCGGAAGACAAAACTGCACCGCCCCCTTCTGGTTTTCCTTTTTGTGCGTGTTTTTCTATAATGATGAGATGATCAGATTGAGATTACGCTGATTTCAGTCTCAACTAAGAGCCACGGGCAGAAAATTCAGTTTTTTTATTCGTATGAAATACATAGAAAACACATGCGTCATTGTAGCAATGATTATAAAACATAGAAATTTAGATAACATTTGCATTGTTTATTTTAATTTTGCTGTGCATTTACTGTAGGCTACACTGAAAAAGAAACTACATTAGTATTTAATAAGTGAAGTTGAATTAATGTAGCTTCTTTTCTATTGTATAACTTTGTTGCTATTGTTTTATTTCACAACAATTTATTTTATAGTTTATTTGTCTAGCAATGGAGGGAACGTGCACTGTGGGCAGATTAAAGGTTCAAGCACTGCCTGAACTGAACGAGGAATCAAACTCTCTCTGTTCGTCCGTCCATCAGAGGTAGTAGTCCTCCTCCTCGATGTCTCCGTGCGTGTCCTGGAAGCCGAGCGCCTGGATGTCGTGGGTGATGTCCGTAATGCGCCGGTTGAATTCCTGAGATCCTGAGGCAGAGCCGTTGTCATACATGCTGGGGGGGGGGGGACCCAAAACAGTTTATCTAAATGCTGCCTCATCCCTCTGACTGCCTGCTAATTCAAAAGTCCAGGTGAGAATGAATGCGATTTTACGGGAAGTTCATACCTATCTTTACAAAAAGAAACGAAATGTAATTTTTGTGTGTACTAAAAGTGGATACCTGGACTGGTTTTTGCATCAAAGTAAGACAAACTACGACAAAACGCTCCCCTAACTTTGCAATATCTTAATTTCTTAAACATAATCTGAAACAAACGCCTTGAAAAAAAAAATAGGGCCATCACCTCTCATAAGATTTCATATTAACATTTATATTAAAAGAGTGTGATAGCTTTTTTTTTTAAAATTGTTAATGGATAAACGATGACACTGGGAGAACACAGGTTAATTCTGTACATGAGCTACTGACTGGGTAAAGGAAAAACACTGCGTGCTGACAGTCAAAGGGAACAAATATTGAAATTATTAATATGATTTAATCACCATTTAAAAAAAACTTTTTGTTGTTGATTTAAAATTCAGAAATAAAAATCATGCAAGTGACTGCGAAAAAATATCATGCAGTTTTTTTTTTGCTTTTTCAATTATGAATGCAGTATAACGTCCTTGAACAACAGGTTGGTGCGCTTCAGTTTCATTAAAAATCAACAAAATGCACCGTATCAATAAGATATGATGGGACGTGAGACAGCTGCGTGGTACATAGAAACAACATAACCGCACAAACCAATCAGAGTTTCAAGCCAAGCGCTGAGATGATCACAAATCACAAGCTACACCTACGAGCCTACTTACCCTCTCATGGCCGTAGCCGACATGTTGCTCATGCTGCGTTTGATGCGTCCAAAGCTGTCAGTTAAAATCCCACCCTCCCGGATCCCGATGCTCTCCAGGAAACTCTCAAACACCCCAACGTCCTTGTCTGGGATGAACGGACGCATGCCTGGTAGACAAAGATTATGAGTCAGGTATTTATGACTCAAAAATGACTTTTGACAGTTGTAGTGTAGCGCTGCCTTCGGCTACCTGCATCAACTATGTGTCCGTCATCAGGCGTAAGAACTGATGTGTGTGCAGTGCATTGTGGGAGGGTACTTGCAGAGGGTTTAACTTCAGATTTTCTATATGAGTCTGCCTGTAGAAGTCAATGTGTGATAAATCATGCGCAAAAAAACCACATATTGAACTGTCATTTTAAACCACCATATGTAGGATTTGACCATTTGCGACACTGGGTGACTCTTTGTGTCAGTATAGCAAAACGTCACTGTGGCTTTCCAGGATTGTCTAATGTTTCTACAGGCAGAAACCTGTGCTGTGATCATTTCAGTTCTCCCTGTAACCAGTGGGCTGGGTCGTGTCGGTTACTACTGAAGATCCACCTCTCCCACAGGATAGTGCAAAAGGAATGTAGGAGTGGGGACCACAGAAGAAGAAATGAAAGAGGTGGAGCTTTAACGAGAATGTCACACTGTATACACACTAGGGTTGGAGGCCTTCACAGTAATGAATATATTTTGACAGATTTTGTGTAAAACAGTTACTCCAAAGAGGTTTTCAGAATAACCTAATGACAGAAAAGTGTTTTAACTAACTATAACGCTATTTAAAGATGATTTATTATATACTATACTATATAAGTATATCAATATACTATAAGGGAAGACAATGAAGGAAATGTATGGGAACCTGCATGAACTCTGGAGTTAAAATTCAGTCTGTGTGCTTCTAATCTTCTCAGTGAGTTTGCTGTTTTCTTCCCCCTAATCCTTTCATAATTATGATTATACACCACCTCATCTCTCTCTCACTCGCTCACTCACTAACAGGAAGTTGTGGTTTCCTCAGTGGAAGTGGGTCAGAACTGAATTTGTTGCGGTAAACACACACATACTAAAGATGCTCACACTTAGTGTAAACACATGTACACACACACACACACACACAAACACACACACGTCCATATACAGTCTGCTAAACAGTTCCTCTGCAATACTACCACAAACACAACAGGTTATGGTTTGCCATAGAGTTTCAGTCAGTTAATGTGCTGTATGTGTGTGTGTGTGTCTGCCTATCTATCTGTCTCTCTATGTCTCTCACCCATCAGCAGGAACTTGCGGTTGTCTCCGTACAGTTGCAGCAGCTCGGAGCAGAAGTGGTCGATGTTCGAGCCCAGTCTGTATTCTCTCAGCAACACCGCAAACTGCTGCAACTCCACCGGACTCAGCTTGTTACGCAGCTGCACACACACACACACACACACACACACACACACACACACACACACACACAAAGAGAGAGACTCAGAAGAGCACACAAACATGTAAGGACAATATTTTTCTTCATTTATTTTGATGCACACTGTCATCAAAATGTCGCCAACTGATTTTTCCTACCTACAAAACCCTTTTGTCACAGTTAATGACACAAATGAGCTGATGATAAAATTGAAGAATGAATGAATTACGTGTTACAGTTGAGAAATGACATCCAATTAGCTCAGGGAGAATGAACAAAACAACAACAAAAAGAGATCGCCGCAAGCTGAAGTTAAGTTCAGCGCAGTGAAGTTTCGCTTATGGGCAGTTAACTGAAAACTGGCTGGCACGGAGAGCTTTCTTTCGTTTACCCCTTTCAATAACTCTTTATTGAATGAAATTATGTTCAAATCTGAGAACAAAATGCCAGGGGGGAATTAACGGCCCGGTAAAGAGAAAACAGAAAGAAGCTCGGACAGCTGTTGAGACCGACTACCGCTAGCATGTAGCTGGCTGCGCGTTAGCGGTTAGCTTGCCCACAGTTTACCAATTTAATCGCCCTGCGAGTAAAACACATATTTCGCAAAGACGTGAGGATGAACTTTGCTGCTCAGTTTTTTGGTGTGACCGAACCTTCGTGTATTGTCAGCCATGACGTCAGTTCATGCTAACATTATAATTAGCGAGTGAGCTAGCCAATTTTAGCTCAGCCATGAGGTACAAACTGTATTCAGTATTCAGTTAAGGTGTTACGCACACCTTCTTTTCCTATAGGTAACATTTGTTAGCTTGTGAGATCAGATTTATTAGGTGCTGCTAGTTACATAAAGTAAATAAAAGCAAATACAATTTGCATATAACAATGAATAAAACTGGATTTCGTTTTATTACAAATATCAATGTAATATATTCCTGTCTCAGACTGCAATCACACAGGAAGATATTGCTCTTCCTTTTGTTTTTTGTGACCTGTGTATTTGGAGTGAAGTTGTACTGCTATATCCAGACTTTAATATACTGTATCTGGGGGCTCGTGGTGGCAGCTAACTAATACTATGTTGGTTTTCCCCTTTCATTTTCCACCCTTCTGTACAGTACATACTGCAATTTATGTATAAATTGGAAACAGGATAATGTTAGACTACTGTGTAATGGAAATCGTAAAAGCAGGAAGAATGTTTGTGTAAGTCCTTTTTTTTTAGAGTTTAATTGTTGAAAGTCTTAAATGTGGACCACATACACGGTGTTCTAACCCTATATTATTTTGTCAGTTTATTTTTTTGTGATAGGACAGAATGGCTGGATTCAACCAGCAGAATAGTGGGAGTGAAAACATATTCCTCTTTGTGAAAGCTGTGTTCCATTTGTTACGGATGATAACAGGAAACAATGGCCACTGAAGCCGTACACACACACACTCACACACGCACAGGTTTGCGGCACTAACTTCGTAGGGACCCGTCATTGACATAATGCTTTCCCTAGCCCCTTACCCTAACCCTAACCATCACAACTGAATGCCTAACCCTAACCCTTACTCTAACCCTAACCTTAACCTAATTCTAACCCTAACCCTAAAACCAAGTCTTAACCCTCAAAAAGCCCTTTAAACTTGTGGGGTCCAGCATTTTGGCCCCACAAAGGAGGTCGGGCCCTACAAGTATAGTGGGCTCCCTCTTTTTGGGCCCCACGAATGTAGTAAAACAAGAGCACACACACACACACACACACACACACACACACACACACTCACAGTAATCATGTACTCCTGCATCAGAAGCAGGGCGGGGTTGCCGTCTCCTCCGTCGCTGGCTGAAGCCAGACTGCGATGGGAGTCCTGCAGCGAGAGAGACGAACTCTCACTGTATGTCTCACTGTAGTAGAGCTCAAAGGCATCCTGGGAACCTTCACTGAGAGAGACAGAGAGAGAGAGATGGTATCTTACTTATCTGTATATATTTCAATAGCACATTTCTTCTGTTTATGTATATGTTTTTATTTCCCACCTCCTTTGGCAATACGAACATCTGTTTCCATTGCCACTGATGCCCCATTGAACTGAATTGAATTGACTTTGGGGGGTACAGAATGTCACTATCACCTAACATACCGACTTATGGATAGATATTTGGATAGATGTGTTGGGCAAGTTTATTCTTTGTTGCTACTGGCCAACAACAGTTGGTGATGAAATGTCAATCACTCAATTAGTTGTAATTTACTTTGCTAGCTACCATAGCCTAAAACGCACGTTATTCATCGAGGCAACTATTAATCTATCCTCAAAATTTACCGTTAAAATATAAAATGTAGTAAAAGTCATTGTCTCGTTTAATCATACAGGATTCGATCAGGGACCAAAACAGTCCTCTGCGCTTTTATTGTGAAGTTGCACAGTAAAATTAAGTACAAGCGGGTCCCTGTGCTTTACTTAAAATGCAATGTCTGCTTGGACATTACGACCTAATCCATAACTAGAGCACCTTGCAATGAGATTAGTATATGTAGTAAAAGTTTTTTAAGACTGTCTGTTAGAAACGAAATGTCCTAAATATTTGGACATTTTGTGAATTGATAACCCGCTGCATTGATCTGGAGACGTTAGGCGGCGAAGCTTCAGCCAAATGTTACTCACTATGAGCTGCAGCAGCTGAACTCTGGATCATAACTGTAGGACACGTCAGTCAGACAGCTGTCACCTGCTCAGAGACAGACAGACACAGAGCGACACAGCATTATATCTATAGTTTACTATTCACACTATCTAAGATCATGAAGTATGAGACCCACATTTTAGTCTAAGTCTAAACCCTCGCTAGCATCCCCATAGAGGCTGCAGTGTTCATTAAAACGTAAAGCAAAGCGTCAGACAGGACAAACAACATACTGATGATTAACTGTAGCTGTTCTTAGAGCCTTACCAGTAGAGGAACTTAAAATGTTTAGTTTTTTGTTAGAAGGAAGCTCATGGGGTCATTAAAGCCTAAAGGGTTCATGCTCTGAGGAGCAGGAAGGGGGATAGTGCATTTCTCACTTAATGGGATGAAATTGCTGCTTTTCTGGAGCATTGACGCGTCAATGCTGGTGGAAAAGGACAGCGGTGGATCCTGACCTGCTGACATGCGTAGCTGCAGGTCAGGGTACTCTACAAGATAAGTGTGGGTGTTTTGAGGTGTGTCCCACGCTGCCAGTATGTGTTGCCCTTAACAAACATCAGAATCTTTACGCTAGCGGGACCAAAGGCAACTGGAACTTTACAAAACCTTATAAAGTTTCATCAGATTATCTGAAAAATCATGGCTGTGTAGCAAAGACTTCCCATGAATTCATCCGATTAAAATCACTGACACAATACATTAAAAAATTAGAAATAAAAGCTCATTTTAACGTTAGAAAGTCCCTAGAACATCATTTTCTTCTTTGCTCTACTTTTGACATACAGAAAGCTAACGTGTCACTCACTCCTCTGCAGCCAATAGCGGTCCGGCATGGAGTGGTGAAACCCCGCTCTGTCGACA
>CM022479.1:27220661-27245661 GCA_011952105.1 Coreoperca whiteheadi
GCTTGGCGCCGCTCCCAGCTGCCGCCACTTCCTCCACCAACTCCTCCCCTTCTCTCCCAGCTCCCGCCTCCTCCCCCTACGCCGCCGCCGCCGCCGCCGCCGCCGCCTCCTCCCCCATGCCTCTTCTCCCAGCTCCCTCCGCCGGCTCCTCCTGCTCCAACCCCCCAGCTCCCGCTCATGGGCCTCGCTCTGCGGTTCTCCCAGCTCCCTCCTGTCTTGCGTGTTTGCTGCCTCCTCTCCCAGCTGCCCCCGACTCTCTTCCTCTCTAGGCTCCCTCCTCCCCTCTGTCTCCCCCTCCTCCCCCTTTCTCCACGTTCTGGTTTCTGTCGTGGTTGCTCCTGGTCAGCGACGGCCTCCAGTCGACGCCGCAGATGGTGTGCCGTCGCTCCATTGTGCCCCCCGCAGGCCGAGGGTCGGCGTTGCAGCTCATGGTTTGACGTCGGCCATCTATGCCCGTTGGTTTTTTCCTGTCCAGGCTGTCGTCCCCAGCGACAACTGTATCCACGTTGAGACCTGTGGGTTTCGAAACACACGTACACTAGCTTAAGATGGTCCTCCCCCCCGTAATTTCACTCCCACAAAGCCAAACAAACAGGCAGACATGCATCAATGTACCGTTAGCGAAACCTCCCGAACAGCGACGGACCAATCGTAGCTTAGCAACCACAGCTAGTCAGACCTGTCACGCTTTGTATGTCCACACACAGTGGTGTGGTGGTGCCTGGAGAAGTGGGTATACTCTTAATTTGTTTTAAAGTGGCCTGTCCAGCAAAATGGATAAACCCTGACACGTAAGACTACTCTTGTATATTTAGTTCACCGAAACGTGGGCCAGTAGCATTTGCACATTGTTTAACTTCAATTCAATTTTATTTATAGCACCAAATCAAAGCAGACGTTATCGCAGGGCACGTTACTTAGAGCAGGTCTAGACCGTGCTCTTTATAATGTTATTTACAGAGACCCAACAATTCCCACCATGAGCGAGCACTTGGCGACAGTGGCAAGGAAAAGCTCCCTTTTAACAGGCAGAAACCTCGAGCAGGACCAGACTCTGCGTGGGCGGCCATCTGCCTCAACCCCAGATTTCCTTTTATACATTTTCAAATAGAAAATACTATTTATACTATGGCTTGGCTGAATACTTGATGGTCAAAATGTCACCGCAAGATGTGCATCCATATGGTCCGGTATGCGCAGCCAATCAACATTTCAATATTTACTGTAATCAATAGTCAATGTCAATCCATTTCTTTCCATCTTGCATTAGTCCAGAGTTGTAACTAAACTTTGACTGAGAGACTAGATAATCATTTTCTTGTTTTAAAATGATGTGCGCAGTGCCGAGCGGGTCCTTCGTTTTTACACCAAAAACGTCCTTTCGTTTTTGTTGTCAGAATCAGAACACGACAAACGAGAGAAGCAAATTCACTTCCACTTTGGATGTTTGCAACTTCCTTTTTTTGTTGTCCCTCTTGAAGAAGGACGTGAAGAAACGCGAGTCACGTGACCCGGAAGTAAAAGTAAATCTATCGCCATAAAAGCCAAGAGGATAGAATGGCCCTTCCATAAAAGTGTGACATTATGCAAGCCCAGGATCTGTACCTGGGCAACGTAAAGGTAAATAAATGCATGACTGCCTACATAGGTAAATGTGTGTGATACATTATTTATATTGTGCTCTCTTGAGAGTGATTGTTTTGTTGTGTTGCTGTCTTTATGGCACCTTGTTGTCTTCCTTCTGTAAATGTGATCATAGATTTCATAACATCTTGCCAAAGGACTGCAGGTGAAGATTGTCCAGCTGGATAACTCTGGCACATTTACTGAAATGTTGATTTGTCCTTAGAAATAAATAAATGTAAGTTTTGCTGTGTCTGGTCCAAGTGGTGTTGTCTACTTAAAGAGGCAGACTAGGGAGGGCCATACCAGGAAAAAAATGCCTTGCAGCACGCTACTGAATGATGCGCATCGGAGGGGATTAACAGGTGGGTATACGAAATGCCGACTCAGAAATAAGTAGGTGTGCGCCGTATACCCGCGTATACCCTGCACTTTGGTGGGTGGTTACAATGACTGCGCCGCCCTTCCTTGCCCCGCTCACCTGTCTTGAGGACCACCAGGTGCAGCGCGTCGTCCCTCAGGTAGGAGGCGGCCGCGATCTCGTGCGTGGGGATCCGCACCAGCAGCTTCTCGTTGTCGCGCCACGTCAGCAGCAGGCAGCGCGCGGACAGGCTCAGGATGCAGTCCTGATCCGCGCTGGTCCTCAGCGGCAGCACCCTCAGCTGCTGCTGACCGACACGCGGGGGCGCGCGATTATAGATTATTGATTAATGGGTCAGACAGACACACTCTCAACACTGACATTGTCTCATTAGAGATTTAATGATTCATGTTGGACCTGAAATCACTGATGCGTATATCATTGTTTGGAAACCGTGGCAGTTGTCAATTACTGCTTATCGATCATTAAACCTGAGAGAGTTTAGTTAATAGTATAATACTGTTTTTTTAATTTGGCTGCCATACGGTTAGATAAAGATGATTGATTATCAAGTGATTAGTTATAGATTGAGTTTTTTTTATCAATAACCTAACTTGATCAGTTATAGATTACTAACCAGATCAAAGAATGTATAGATAGGTTTATTAATTACAACAGTAATTGATTATAGATTGATTGGCGATTATTAACCTCAGTGATTAGCTATGGATTAGATAGGTTATTGATGACTAATTATATATTGGTAATTAATTACCAACCCTGGCTTGGGTTATTTAAAGATATGTTTTGGCTATGGTAGATACATTTGTGGCTATTTATTACTCAATCCAAAAGTGATTAGTTATTGATAGTATATTGATTACTGACCCTGGCTGTTTTTAGATAGTTTATAGATACAGTAGATACATTATTGGTTATCAATTACTCAGCCTAAAAGTCATTAGTTAGTGATAGCATATTTTTTTGTTATAAATTGGTTGTTCACCTTTAACCTCAGAAGTGCTTCATCATAGATATGTTATTTATAACTGACCTAAGCAGTGATTAGTTATAGATAAGTTATTGATGACTAACCCTGGCTGTGTCCAGCAGTTGTAGCAGCTCGTCTCGGCTGGAGGGGTTCAGGGAAACTGACACCCAGGTCAGGTGACCAAGGAACTAAGATGAGAGGTCAAAGGTCAAGCAACTGGTCACGTTGTCCTGACGTCAATGGTGACTTAAGTACATTTTGTTTTGTATTGTTCAGTATTTCAGGTTCTACCTTGACCTCCTTCTCCACGTAGTCGAAGATGAGTCTCTCAGGGTGGATGAGGTAGTCCGGGGGGTAGAGAGGGACGGTGTGCAGAGGGCGGCGGTAAACGCTGCCTCGATCCACCGGCCTGCGACTGCATTTTGACCAGACCAGGCGCTTAATAGGAGAGACAAAACCCTGGGGAGAGAGACACACACAGGGAGAGAGACATGGGGAGAGAGAGAGAGAGAGAGAGAGAGAAGAAAATAGATTTTTGTATTGTCACTAGACACTCATACGTTGGTTAAGATATCTTGAAGAGTAACTAAAACCACTTTTTTCAGCTGAAAACCACTTTATATGGTTATTTAGTAGCATTGTTGATGGATTCATGTCAAATCTTGACATTTTAGTGCAAAGTATTTAAATTCTACATATTTTGTTATAAATGTGAAAAGCGACTGCCCTCTACAGGTGGAAACCCAAGTATTGCAATTGAATTTCGCTATTGGTTGATGTGGAGGCGGGTCACGTATATGGGGGCAGCTTTCGCCACCAACCAACCCGCCCTGTCGCTCTGCGCTACCTAACGTCACACGTTCCGTTGCTCTGATTGGTTGTAGGTCTATCCGATTGCTCCCCCTGCCAGCGCTGCCAATGTTGATACATTTTTCGGGGTCTATTGGCATTTTTTTGAATTTCCAGGGTAGAGGCACTTCAGCCAAAACTTTGGGGTTTTGTTGCTCTGTGAGGTGTCATGATTGCCTCAAAAGCTTCTGTGTATATTCATGGTCCCAAGAGGATGAAGACTTAGCGATTTTGGTGACCCAGGGACCTTTCCTCTACCGCCACCACCAGGCCAAACATTGCACACAAAAAATGTCATATCTCAACATTGTTCAGTACAATTTTTCGAGCACATCCCTGCCCGATGAATGAGCCCTTTTGATTTTAATGATCCCTTGACCCTCGGGCAAACTTTACATTCTAGGCTCTAAGAATGGTTAAATCATGCGTATGTTGTTTTTTTTTAGTATTCTGGCTGTAATTACCACAGCAGTCTCTAATCACTGGGAGGGTGTTTCGGGTTTGAATTTGAACGAGAATTTCATAGAAGACAGTTAATTTGTGTGTACATACAATGCCTCGGTATATGTGTGCACACGTGTGTGTTAATGCAGCACATCCCCACGGCTGTTCCAACCGTGATTGACAGGTGAAGCTGTGATCTCTGACAGCTCCCTGCTGAGCCTCACTGGCAACACAGCAAACACTGTTAGACGCCCACTGACACACACACACACACACACATACACACACACACCAACAAACACTAATATACTGTGGCTCAAAGCCATAAGGAGAGTAGACATTATAACACATACACGCACACTGCAAAAGAGGAAATTAGCTTGATTTAAAATCAGAAACCTGCCTTGTATTTCTTTCTGAATAATAACAAGGACATTTCTCGAAATATCAGGAAAAGGTGGGTTTCTGATGAACATCTCTGTAGTCAGCTGAATTTAATTGTAAGGACAAAGACAGACTATGGTTATAATGAGTTTTGTTCTTTCTCTTGTTCCAGTGTCCCTTTGAGGACACAGGAAAAGGCAAATAATTGGATTTTGTAATGAAGGTGCTTAATGTAACAACCTGCCCAGGTCAGACCAAGGTGCTATGGAGCTAGTTAATACTGTTCTTGCTTTTCTTCTCTTTGCCTTGGCCACTCTCCCTTTTTAATAAAATATTTTTTTCTTTTCTCATGTAGTTTTATTTAGAGTTTTAGAAGATAGGAAGCCAGCTGTATAGAAGATGCTCCTTTTCACTGAGAGAATAATTAAGATAAATCAGCAGGTGTTTTTGGTTGGTTTTCATAGGAGCAACGTTCGGAAAGGCCAGGTCACACCAGAAGTTTATCCGTGTGTCCTCGGAAAATGCAGCTGGGTAGCTAATGGCCAACAGGCTAGCAAGCTGGACACATACTAGCACTAGTCTGCAGTAAGCGATTTTGGTCATTTTGCTAAAAAGGGGGATGGCATCCCCCCTCATCCCCCCTCAAATCACCTGTGGTAGTCTGTCACAAGAGCTTAACCTACTTTTATTTTCTCTGTATTGTACTGTTTATTATCCTCTGGCAGTTTATTCTCAGGAGTGTAAATAATTTTATTCAATAAAGGATTAATGAAGAGGGGAAAAACTGCTCTCTGAGCTAACTAGATTGCTAACTGTCAGTTTGTTAGTTAGTTAGCTCATTAGCTCGGGACAATAAATTCACACAGTTTATTCAAAAGAAGTATCTGCCTCACGACTGTCTGCAAACTGTTCCTCTTTTGTGAAGCAGTACTCTGCAGGAGGAGGATGAATACAACTGGATGGTGCAACACTGCTAAAAGGTAGCCTCCTCCATATTGAACTCTACGGCTCTTGTTCCTTCAAAGGTCAGCACTGTCAAGAGACCGTTTGCTATTGGTCCACAGTGTAAATTAGCTTCTCAGAGTTTACCAATAAACTCAATGCAAAAGATTCTCACAGATCTACGTTACCGCCGTGAGTGGATTTACTGGTTGTGATTCCATTTAAATTCATTGATTCTACATGCTGGTGTGACCGGTCCTTAAGCTTTTGTTTGTAACAGAGGATTGCTGGAAGGGGCAGGGCTTGTCAAATTCTCAATTACAGTGAAACTAAAAAGGATCTACTGCACTCCAGCTTGTTTGGCTCCAAAATCATAAAATCCCAGTTATCACTTGGATGATGAAATATGACAAACATGGAGACAGAACGGAAGCTACTGTACCTTCTTGGATTTCTTGGGTTCATAGTCCATCGTGGTTCAGTCCTCCTCTGTATTGGTCCTTTTCTGGGTCAGCTGAGTCCTGGTCCTGGTCACACTTTTCCTGCATGTATTTATTGTTTCAGTTTATCCTTTGTGGTCTTTGTGTCTGTCTCTCGGTTGTTTTTTCCATCGTTCCTTCTATCGCTGCCTCTCGCTGTCCGAGTTATTTTAGCTTCTGTCTCGGCTGCTTCATTCTTGTTCTCACTCTTTCTATACCGATTGTTCTTTTGAGACCTCTCCTGGGGCCACACAACAGAAAAGACCAGGAAGCAGAGGAAGCCCACTTCCTGTCCGAGAGGAAACCCCACCACAGGCTGATAAGGCCCATTCTCTCTGTACTGATTACAAACACTCACACACACACACACACACACACACACACACACACACACACACAATTTACCTTTAATCCTGACTTTTACCTAATTTTTAGATTTAGACTTACACAAGAAAAATTCTTCTCTTTTACGACATTGGATTTGTTGTTGTGGAATGAAATCACAAAATTTGGTTTGGAAACGCAAACAAGCGTGACCTACCGACGGTACTAACAGAGAGGTTTGCGGAACTCGTCAATAATCAGCGTCCTCATTCATGTTGTTTACAATTAAACCATGAAAAAACAACAAAGGTTGTGGAACACCTCCGTATGTAGCTCTGTACATTTTCATCCACTTTGACACTGTTCACAACGTGTCACCTGATGTGATGGTGCTCGCTGCAAGCCTATTCACAGAGGCTGAGACTGGACACGCATATTTATATATTTTTTCACCCTCTTTGATATCGTGGATTTAATTTTAATTGCAACCAAAGTTTTTAGCTCCGGGAGATTTCACTCACTCCAACTAAGGAATAGAGCAAAAATTACAGCCTTCCTTCTATTAGGAAAAGTAATTCGTGCTCTTATTATGTTACATGTCGACTACTGCATTGTTCCCCTGCTTCAGCAAATCTTCTCTAACTCGTCCTAAACACTGCATTGAGGTCCAAACGAACCTATACTCAGGTCACGCATGACTCCAGTTTTAACTTCTAACACTGGCAGTCACTTTAAGGATTCGTTTGAGTTTATTTCCTCTTCACTGACAAAGCGTGTCATGGTCAAGAGTGAAAACTGCTGCAGTGGTGGTGGAAATGTTGCTGTTGTTGCTCCCCGACTCTGGAACAACCTTCCTAAGTCTGAGAAACGCCAGATCAGTGCAAAAGTTTAGAAAGTATCCAATATATTACTAGAATGTTTATCATATAGCTTCAATGACGAGTGGGAACAGTGTATTATGTCTGCTACTTTCAGTGATCAACAAAATAAAGACACTTAAGGGTAAAATCAAGAGGCAAATCAAGCTGAAAATGTCATCCTTCAGTAGAAATATTTTTAACATACATGTCTGGTCACACCACAATCAGTGATGTCACAGCAGGTGTTTTGCCTTAACAGTAAGGTTTATTAAAACAACACTACAAACAGACAAAAGAAATACCTGCAGTGGCATCATCCTCTGTGATTTAAAGGCGATTTACTCTTTGAAAGGAAACACGTAGGAGTAAATATTTAGGACGAAGTCTTCAGTTGCATTGAGCAGGTTTGGCCACAGGAAGGCAGCGCTGTGACGAAGACTAACCGGAGGAGGAAGGTAGTGGAGACGGAGGACTGACAGACATATTTCTTCTTAGCAGGACACTGATGGAGGCAGAGGAGACGACATCAAACCTGTGACCTTTCTGACACACACACACACACACACACACACACACACACACACACGCACACGCACACACACACACGTTTGTTTCCCTATCCCCGTGGGGGACAGTCATTGACATAATGCTTTCCATAACCCCTTACCCTAAACCTAACCATCAAAACTAAATGCCTAAACCTAACCCTAACCGTAACCCAATTGTAACATTTACCCTGAAACCAAGTCTTAACCCTTTAAAAACCAGCCTCTACCCGTGGGGACCTCAGTTTTTGTCCCCACAGCGACACAAGTCCCCATGGGTCCGTGTGCATTCAGGTTAAAGTCTCCACCGGGATATAAGAGCATGAAACACACACACACACACACACACACACACACACACACACATTGTCAGGGTAACCACTGCATGGTGACCGGAGAGCTAACGGCTTAATGATCGTCCAGTTACCTAGGCAACGGGAGACAAAGATGGGGCATTTATCTTTTGAGTGTTTTGTTCTTGTACTGATCTCTCCCTCTCTCTCTCCCTCTCTCTCTCCCTCTCTCCCTCTCTCCCTCTGTCTCTCTTAAAGCCCTGAGAAACTTGGCTTGGGGCTTAACTGTGTCAAAATGAACAGACGATAAATCAAAAGTTCTGCACGAAACTAAGATTTCCACCAGCTCTGAGCTATAGATCATTTTTGATTTTGTTCAATGCATTTCAACACCTGCTGAGTTCTAGGGGGCTCCCACACTCTCACTCCTGTGTTCATCCTGCATTTTGGAAAGGACGTAGCATAATGTGTAGTAATAGTGTTAAAGTCACACCAGCATTTTAAATGCCCAAATTTACCAGCAAAATCAATTAATTCCACTGAAATTGGACTTTCTTTTGAAATGAGGCTCATTTGCATAGAAAGGAGCCAATGTTGCACCAAATGTATGCATATTACCTAATTTAAATTCAAGCAAACAGCACACGGCGCACAGAGACACTATTTGCTTGGCAGCGCAGTTAGGGGTGCATTTCACCCTTCTAAGTCACGTGTTGGTTAGGTCGTAGGGAGTCACACTTGTAATGTGATGTAACTTAGAACGTCTAATAACTCAACGTCAACTTTTGGTTTCACATAGGACTCGAATCCCGGTCTCACCAAGGGGCGTGACAAAACGTCAGTATTTGTCGCCCTGGGAATGAGAACGGACGGGATATTTTCTAGTAAGCTTATCCGAACCGGCCTGACGTTGTGGGTCGACCCGCTCATCACTTAAAGGCTAATTTTCAAGGGAAAAGCAACAGGCCTGATGGGAAATGTGGTCTTAATTTGGAGAATTAGGGACCCTGCACTAACAAGAAAAAGAGTAAAGTTCTCCATAATAAACGTATTTGTTTATGGAAATGATTTCAAGGTATATGGCTAAAATGATCTTTAGGGTTATTTCTGGCTTTTCAAGTTTATCGCACACTTTTCAGTGCAACAGTATATCAGTGAAAAGATAATGATATAGAACAGGAATTTTGCTCTTTCTGCATAATTGTTTCCTGTTTACTGAAGTTTGATTTGGCTGCACACAGAAACCCATACACAGAACACGCACACAGTGCACGCACACATTTCACACTCATACTTAATAAATGCACATATACGTCAGTATTCACATGTACTCACCTGCCCTTGATGTTCGCGCTCTCTTTGACACACACGCACACATCAATCATGCTCGTGTGAACTTCAAAGTATGTCAAACCTTGATATGTTTTGGTGCTGCATCACCTCTATATCTCTGAAAATGTGCGTGTGGTTTTTGCAAGTATGTGTGAGAGTGTGCATTGAGTGAAGTATGTGTGAATTTATGCGTGTACGTGCGTGCGTGTGTGTGTGCATCAGCAATATCAAAGAAACTGCATCCTTAAAAGACCCCACGCTTCAAAATCCCACATGAGGTCTGACGCAAGAGGAGAGGAAAAAAGACGAGGAAAATAAGCATGAAGGAGAACACAGGTGGAAGAGGAAGAGGAAGGAAAAAGATGGAAAGAGGTTGATGAGGAGAAGAGGGAAGACTTTGCAAAAAGACGAGGAAGAAAAGTTGAGGTAGAAAATGGTAGAAGGATAGATAAAGAACAAAGAAAGGGGAGGAGGAAGCAGGTAGGTGATAAAGGAAGGAAAGGAAGAAGAGGAAGGAAGTCAGGTAAAAGTGGGAGGAAAAACGGTGGAAAGGATGGAGCAAGGGGAGAAACTGGGAAAGTGGCATGTAACATGAGAAAAACAAGAGAAAACAGAAGAAACTGAAGAATGAATGGAGAATGGTAAGGCAATAAATCAAAGTCAGGAAGTATGGAAGAAAGGAAAGTAGAAGAAGGGGTGGGAAAAAAAGAAAAAGAGGAAAAGGAAAAGAAAAAGGACAACAGAGAAATATAGAAGGAACAAATGAATCAATATTGGATGATAATGAAAAAATGAACCAGGTTGGAAAGAATAAGGGAATGAAGAAAGGAGCAGAGGAATGAAGACAGGCAAGGAGGGACAAAATGAGGGAGGGAAAAGGGGCGAGAGGGGACAAAAATGCTAAACAAAAGGATGAAAAATGAAAAGAGACTCAGCCCTGTCCTCCTTCTGTCTGCTGTGAAGTAAATGAAAAAAGAACAAGAACAAGGAAGAACAAGAATCGGACGGAAAACACAAAAATGAATAGAAAAGCACAGAAAAAAAAGGACACAAACAGGGCAGTTTGGACCCGAAGAGAAAGAGCGGAGCATGGATTGTTGTTTGGTCGCTGGATCTCTGGAGACGGCGACCAAATAAACAACAAATCCTCAAGATGGAGGGATGCTGATGCGAGAGAGAGAGAGAGATGGAGATCAAAGGATGTTGGTTTGAGGGAGAGATTTTGTTGTCGCCTCGCGAGGAAAGACAGAGGCGAGCTGAGAGGAAACGAGAGAAACGGGGCGGGAAGATTCAGGGGAGATGGCTGACGGAGCTCCAGCTTCGGGTTTCAGCTCCGCCTCACTCCAGTTTCACACCTGGAAAATCCTCGGTACAGTCCAAATATACAGAGCAACCACCGCTACTAAGAAACAGCCAATCAGAGGACTCTGTTCCTGTGGACCTAAGGGTGGACTAAAGTCAGACGTTAAGCTTTGTAGAACTTGTGCGATAAATTCAGTAATTTAAATGTAAGACATTTCGGCCTTTTGAATCTCAATCTCAAATCAGCAACTGTGGTGCAGTGTTTTGTGATCGTAACACAGAGCTGTTGAGGCTCATGGGTACCGTAGTATTCCTAGCCATTTGACACAACAAAGGGACAGAAGAGCTTGAATTATTAGAAAGGTTCATTAATTGTTCTCTCAGACTAGCGAATTGTGCTCCCAATCACTACAGCTGAATGTGATTGGCTGAGACACCTGTTAAGCCAACATACCCCTAGATATATCACACTTTAAGCCTAATAATTTTTAAAGGGGCAGAAAAGAAATACCATTAGAATCATCTTAAAAACGATCAAATAATAATATTTATGATGTTAACATATGTTAATTTGTAGGGTGGGAAGCATGAGACACAACTTGCTTACTTAATTGACATTCAGCCTGAAACCATTATCTTTCTCTTATCCTAAAACAAAGTGCTTTTGTTGCCTTAACCTAACTACATGCGGGAATCAAGACAAATACCTCGGTCTGCGGAGTCAAACTCCTGAGGTTTGTACGCCTGACCTCCCTACGAACTCCATGAGGCACATAGAAGTACGACTTCCCTCACTCGATGAAACACGGCTTTGGAACGTAACCCAAGCAGCAACTCCGTTTTCTCAAAAATTGTGTCGGGCAATACAAATTAGATAGCCTCGGATCGTCAGACTAATTTGCAAGTGCGTATTAGTGTGGAACCTCTCTGTTCGTTTTCGATTTCCAAAAGGGCATTAGCAAAGGGCGCCGATCAAAATGCCTCGGGCGCAATTGGATAGACCTACAACCAATCAGGGCAGCGAAACGTGACGTAACGCTGAGCAACACGAACAAGTTGGGGAGGCGCTCGGTCTCTTCATGAGCAGTAAAGAATAGCTGCCTCACAAACTCTCTCAAATTACAGCTAAACAGTACGCTAAAATGCGTTTCTGAAAACATTTGAGGAGGGAAATAAGCGATGCAGTAACAGAAACTGAATTCATATTTATCAGCACTGCCTAGTTTGACAGTGTGATCGGAGGCTGGCTACAAATCAGTACTATATCAACAGAATTTGTAGGAGACTGGGTTTCGCCATTCAGATATTCAAGAAATATTCACTCGGTATGTAAGTTACAATACCTCCAAATTTTACATTGGTATTAGGAGCAAAGCCCCGTAAGTATAAAAAGTAAAAGTACTCATTGTAAAGAATGGCACTTTTGAGAGAATTTTGAATGATTAATACATTAAACCTGTAAGCAGCATTTTAATGTTATAGCAGGTCAAAGCGGTGCTACTATACCACTAGTACTACTATATACTTTTCGATAGAGATAGATTTATGTATAGAATTACACCATATTATCTGAGTTTACAGTATGTTTAGTATGTAAAAATGCAATCAGTAAAGTGACTACAGCTGTCAAATACTGTACAGTTATTTGTTATGAAGTAAAAAAGCACAACATTTTCTAACTAAAGCAAGAAAGTTTCACTAATTGGAAATTAGTTAAATTGGAAATTCATTCAATTTTGTAAGGCACTTTTAGCCTTAAAGATTGTACTTAAAGTGGAACGTGTGAGTAAATAGTTACTTTCTACCTTACATGCCATAAAATAAAACACAGGCGCAGCGGCTTATTTCGACGGCTGTTCAGCCATGTTTACTACAGTATTGTTCCCATCTACAGTTATCTGCACAGCTTGTTCAGTTCTTTTTTAACAGCGTCATAGATATTTTCACCACTAGTTTATTTTTCTGCTCGCTCACTCAGAGGATGTTTAAGCAGCATTATCAAAAAAACTTAGAGCACATCCTTACATACATACTGTACATACAATACATACATACAAACCAAAGCACACATACTCATACACGCACGTCCTAGTATAGTGCCACGCTGGTATATACAGATATATAGAATGAGTAAAAAAAATCTATTTTCAGTTTTTACATCTTAATATAAGAGTCATACCAAAGACATGGCCACCGAGTGAGTAAACAATAGATAAATATATATAAAACAAATACAAAAATAAATAAACATAAATACTTGCATCAATTAATAAAAGATGATATGAGTTTTTAAAGTCACTGTTTACTTCTTACCATGATTTGTTCAAGTTGATATATAGTCAGCGCACCACTTTTAACTGTAATTTTACCTCAACGACAAAGGACTGGTTCATTACCCAATCAGAGAAAGCGAAGCCTCGCCCTCCGCCCCTGATTGGGTGGTTGATGCATTATCTGTACATTGGCCTATCATGTTCGACATGACATAATCATTGTTGACATAGAGTCGTTTTCAGCACCATTAACATCGCCATGACTTTCACCACTGTACCAACATCCACACGTTCAGGTAGGACACAACACTGGTGGGATGATAAAACTCTTTTTACCAAGTTAATACCAATATTAATTTTTAAATTGTATTGCTGATTTTTGATTTTTCCATTATCACCCACCAGAGTTAAAATGAAACAACAGCTTATCCTGCAGAGGAGACCACATTATGTCCAAAGTGAGCTTATATGGACATTTCTTCCCTTTGTGTGTTCATTGGGAGCACAACCTCAAACCTTTTGAGGGTCAGAGCGCTTATATGCTTGCTTTTAACAATGCATATTTGTGTGCATGGATCTCAACATTAACTATTGAGTAGCGTACTCGAGTGTCGCCATGTTTAATAATGTTTAAGTTTAAGTTTGGGAGTTCTCAAGGAGGATATTGTTCTAGTGAATGTACTTGTTAATCCTCCACAAAGTATGTAAGCAAGTATATGAACAATGCTGCTGGAATCACAGCCGCTTATCTACGTGAACGCATTGTTAAAAAGCAAGTATATATAACTGCTCTTAGTGACTCTACTCATCAACTTAAAGTTTGGAATTATTTCTCCTCTGAGTCCCTTCAACACCTCAGAATATACACATGCATCATCAGCATAAAGGTGATAACTAAAACCACACTGGATACCGCTACAACAAACACATTTTTGTTGGCCCCAGATGGCAGCATCAGGGAACTGTTTGTAAGACTTCACTACCTAAAAAGTAAACAGTACACTGCTCCAATCTACAGTAAATGTTTTCTTCCTGTTGTTTGTCAGGGTGGAGATGGTAAGCAGGTTCATACATGTTCAACAGCTTTCTCAGGATGAAATTCTTGTTGTTAAGAAGATATTCTTCGTTTTTACACTATAAACATGTTGACGGTAAATTTTGATGTTGATACAACAGTCTGTATCAGCTTTGAAAATGGTAAGGGAAGTGTCAATATTAAAGTTCAGATTAAATTTTTAGTCATCCAAAGATGTTGCTTGTCCTGCTTTGTGAAAACCTGAATCCAGGTGACACAAGTTCATAGCAGTTTAATATGAGTTTTTACTGTGCCATAATATTTTGGTTTTTGTGCTCGTGTCTGTCAACCATGAATTGGTGACCCCCTGAACATTGGCATCTTCTAAATGCTTGTTGGCTTGTGATGTAAAAAATCTTGGCATAACAGCTACTAAGGTCAAAAAAACAGTTCAACTATAACACAAAACTGAGAGCCTTTATCACTGCACAGTATCTCAAATGCATCTTCCAAAGTGTTTCAATGAAGATGCTTTTTTAGATGCATCAGGGTCACATAGGGAATGTAATGATTTTTTTTAGAGAAATGCTTTTGAGTGCATTGCTAAAAATGCTAACACCTTCTGCTGCCTTTATCTAAAACAATCACAACACTGGTTTAAATGTTTCTGGGATGGACTTAAAGAACTCCCACTTCATAACAAATCGGATCACCTTAAATGCACAGACTAACCCTAAGGGCTTTTAAAAAAAATGTCTTTGAAATAACTTCAAAGAGAGACTGCCGAAGAAAAATCTGTTGTGTAATATGAGAGAGGACAGAAGTTAGCTTTGATGATAGTGTTTTTTTTAAAAACTGTTCTTCCTTCAGGTACTGTTGCTGACCATGCTTGGCTTTCTCAGCATCCAGCTGCTTCTAATTGATAGTAACACTCTTTCACACTTGGGAGCTGCCGCGTTTAAACTTCGACCTCTGAAGTTGGTTGCTGATCACACTTTGTTCAAGATGTAGCTCCTTGCTTCAGGGCATTACAGCAGCAGTTTAAAGGTGCAAATATGAGTTCTTGTCAGTTCTTACCATTTGATTTGTTATAAGTCAGCCTACTGATGATGTCACTTATCAATCCAAATATCTACTATGAATCAAAGGCCTGTACATGGTTTCATTTTGTAAACAACACAGCCTTTCAAAAAGTCCAAACCCTTGTCAACATCCTATCTGTAACAAGAAACAGCAGCTATTACTAAGTAGCTAGCTTGCAAAAATATCAAGGTACTTTGCATCTTTGAGTTTTTGTTATCAATTTTCTTTGCACATATAATTTTACTAGTATTAACCACTTACTGGATGTGTCCTAGTGTTCTCAAATTTCAACAAACCATTATAGATTTATTCAAGGTCTTTTGACATGATTAAAAGACATTTCTCGTCAGCTACTGTTCTACCCAAAGACCGAACACTGGAAGATGTTTTCATAGCATAATGAGGTTGCTCATGATACCCTTCATAACCCTAAATGGTATGTATTCCAAGAAAAGTGGACAACATTTTGACTCTTATGAGTAAATGATGCTTCTTCACCCATAAGTCATTCCTCAACTACCTACAGCTTATTATAATAGCTTATATCTGACATCTGAATTTATTTAACTGTACATCACAGACCTGTTTTTGGTGAGTTACAGCATGCCATATGGTGGTAGCCATTGCAGAAGTCATCCACCATACATCCTTAAATCCAGTCGTGATTGATTTTTCCAAAGAAGTCCTTTCTCAGGTTGGGGGTGATGTAAACAGTGGGACTTTTGCTATGGCTACTTTTGTATCACCTATAGATGGATGACTGTTATCACTTGTATCTCAGGCCTATATTTCATAAACCATCTGGACCTAGACTGTAAGACTTGTGAGCCTACATTTCATGGGTCCTAGTGTTCTCATGAGACCGGCGCCCAATGTATGAGACTACATTTGTCTTTAGACACCACAGACAGAATGCTTAAAGGACAGTTACATGCAACCTTTTGGAAGCATGATGGTATAAAAAAATGAAAAATTTCAAATCATCTCTGCCTTCCTGCTAAAACAAATGAATTCCTATTAACTGTATGTATACTCTGCAAAGTCATTGCATTTCTTACAATACGAAGCATACTCGGCAATGAATTGATGATTTGGGGGTAAAAAAAAAACTAGGTCTCTTGGTTAAAACTGAGCTAAATGTGGTTGAAAAGTGAGACATCTACGTTATAGATAGCCATTTTTTCCATTCACATTTTTTATATATTTCATCCTGTGTTTAAACAACATATCTAACCTATTATATGGAACCTAGATTTCTAAAAAAGCTAGACATCACTTTTCAACCAAATTTAGCCCAGTTTGAATCTAGACGTCTTGGCATCTTTTGAGCTGCAAATCACTGAAGATAGTGAGTCCCTATTTTCTGTCAGTGTCTCATTTGCTACCAAACCAAAATGATTGCATGTACTGTGCAAGCTCTAGCAACCAGTCCCTAAAAGTTCCCTGGTAAGTCTCTGTTGAGTCTCCAGGGTCCAAGGCTCAAGTTCATGCAGTAAGTTCAATTATCTCAAACTCTGCAGCGTCATAGGTCTCAAATCCTTTTACTTCTTGTTCTGACCGTGCAGGATGAAACTAAATCTAACACTCCTTGGTCCCAGGATGAACGATTAAGTTTCTCACCTCCAAGCTTTTAGGAAAGTTGAAGATTATCCCAGTTCAGTATTACTCCATTTACTTCCCATGGCTCATTCATGCTACTTACTCCCGTACTGCACCCTAAAGGGAGAGCCTTGGTCCCAGATTGCGCTTTACATTTTACAATCAAGTTTGACAGCTTCTTTTCTTAAAAAGAGTTGCCTGACACCCAGTGTCTCCTTTCCATCCTTCTCCCGGGTTAGGTAGTCCTGGGATGAGGACTGATCTCAGGCTGAGCCTTGGTCCCAGACTGCACTTGTAAGTGCAAGAGCCTCTGTTGGCTTAGACAGTTGTCTCATATTCTAATACCTCTTTGCTGCCCATCATGCTACTTCTGTACTGTATCCTGGGGCTGATGGCTGATGTGGTCTCCAGAAGTAGAATGGTCTTGCGGAGGCGTCGATCGATAAAGTGTGCATCCCAGGCCGGGTATCGCTTTCTCGGGAGGTCAATCCGGATCACTGGGCCGTCTTGTGCACGGGATGAGGAGGAGGTCCTGTGAAGGAGTGCAGGAGAGGAGGAAGGGGAGGGACGTACCTGGAAGACAGGCAGGCAACTGTCCCTGTCTCGCTCCCCGGGAACTGGCTCCCCCATGTCTTTAGTCCTGGGGAGAGTCCTTGGAGGGCTGGTAATGACCATGTCTGTTTGGGACCCTTGGGATGGGGTGAGGCAAGCATCAATCACTCCCGCTACCCCTCCTGCACCCACCATGCCCTCATCCACACACCCTCCCCATTGTGAACCCAGAACGGGTCCATCAGGGTGCAGCCAGCAGTAGTATACCAACATGAAGAAGGTTCCCAGGGCAAAGCTGCAGGCCACCAGGCACACCACCACCAGGGCGTAGGAGTCGGAGGTGTGCGGGCCACGGTAGGTGTACCAGGCAGCAGTCAGTGCCACATTCTCAACCAGCGTAACAGAGTAGTAGACGGTCATACGGAAGCGGCTGGGGCCCTCCTTCACATTGAACCAGCAGAAGATGTAGATGATACCCACCACCATGTTGTAGATGATCTCCTCCCACTTGGACATGCAGAAGTCAGTCTCACCTTGGATGATCCAGAAGGTCATGACACACCTGGAAGATAATAAAACAATACTCTTAGTAATAGTACTACGCCTCCTATGAATTTTGTGATGACTAGTACTAAGAATAATATGGTTAAGAAGAAGATTGACAACTTTAAAAGTAAACAGCACTGGACAATGACAATTTTTGTGTTGTTATCGGTCAAAGACTTTAGTCTAGACACCAGAGGAAGAGAATCAGATTGTCATGAAATTCATGGTGGATATTCATAATTCAAATTGTTCACTAGTACACAAGAAATATGTAAATCTAATTAGCAGATTGACATGAAATCCACTGAGCACATTCATGCCCTTCAGAGGAAGAACCTTTTTGATTTTGGAAACTATATGCATCCCTATAGCATAACATAACAAAATAACTTTGCACACAAGATATCTTGTAGTCTAATGGGCTGATTTTAATAAAATTTTATGAGCACATTCATGCTCCTAATGGGCTGAACTTTTAATTTTACTGACCTCGTAAACCTTCCTTCCTGCACCACTCTCAGAATAGAGTTTTACACTTTTATCCTCACAACAGGAAAAATGTTTTTTCAAAACTTAAACATTGTGCAATTTAATACAATTATTTTTTTGTAAAATAAATCACTTATCTAGATATAAAGGGATATTCCATCGAAAACATTTCAAAACACAACAAAAAGACGCAGAATTACCCAAAGTTAAATCATGACTCTTTGCACAAGATAAGACATCGATTTGAATCTATAAATAATCCCAATGGATGGGGGAAGAAACTTATAAATGAACCACTACTAAGTATCATTCCTTGAGGGAAAGAACCTGTAAAGTGCAGAGAAAGCTGTATGTCTTAACCACATTGTTGTGATTTAATACGGTTAGTAACCAAGAATGAGCTGAAGAAGAGGATATTTTTACAGGCTTAACTTACTATTTTCTTAAGCTATTTACTGAAATACATTGCAGTTTACAGTATTATGCAGGAAAATACATATTTGTACAATATTCTAAAGACTCTAATTTTGGAAAGAGACTGCTTGTCAAGAAAAACATTTTTCTGGTTACTAGACTTGAGAGAAATAACGAAGAATTTTCTCCAGATAGCTATCAAAAACATGTCACAATTCATAATTTTTCTAAAGTTACAAATGCTAAGCTTCTCGTTGTGGACCCAGACTATTTGCATCAGGTCACGTGAGGCGCACCAGTGGCTGACGATGAATATGCCGAAGTAGAGCTGGAAGACGGAGGCAAAGAGGGCGAAGGCCACTGTTCTTGCTCCGATGGTGAAGAAGTGCCACAGCATCTGGGTGATCACGGCCTTGTAGGACATGGGTAGCTTGTCGTCGCGGGAGTCCCGGAGAACCTTCTGGTAGGAGGCGATCATCCAGGCCAGAGAGACCAGGGAGGCAGAGGCTGAGAGACCTGGAAGACAGATGAAGAGAGAGACAGAGAAAACAAAGTAAGAGGAAGGGAAGGAAGAGACACAAATAGAAAGATTTCAATAATGAAGGGGAAAGGGGAAGAAATAAGTGAAAGGGAGATAGCTTGCAAAAAAGCATATAAACAAAGTCTAATTATAACAAACACACAAACTAACATTTAACACCAATATTACTGTCAAATGAACTGTGATACTTTTACTTTCATTGATTACAAGCATTGAATCGATTGATGTACTCTCAACTCAAACCAGTGATATTGTAAAACAGAATTATAATGTCCCCCAAACCCCCCCCCCCCCCCCGAGCTTATAGCAGATATATCAGTATTGATGTACTATGTATGTTGGCCGATAAGTAACATGAAATTGCAGAACAGAAGGTGGAGCATAAAGGTTCATTCTCAACGTTGAAAACAGTAGTGTGACAAAATAACTCAATAACTCAAGGTCCACCTACAAGCTCTTCCTGGAGCTTTTAACCAAACCTCGGCATGACAACTGACCATCCGCTGATGAAGACCGCAAGATGTGGTTGGAAGCGTTACTAAGTTGACCTTGAGCTATGATTTTCCTGTCAAATGTTTGAGGTAGTTTAGAAACAGTGACACCGTTACACATTTTGGCCCTGAGCAAAGAGCACTGACAAGTATATTTTTGAATTGTACGTCCAACTCTGTACATATTGATCACAAACCTTCAAAAAGTGTTTGTTTATGTTGTGTTTTTGTATAAAAAAATGAATATTGGCTGGTTGTTTCATTACCCGGGGAATTTCATGACAATCTGTTTATTTCATTATGAAATATCTTGTGTGCAAAGTGGAAATATGTCATGATGGTGATGATAAAGAAAAGGCTGAGGGATCACCAAAAACATAAGGAATCATTTTCTGGGGATCAGGAATATCTATATCCATCTTAATGACCAGTACCAAATTTGGCCAGCATTTGTTAAAATATTTGTTTCTGAAATAGAACAAACTGAACAACTATTACGCGATGGGAAAACGACTTCTGTTATCTTTCAGTGCAAACAACAAATGGCTTATGCCTCAAAATTAATGAATTACTAATCGATTGATGCTAAAATGCTAATACAGCACCTTTAAATTACTTAATAGTGATAAATGTTAAGTGCTACTAGTTGTTACAACATGACCAGCAAAGCAAGTCGTTACCTACAAACACACTGAATAAAGGGGACCTTTTGCAGCTCATCCAAATGGACCCAAACCAGTTTCTACTTAAGTCAAATGATCATCAGCCCACACACGTAACTGTGAGGGCCGCCGCGAGCTACCCAGAGTGCAGTTTAACATATTAAACATTCATGTGTGTTAATCATGCAGGCTTGTCTCAAATTACCCACGAATCACACTGAGTATGCATTCAAATTTGAGCAGAGAAAATGCTGCCCTGACTTTTTAAGAGCTTAAAATCTTTAAGACTTTGACTCAGTGATGCATTACAGATAGTAACGTTTTCTTTATTGGTAGTTGTAAATACTTTGTTTTGGCGTCACAAATGGAAATTACTGGCTGTGGTCCACCTAAAGGGTAACTGGTATTTTTTAAATCTGGACCCTATTTTTTTTACATATTTTGGGGTCTAAATGAATAATACGTACAAACAGTTTTGGAATTGGTCCATTTTTTTCCCTTTAATAAAACCTGGTCACAATTCGAATCTGACATGAACCCAAGCTGACCACATCCAATGAACAACCGCCTCCACCTCTTCATAATGGAGGTGATAAACCCCACCTGAGTATACTAGTACCAATGGCATGCAGCTCAAGAAAATAAACCAAAGCAGCTATCCAAGAAATTAACCCAAAACAAAGGGGATTATGGGTAGAAAGAGACAGATGCAGTTTGTTATGCTTGGAAAGCCCAGCAAATCCCAACATTTGGAGAAACTGGAACCAGCAAATGTTTGGGATTTGTACTTAACAGATGACTTGAATGATTAATTGGCAGCACTGATAGTTGATTAATTTGATTGATTGGCTGATGGATTAATCAATGAGCCATATCAGCACTAAAGTGATGTAGGCCATGTGGGAGAGTCTGTACTGTACAATGTAAGTGCGCACATTTAAAAAACGCTTGGACGCTGTTCAATGGCGTCATAACACCTTTGCACATGCATCAGCGTTGTGGTTGTCTGCCAGAAGCGGTCATAAATTGACTTTTTATCCAGTTTTAAGCCACATTTTTATGATACTTTTTAGATTGCGGTGGTTTTTAACTATATATTTTAAGTGGATGAAGGGCATTTTAATCATCTTACGTCTAAGTTAGCAGAGAAACAAGCTGAGCAAACGTTAGACGCCCTGTATCCACCGAAGGAAGCTGGAGAAATATTAGCTTTTAACTGAAAAATGTTCTGTGTTTTTACCGGTTAATAATCACCTGCACCATTTGTTTTGTAGAGGAGGAGACCTCTGCGGAAAATTCAGCTCCCGGGGAAAACCTCCTGAACGACGAACACTGGAGGAATCCCAACTGGGAGGAGCTGACTGCAATGACGCCAATGGTGGTGAAGATTACAACTCCCATGATTCTTCGCGACGGCGTCAAACTACATCTCCTGTTATTGTTTTGATGTGAGCGAGCCCTAGTGGCATAGATATTACAGACTGTGCATTTAAGACAAAGAAAAAAAGATTTATACACTCCGTGTAAAAGCAGATTGGTCATGATGTGGCCAATGACTTTTTAAGATCATTTTCAAAGCTCACACGAAGAGGGATCAGATTTTGAGTGGGAGAGTTAATCTATGAGTTACAGCCTATAGTTTTAATAACTTGTGCTTTCCTTTCATTATCGATCAGTTTGGAGTGGCTTTGCACTATTACTACCAGAACTGCAGCGCTGAACCTCTGGTTCTAAGCTAATATCACCTGGCTAGGTAACATAGCTTCCATGGAAGACAGTGGAGCGACGCTACAAACAAGATATTTAGACCTGACGAAACAGCGATGTTAACCATGCTATGTTTACCATGATAAACAGCACTAAAGCAGCAGGGCTACGACTATGTACTGGCAATCCCCCCCAAACACTTGGGGAGCCTCTCGTTGGAGCCCAGCTACAACACAGGTATCCACACAGAAACTCCATCAAAGGGCCAAAAATGTGTTTCTAGTGACAGACAAAGCTCCACTGCTCTTCCTGTCTTTCCAGTGGAGAAACTGAGAGCCCGACAGTAGCGGCTTGTGGCTGTTTGCTCTGTTGACCAGTACTTCAGCCACGCATGTAGCTATCAGCGCCACACTGAGCTGTTAGCTGTTAACAAATTTGGGAATGCTCATCGCTTCGTTTGCAAGGTTTCATTTCTGTCGCGACTGTGTGTTTTGTACAGTTCAGAGTACGTGTCTGACACTTGACTTCAGTGCTGCCAGGTGTGTGTGAATGCTGAAAGCGTGTACAGTGTGTGTGTTTCTGAGTCTGAGAGAGAAAGAGAATGTTTTGTTTTATTCATCAAAGGCCAATCTCCTTCTTGTAAGAAGTGCATGAATAAAGCATAGACTCTCATACTGATATCTGCCCATAACACACACACACACACACGCATATGTTGATACAGCTATACTTGTGAGGACTTTCATTGACATAATGCATTCCCCGTCCCTTACCCTAACCTAAACCTAATTCTAACCCTGACCCTAAAACCAAGTCTTAAACCTCAAACAGCCCCTTGAAGGTCCTGTCCAAAAATGTCCTCACTTTCCAAAAATGCCCTCACTTTCCAAAAATGTCCTCACTCCCGAGGTCTAAAACGCAAACTGGTCCTCACGAAGATGGCTGTACAATAGCAAATGCTCACACACACACACACACACACACACACACACACACACACACACACACACACACACTTCTTTCATTAAACGTCTTCTCCCTCTCTCTCTCTCTGCAGAATCATTTGTAACAATCAGAAAATCCATAAAAAAAATCCATAAAATAAAGTCCAATAAAGAAGAGAACCATCAGTTTTAAAGTATAATTCTGTCATATTACAACTTGGGTCTTATTTTCATAGTTTTCTATGTCATTTTCATAATTTTTTTTATCAGTAGTAATAACATTTTACTAAAACAGTTTACTGCTTGGATCCGGCTGCTTCAGCGTTGATGCGGCGCTGTGCTGTCTGCTGTCACGTCTGTGCGCACACAGATTTCTTGTGCAATGAGGAATCACTACTGACATGTCATGTGTGCTCAATGTCCGTTGGACCCCCAGATAAAGTGGTTTACAGTTTGTTTGTTTTTTACAATCGCCGGGACACATTTCTCAATACTTGGGTCACTGTTTCAAAACTCTTCACACAGTGATCCCAACAGAAGTCTGAGTGGGCTTAACTGTCATTTATCATTGCTTTGGCACAAAATGCATTCAGTGGCGACATCTTTCAAAACTCTGTGTACCTGCAGGCCAATTTGCACATGCTTACACAAAGTATTCAAAACTGTTAAACTTAAGTTACAGTAACATAATAGACAACTGAAAAAGACAGCAATTTGCTACATTTCTACATTATCATTGTAATGAAATATATTTCGAATCTAAACATACTATAAAAAACCAGCTGGACCAACCACAGCTGATTCCCATTGCAGCTGAACAGCTACACAGGAGTTACTCTTTCAGTTTCATTACCATCTATAAAAAAGGTAAAAATGTACAAATGTGAAACATTGATATTCAGTGTCTTGTACTCTAACTAAATACTGTTACCAAACTAAATACAGTAATGTGTAACTTACTGTATTTTTCAAATGGCTGTGCAAATATATAGTGCATTCCCAGGTAGTGTCACCAAAATCTAACTTTTTTGCAATGGAAAACCTTTACAGAGTAAATCTTGTTCATAAACAATGGTGTCAGGACTTTTCATCTTGATGACACTGACACTTTCATTGACATGAATACTTGCTTTTGAGGAATGAGCTGTCCATTTTGGAGCAAGTGACACGCTTTTGCAGGTTATCAACTAGGTTTTGCAGTTCGTACTAATTGTTTTGAGAACTGCACTAACTGTTGTGCAAAAGTAAATAGTGATGGGAGAAACGCACCGCGGCGACAGAGAAAAACTGCAACTGCTGTGCCGAGCTGAAAGTTGGTTAGGAGAACTGTGTGAAGAGTTTTGAAAAAGTGACCTGAGTATTGAGAAATGTGTCCTAGCGATTGTCAAAAACTGTAAATAATCTGGCTTGTTCACAACACTTCTTGCTAAATCTGACTTCATTATAGCGAGATGGTCGTGTCCCAGATTCCCACCAGTTAACTCGGTGACCTTTCACAGTGAAGCAGGGACCGCGTCTCCCTCACCTTGCAACGGGAGGACGGCGTTTCCGTGGATCATGATGCTCAGCTGGAGGACGAGCTGCGGAGCCGACTTCAGGAAGGCTTCCAGGAGGCGGAGCATGGTGATGTCAGCGCTCTCAAACATCAGCCGCCAGTGGAAGTGGCGGCGGGGCCCGTTGCTGTGCCAGCGGCTCTGGGCGCCCAGGTAGAGGGCGTGGATGTACCTGAGGGCGATAGACAGAGAGATTTAGGTTTGGAATAGTTATGCATGTTGCCTAATCATTCCTTTATCATTCCTGAATCTCCGCTTCTTTCAGAGGCTCATTTTCCAAGACATTTCCTGGAGATTTTCAACGGTGAAGAGTAGAAACCTGCACTTTGTTCTTTGCTCGCACAATGTGTATTATTTTCCTTTCTTTTGCTGTGCCTTGTTTCAAATAATCAGATTTTCTTC
>CM022479.1:27248161-27256704 GCA_011952105.1 Coreoperca whiteheadi
TCTTTTTTCCTTCTCGTTCTCACACCTGGATGCAGCTATTGCCTACATCCCGATTTACCTTTTTCTTTTTTGTTCTTAAACCATCATATATGTGTTTTATGCCTTCACCCTTCCTCCTGTATCTGTGTTGGTACGTTTCTTTCCGACCTCTCGCTATTCATCTGTTTTCTCTTTCTCTTTTCCTAACCCTCACTTTTCACCTCCCTTACCTGTCCGGCATCTCTTTCATCTTCCACCAGTCTTTCAGTGCTTTTTCTTTTACTACCTCTCAATTTATCTTCATCTTTCTCTCTCTCTCTCTCTCTCTCTCTCTCTCTCTCTCTCTCTCTCTCTCTCTCTCTCTCTCTCTCTCTCTCTCTCTCTCTCTCTCTCACTCTCTCTTTTTTGGTCTCTTTCTCTCTTTTTCGGCCCCCTTTGCTTGTTATCTCTCATTTTGTTTCTCTCTCAATCCAATTTCATGCAGCTATTGTCTTTCTCTCTCATTTCTTCCTCTCTCCATCCAATTTATTTAGTCCTTCCCTCAGGCGTCCTCTCTGCCTCGAGCTTCCAATCTATCAAATCTATAGGAACCCTTTTGTCCTCCTCTCTACTCCTCCCTCCATCACTCCTCGTTTCTCCTCCCCTGTATTCTGTCTACTCCTCTTTATCCTCCTTCCTCTCTCCTCCCACTGTTCCTCCTCTCCTCTACTCTCCTCCATGCCAAAAGCTCTACTATCTACAAGGCCACAGTTGGACCGCCGAGACCCTGAGCACTTGTGTAAGGAGCTTGCGTGTGTGTGTGTGTGTGTGTGTGTGTGTGTGTGTCTGTGTGTGTGTGTGTGTGTGTGTGTGTGTGTGTGTGTGTGTGTGTACAGTAGAGTCTTTGCTGCCAAGTGCGATGGTGAGCCAAGAATGGACCTAAGGAGAGCGACTCACATGCTGAGAAACGAAACTGTTACACACACTTCATTTTAATCTCCTTTAAGTGATTACAGGTCAACAGATAAAACACAGCGATCAGCAGCAAAACAGCCGACAGAGGCAGAGATTTGTAATTTGACTGAAAGCTCCAGCAGCACCTAAACATTAGGCTAGTGCGGTCCAATCAGGAAACTGTGGAATTATCGTGGCCCCAAAATTAAACAATTTGCAGTGTTATTTCAGAGAGACAGTGTTGGAATGTAACTAAGTACATTTACTCAAGTACTGCACTTAAGTACAAATTTGAGGTACTTGCATTATATTTGAGTATTTTCTTCTCATGCCACTTTGTACTTTTTTTTTTTTTACTCCACTACAGTTATCTGAAAGTTATCTTTAGTTATTACTTTACAAATTAAGATTTTTGGACACAAAACATGATTAGTCCATTAATCAACCGACAGACAAATAATTAATGAGACAATTTTGCAAAAAGCCAAACATGTCATGGTTCCAGCTTCACGAACGTGAGCATTTGTTGCTTTACCTTTAAGTTTTTTTTATTTTTTTAAAATAATTTTGAGGTTTGGACTGTCGGTCGGACAAAACAAGTGTCGTGAAGGTGTCACTTTGGGCTCTGGGTCATTGTGACGGCATTAATCACCATTTAAGAATTTTTATGGAGGAATTAGTCAGCAGATTAAGCCATAATGATACTAATCATTAGTTGCAGTTCGATACAAAATAGTTCAAAATAAACTCCACCTCAACCAGCTACAACAGTAAAATCCTCTAATGATATATAATATATAATAGTACAACAGTCACAGGGGACATTGTTCTGTGTTAAGTACTTTTACTTTTAATACTTTTAAGTTATACATTATACATTTACAGGTTAATACATTTTCCTGATTATCCTTACATACTCTCAGTCAAGTAACATTTTCAATGCAGGACTTTAACTTGTAAGAGAGGGTTTTTACAGTGCGGTACTAGGACTTTTACTTAGGTAAAGGATCTGAATACTTCCTCCACCACTGCAGAAAAGTAAAGGCGCAGTGTTTGTCCGTTTGGTTTTATTAATGAAGTCAGTGGCAACAAAAAAAAATAAAAAATTTACTCACTGATTAATTTATGATAGTTCCAGTAACAGTAAGAAGTTTTCAATGTGACAAACAAGCTGTCCGTGAACAAGACCGTTCAACGTAGTTCGAGAACTTTTGTTTGCCGTGAATTTGGTCTGTCGGGGAGTGTTTACTCTCAGGTCTCGCAGCTTCTAACAAGCTCTACAAATGAAATGGTTTAAATGGTTCAGTTTAGGTAAAGGCTTGGAAACAGTTTGCTGGGGTTTGACTTGGTGGAGCTTGTTGAAAGGGATACGAAACCTTGAGCCAAATTCTGCCGAGAAGACGAAAAAAAAGGAAGTTGACTTGTTGAAGTGAAAGTTTGAGGACTTAGAAAATAATTGCAGGGGCTGGTCATATTTGTGTTGAGAGGACAGGATTTCGCATTTCTAAAGTTACTGTCAGTTGTAATAGAGGTGGTAATATCAGCAGCAGAGTGGTAGCAGTAGTGGATGTGGAAGTAGGGGAATAATCACATAGCAGCAGTGGCAGCAGCAGCAGCAGCAGCAGCAGCAGCAGCAGCTGTACAGTAGTGTTACTAGTAGCAGTTGTAATAGCAGTAATAGTCTGTCCGCATGAGAAAAAACTACAGCATTAGTCACTTGTTCAAATGTTTGAAACTAACCATGTTAACCTTTATCTCACAAGGACCTTTGGTGGCCGTGCGTATAGTGACTGTTGTCCATCAGGAGCAAAGGTGGAAGAAGCGTGCAAACCGTGTGACACGGGAGAGAGTTGTTCGTATCGAGGGACTGCTGTTTGTTTCCCACCAACAGTCAACACTGGGTTCCTTTAACCATGAAGACAAGGGTTCCCTTTGGGAAGTCGTTTCAGCCGTGACCATCAGTGAAGACATTTGCAAATGATGAGCTTTGTTCACCAACACATAAGCCGGTTCCAAAAGCCTAATATGTTTTTAAAAAACTATTTATATCAAGGCTTTATTAACGTACTTTATGGTTAAATATATATGTGGACACCCCTTACTTATGTGTGCATTTGGTCTGGGGCTGTTTTTCCTGGTATGGGCAAGACCTATATATGAAAGGAAATCTTCATGCTACAGCATACAACGATATTTCCGACAATAGCTTGCTTCCAACAATGTAGCAACCGTTTGGGGACGACCCATTTCTGTTTCGACACGACAAAGCCCCTGTGCACAAAGCCAGGTCTATAAAGAACTTGACTGGCCTGCACAGAAGCCCTGACCTCAACCCCGTCCAACACCTTCGGGATGAACTGGAGCGCTGACTGCGAGCCAGGCCTTATCACCCAACATCAGTACTGGACCTCACTAATGCTCTTGTGGCTGAATGGGAGCAAATCCCCGCAGCCAGGTTCCAAAATCTGATGGAAAGCATTCCCAAAATAGTGTAGGCTGTTATGGCAGCAGATTATTGCCCATGGCTTTGGAATGAGATGCTCAACAGTCACATATGGATGGAAAGTTCAATGCGCCCAAAAACTGGACAAACCTGACCAAAGTACAATTAATAACTAGTCCCACTGTGAGCCCCTACCTAGAACTATTGTTGGTTATTATATTACCTGAAAAGCCAAAAACAAAAAAGAAGTAATCATCTGGCTGTAAATGTCTTAAATGTTGTTCTGTGGACTGTCTTGGACTTGGATTTGAATGATGACTTCTGAGCATTTCCGTTTACGATCATTATTATAATAATTACTGTCACTGCTAAAGCGTCAATTCACGGGCCGCACATTTCTCATCATTACGGCCCATTGCCTTGAAATTGATCAGCAGATGCACAAAGAGGACAATGTGCGAGGCAATACACAAAGGTCAGGAAAGCAGTAATTAATGATTTGTTTATCTAAAGGAACAAGCGAGACTAATAATGACTATGATGATAACAGAAGACGGCAGTTGGCACCAGGAGGCTGTTATAATGTTAAATCACTCAATCATTTCCTAATGATTCATTTTATATCTGCAGCTTACAAGACTAATGACATCTCTGTATGGTCTCTGACGTTATAACTCTACATCTTAACCACAGTGACATCACTGGGCCATTATTGTAAATCCTCCTCGACGAGAGAAAGGTGAACAGGGGAAGCAAATCGAAACGGGGGTGGGGTGGGGTGGGGGGGGGGGCGCAAGTGTTTATTAATAACTGATCCCTGCAGTTGATCAAAGACTCGACTGGAGCTCCGACCCGCCTCTTCGTCAGTCTCCACGGCGATAAATTGGTACCAGCACCAGGCTTTTAACGAGCTGCTGATCTATTAGCTCAACTCTCCCCGGAGATCTCTTTAACCTTCATCACTTGTCTGAAGAGACTCTCAACCTGCCCGTTATCAAGCCAGAAATCAGTGGCATTTGTTGCCTCTCTATGTGTGTGCCTGTGTGTACATACGCATGCACGCGCCATGATCAAATGTCTCTTGGCTGAGTCACACCGGACGGTGTTGTGCAATAACTAAGAAATATATAAATAAATGCTGCGGTGCGTCTGGCCACGTTCCAGGCCGACTGGAGGATGTGGCGCTTTTCGTTTGACTTCCTCCCTTCAGAGTGTGGCCTCAGACCAGCAGCTCACTCCGGGTTATTTGGTGCTATTTTCAGGCTGCTGCACCGATGCTGCTGAGCCGAAGCTACAACAAAGTTTCGTAACTGTCGAAAAGGTTACCGTTTTACTATTACATGCACACAAATGACATACTTTGGCCTTCATCCTGTTTGAGCTGTACAAGGTAAAATCTGAAACCAAACGGGAGAAACTTCCATTTTATTTAATAGGCTACATATATATATATATATATATATATATATATATATTTTAATGCTGTTAGTTCTCCGTCTGTGTAGACTGAGAACTTGTTTCCATCGACCAATCATGCCAACGTCAGTCTGCAGGCTAGCCTTTTGTCATAATTGCATCAAAGATTTTTTTTAATCCCTTAAATCCCTTGCAGTGGGCTGATATAGTATATACTTTTGTTAGCATATAATATGGTGTTGGGACACACTCCTGTGGTGAGTCGTAGTACATGCTCAGCAGTTGCCATTGATCACCAGAGACAATGATCTACAGGGATACATGAACATTTCAAGTGCAAATTAGCAGCAAAGTTGAACAAGAAGAACGATTTATATTAATTTACGTTTCCCTTCGTCTCTACCGTGTGTCTCCTGCGCACCGAACACATCAAGTGTTGTAAGCATAACAGCAACAGAATTTAATTCAGACAAATTATGCAGATCTACAATGTCTTAATTAGTGGGACTGGGACTTGCTTGCAGCCTCACTCAGTGATTTATGTTTGTTTGTTTTTACCTATAAACTGTTACACAAAGCGGTTTTAAAACTGGTGAATATTTAAAAACTGCAGTGGTGATATGGAGCCGCGCAGGCATACATTACTGTGTCAGCATCGTGGCAGAGCAAGTGTAGCACCCCCCCCCCCAATCCCCTCCAGCAGAGATGAAAAGCCCCCTGCAGTGGGTGGATGGAGGTTAGAACAGTCAACTTCCTGGTAGTCAGTGAATAATGCAGCTGTCAGAAAGCTCAAAATTAAACACATTGAATACACACAGGACAGCCCTGGGCTCTGCTCCGCTCGGCAGCACACACACATCGGCAGACATCTATGTACACTGCATGCACACAGGCAGAAAACACACATTGTTTACATGCAGACCGACACACACAGCCAGTTATCGTGCCATACAGGCGCATTTACACATGGAGGAAAATAAACACACTTCTACTCACTCACACACACACACACACACACACACACACACACACACACACACACACACACACACACACACACACACACACACACACACACACAGTACTAAAATGCTATAACATAAAATATTATACTTTTTCCTTTTATTAATTCCCAAAGAATATATGTTTGGTTCCACCAGAGTGCACTCGGTGTTTGAACACTTTATTCACTGGACCACCAAAATGAGAATCGGGATATTGAGGGCTTATACGCAGCGACCACTGATGGATTCCTCTTCTTAAAACTTCCCCCCAGCCGCACACAGCTCCTGCATAACAGACCCTGTAAAAGCCACTTTCATGTTAAGTGTTTCCAAAATGATAAAAATGCCCTGTTCTGATAATTATTACTGTTAGTGTTTCGAAGTCTAAAGTTCCTCTTTGCAACGGTGATTTCTATTCGTGGATTTATTTTTTGCTGAAGAAAGTTGTATAAAGGATTTTGTGGCTAAGAGAGGGAGCTGTGTGAAGTCTGATAAATTAACGCAAGCGACAACTAGAGGCTGCTAGCCGCTACTATCAGAACACACGCAAATCTCTGACCAAACTGTCAGAGGTCGAGCTGCATTCTGGGAAATGTAGACGGCAAGTTTTGACAAGGAATAACAAAACAAACAAAAAAAAAACCCAGACGCCAATCTTGGGTTTAACAATGTTGTAGAAGTGCAATGCTAAACTGGTGGAGCACACTTTTAAGAGAGTCTTGGAAACTGGAGGGAATTTAGTGAGTGACTATCCTGTAATTACTACTAGCGGCCACAGAGGCCACTGTTCAGCAACAGGTATGCTGGATACAGATGCAATGCGTATTGCTTCTATTATCCGACTACATGATGCTGTACAAGTTTCGATATCCATGAATTACAATCACACTAAAATGTCTTTTTTGCCCATGTATTTTGCAGTTCGGCCTCTACGCTGTTAGTGGGGAACAACGTAGACAGTTTCACTCACAGTTGTTCGTGGAGGTGGGATCTCTCTTTGAGTTTGGGCAGGTGGGAAAGCGTTGCTGATGTGGACCCGTGTAGAGCACCGCAAAACACTATATGTGACATCGGAGTATGCAAACAAATTCAGCTCCTCACAGGCCTTGACAGGTACTGTTGGGTACCAGCTAAATTTTGCATAGATGTCAAGACGCGTAGCGTTCAGACACATGTGGAGCCAAGGAGGACTGTTAATAGCGTGGACCTGATACCCAATTCATAGGGTCCTGTCTCTGTTTTTTGCGGATTTTAGGTCTGCCCATAGATCTGTATACTGAGTCGGCAGAATGTGGCGAGGTTGAGGCACAAACAGCATGAGCGGGTGCTTGTATGGAAGCCCACACAGAGCAGAAATAATGTCTCCCGCTCTGTCTGCGTAGAGCTCAGCTGTCAACACCGACCTACTTAGAGTGGCACGCCGAGAAACCCAGCCCAGAGAGCGGAGGACGTGAGATTATGGGAGAGTGTGAGGGGGGGAGAACGAAAGGAGGAGAAAAGGCAGAGAGAAGGAGACGGCATGAAAACCACGGCAGAGGAGACGAAGAAGAGCCACGCTGAACGGAAACGGTTCATGAGATCATGTGTCGGGTACGATGGGAGGAAAAGGAAAAAGAGGACGGAAGAAAGACGGAAATATGCAAAAGAAGATTAAAGTGAAGGGGTGATGGAAAGAAAGTGACACAGAGAGACAGCAATGGAGGACATGATGTTTGTGTGTATTTCAGTCTGTGTGTGTGTGTGTGTGTGTGTGTGTGTGTGTGTGTGTGTGCTCGTGCGTGCATGTGTGTATACGTGTGTGTGCGTGCGTACAAAAGAGGTGAACGACCATCGATCGCTGCTGCCAAAGCTGCCGAGCTGCTGATCAGATAAGATCACGCCGAGCGCTGAAGTGTTTAATTGGGAATTGTGTGTGTGTGTGTGTGTGTGTGTGTGTGTGTGTGTGTGTGTGTGTGTGATGTTATCAATTAACTCAAGGGCTCAAGTTTGATCTTTTATCTCTCTGCCGCTCTCTCTCTCCCTCTCTCTCTCGCACATCTGTCATTCAGGAGCTGCAAAATTCAGAGCCGCCGTTCTGCTGCGTAACGACTTCAAGGAGAAAACGAAGAGGAGGAAGAGGAGGAAGAGGGGGAGAGGAAACAGGAGCAGAGGGAGGAATACAGGTTATAGGGAAAAGTAATCGCAAGAGGTTAATGAGGAAAGAAACAAGAATGTGGAAAGGGGAGAAGGGGAAAGTGGAAGGGAGAGCCGGAGGGGAGAGGAGGTGACACAAAAGGAGAACAGAAAAGAGGGGAAAATGGACAAACAGAAAGAGAAGGACAGGCGGGAGAAGAAATGAGACAAGAAGGTGTCGAAAGGAGACCAGAGGAAAGGAAAGGCAATGAAGAAAAGCCAGAGGGGGAAAGGAGGAGGGACTGAACAAAAGGATGGAGGAAAAAACAAGGAAGGAGAAAAGAGAGGAGAGGAAAGAAAATAAAGCTGAATGAAATAAAAAAAAGAAAGGGAAGGGAAAAGAAATGAAGCCAAAGGAAAGAAAAAAGGAAACAAAAAAGGGGAGACAGTGAGAGCGAGAGAAAAGAAGAGATGAGGTCAGAGAAAAGGAGGAAGAGGGGAGAAAAAAAGTGGGCGAGGGAGGAGAAAAGGACGAAGAAGCCAGGTAAGGAGGTAAGGCCCAAAAAACAAAAAACAAAAAACAGCCAGGTAAAGAAAGAGGTGAGGAGGTGAAGATGAGCAGAAGGGAGGGAAGGGAGAGGGGGAAAGGGTGGGGG